>CM038680.1:280859986-281322698 GCA_021605205.1 Aegilops longissima
AGCCTTTCGAACTAAGGAGTGAGGGGCTACGTGACCAGTTAGACTCCTGAGTTGCGATGCTCAGGAGTCCCCCTTGACGCTCAAACGAGTCTTCTTACCTTAGCTCCGCTCGGGGGAAGCGCTACACGACCAGGTCCGAGGGACCTGGGTGGGTGGCATGTGCTCACGTGGCCCGGCGCAGCCCCCTCAGGTCCCACCTCGCGCGCACTCCCGAGGGGATGCTTTGCGAGGGTGCCAGACACTGAGCTCCGGGCTCCCTGAGGTCGATACAGCCGTGGGCTGCCCTCAGTTGTTTATCACCAGCGCGGAGCATAGTGCTTCCGTATGTGTATGGGCATAGTCGCTCCTCGGCGGTGTAAATCGCTGCCAGCATGAACATGGTGCTTCCAGTCAGGCAGGAGGGGCTCCCCTCCGGGAGGAGCCCCGGGGTGCAGGCAGCCCCGCTCGGCGCGTGAGTCGGACACGGTGAGGGCTTAAGAGAGTGAGTCTGGGCACCCGTGAGCCAGCAGCTGGACTCACGGGGCCCTACCTCGAGGCGGGTTGCGCCTGGCTCTGGGCCTTTATCAGTGGTATGTTCCTGCAAGGTGGTAAGAATGCAAATACTCTACGTCCTCAGGTCCAGGCCCTCGAGCAAGCTCAACTGCTGCTGGTATGACAGGTCGCGATGCCGTGGGTCATGGCCAGGGGGTGAGGGCTGGAGAGCCAGTAGGAGCCCATGAGTCGCGATGCTCAGGCGCCCCCCTTTTAACGTGCAAGCGATTCGCATGAGAAAAAATAGACCCGTGGTGGGCTGCGGACGACAATCATGAAGGAGCATATCAACTTAGATAGATGGAGAGAAAGAAAACGCCACTGGGTCAGGCCTGGGCAGCTAGGGGATGATGCAGCCTGAGGGGCGGCCCCAACAAGGTAAGCATAAGACATAAGCAAAACAGATACATGTCATAGGGACGGACCCACGCGACCTGGGAATGATGCAGCCCTGGGGGCGCTCCCAGCTGACACAAAAACTGAAAAGAAATCACCTGATACTATTGCAGAATGATTGTCGGGGCAGCTGGCGGTGCGGGGTGAAGGAGCCGATCCTCACGAGCCCTCGGGACTCCGATCCTCGGAGGATCAGAAGTCAGGCGGTTCACGAGGTCCATCTCCATCTCCTCCAGGAATGCGCGATGCTTGGCCACCTGAGCTTCCAGAATGCTCCTCATCAAGCACTGGTGGGACAACATGCCCACGCGCGAGGGCCAGCAGCACTCCTGAGAAGCGACTCGATTGAGCACTGGGTAGTCGATGCAGATGCGCAACCCACCATCCTCGCCTGGATGGGGAGCTACGCTGGGCAGGCGGCGGTTGCCGCGCATGACTCTCGATTCCTCAAACTCCTGAGCGGCCTTGGTGATGAACTCCCGAGGGTCGGGTCCTCCTTTCCTTATGCCTTCCTGAGGGAAACGTGTCGTGAAGCACGCCTCAAAGTGGTGCCCAAGCACCTCCCTCATGACCTTGGAAAAGTCGGTGGCTCCACAGGAGAGAGCCCCAGATCCCTGCCCGAGGAGGGTGCCGGGTGCGCCTTCCTATGCGATGGAGGGTGGCGCCCCTTGGACGGGCGCGTGTCCTGACATGGCGCCTCCGGAGGTGCCTGCCTCCTGAGGCCTTGAGCCAGGTGATGTCTTCTTCTTGGGAGCTGCTCCAGGGAGGTTTCCACTCTTGTTGTCCGGGTCCTCGATCGACGCGGCCTGGAAGGCGCGCTCGAGGGAGCACACCGCATCCTTCTCTTCACAGGGGACCGAGATGACCCCACCACTTGGCATCTTGAGGACGCTAGAAGCTATGGTGAGTCAACGCCATGAACTTGGCCAGGGCTGGATACCCGAGGATGGCATTGTATGGCAGGCGAATGTGAGCGACGTCGAAGTCAATGAGCTCGGTTCGGTAGTTGCTGCGCTGCCCAAAGGTGATAGGAAGGCGGACCTGCCCTATTGGGACAGTGGAACCGTCGGTGACTCCTGAGAAAGGCTTGGTTGGTTGAAGCTGATCATATGGCACTTGGATATTGTTGAACGTCTCGACGGACAGAATGTTGAGTCCTGCTCCGCCATGGATGAGGGTCCTGGTGACTTGCACATTGCTGATGACTGGGGAACAGAGCATTGGGAGGACACCGGCCGTCGCCGCGCACTTGAGCTGATCAGCTGAACTGAATGTGATGCCGCATGCACACCACCTGAGAGGGCGCGTGGCCTCAAGCTTGGGGAGAACTGCATTCACCTCGCGAGCAAACTGCTTGAAGATGCGCCAGTGACGCTGGGCCTGAAAGGCCCAAGATGCAAGCGTTGCGCTGCAGGGCTCTGGAAGCCCCAACCCCTTGTCCTGATGGTGGTCTTCATTCCTTCTTGGTGGTGGTGGCAGAGGAGGAAGGCCTGCGTTGCCTTGCGGGCGATCTTCACTAGGCTGACCTCTCCAAGCTCCCTCGCGAGGCTGGTCCTGCTAGCGGTCCTCGCGAGGTCTGTCACGCCACCCCTGGCGAGGGCCACTGTCGTCCCATCGTCATCCACCTCTTGCTCCGCCTCAGCCGTGGCCCCGATCGTTGCGCTTGGGACATCGACCGACACGGCCTTCTTGCACGGCCCTGAGCTCTTGACATTCGTTGGTGTTGTGAGTGTGGAGATCGTGGTACACACTGTACCGACTGTCCTTGGACGGCTCCGCTGGTCCTCGCCGCTTGGTCCGCTCGGCTGCAGCACGGCTGCTCTTTGCGCTTCACATCCTTGGCCTTGGCTTTCTTCTCCTCTGGGTCCGCCGTCGGGAGCACAAGAAGGGAAAGGCGCGCCTCCTCAGCCCTTGCCCACTTGGTCGCCAGGTTGAACAACTCTAGTGACGTACACAGATCTTCATGGATCGCCAGCTCCTCCTTCATCTTGACATCGCAGACGCCATCAGAGAACACCGAAATGATGGTCTCTTTGGTCACCCTGGGAATCTTGAGGCGAGCGCTGTTGAAGCGCTGGATGTACTTCCGCAAGGTCTCTCCAGGATGCTGCTTGATGCGGCGCAGGTCACCCACAGCCGGCGGACGGTCGCGAGTGCCCTGGAAGTTGGCGATGAAGCGGGTGCGCATCTCATCCCAGGAGGAGATCGTGCGAGGAGCCAGGTTCAAGAGCTAGGTGCCGGCGCCGTCTTTGAGTGCCATGGGAAACCAGTTCGCCATGACCTTTTCGTCTCCATTGGCGGCTTCGATGCCCAGCTCGTAGAACTATAGGAACTCCACGGGGTCTGCAGTGTCGTTGTAGCGAGGGGGCAAGTCAGGCTTGAACTTGCCTGGCCAGGCGACACTGCGTAGCTCGGGGGGTGAAGGCGCGGCAGCCCGCGGTGGCCACCGGAGCCTTCTGCTGAGGTTGGGCTTGCTCCTGGGGATTCCCGCGCGCCGCTGCCTGGAGCAGCGTGGGGTCTTGACGTGGTGGCGCAGGGATGCGGTCGTGGCGCACCGGTGCCGGGAGCACGCGTGCAACTTCTTGGGGGACGAGGAATCTCTTGGTATCTTGAGTGCACAGTAATGTATCTTGAGTGCACAGTAATGTACGCGTGGTGTAAACTTTGCCAGTACAGTAGGTGGGCGGCGGAAGCCGAACTGCTATTTCCGTTCTGGGAGTGGTCGAACTTTAGAGGGAAAGTGTTTCTGGCCCCTGGTGTTTGGCTAGTGGGCCGATCCGTCGTCTCTATCGCCTGGTGGCCTCCTCCCCTTGTGATCGGCGTTGAGCTTGCCTGCCTGCTTAAGGACCCAAAAGTTTCTGTTGATATGATTAGCTGGCCTATCTGGGTGATCGTGAATTTGACAAGGTCGGTCCAATATCCTGTCAAGGGTGGATGGTCCATTCTGGTTTGCCTTTAGTGGCTTCTTCCGTTGACCGGGCTTCAGATTGTGAAATCCGGCGTTCACCGCTGTGTCGCATGTATCACTGCGACTGTTGTGTTCGGTTCGTCGTGGCTTACCGTTGTCGTCTCGAATTTCGGAAGTGCCCGGGTCGCTGGCGTTGTTGCTTTTACGAGCGAGCCAGTTGTCTTCTCCCACACAAAAGCGAGTCATTAGAGCGGTAAGGGCTGTCATGGACTTGGGTCCTTCCTGACCGAGGTGACGCGCTAGCCATTCATCCCGGGCACCATGTTTGAAGGCTGCGAGGGCTTCTGCGTCCGGACAGTCGACAATTTGGTTCTTTTTGACTAACAACCTAGTCCAGAGCTCCCTGACTGACTCGCCGGGCTTCTGGACAATATGACTTAAGTCATCGGCATCTAGAGGCCAGACATATGTTCCTTGGAAGTTGTCTCGAAAGGCGTCTTCCAAGTCTTCCCAGCTACCAATAGAATTTTCTGGTAAACTGTTTAGCCAGTAGCAAGCTGGCCCCTTAAGCTTGAGAGGTATGTATTTAATGGCATGAAGGTCGTTTCCGCGAGCCATGTGAATATGGAGGAGGTAATCCTCAATGCATACCGCGGGATCTGTTGTTCCGTCGTATGATTCGATGTTAATGGGTTTGGACCCGTCAGGCAATTCGTGCTCCATTACCTCATTGGTGAAGCAGAGAGGGTGTGCGGCTCCTCTATGATGGGCCACACTGTGAAGCACGTCCGACAGACTCCGCTTATAGAGTTCGGACCGGGCGTGGTCGGCTCTGTGGTGTCCGAATGGGTGACAATCATAGTCGGTCGGGGTGTATCTCCGTGATCTGTATATCGATCTTGTGCGCCCTGCTCTATCCTCCGGGTCTTGGTTGATGTCGCGAGTGTTCCCTCGAGTTGTTTTGCTCTTGATTTGATGGCCGGATGGGTTGGTATGTTGCTCTGTTTGGGCTGCTGCTTTGTCAAGACCGAACTGTGGCCAGCCCGCCGCATTGTTCGATGGTGGTGTGGGCTCCAGCGCCCTGCCATCGTGTAGGGGGAGCCACCTACCCTTTGGGTGGCTTTTGTCTGGAAAACTAAGGCCGGATTCTTCGGCGGCCAAGACATCGGTCCATCTATCATTGAGCAAATCTTGGCTTGCTTGAAGTTGCAGCTGCTTCTTCCTTAAGCTCCTTGCGGTGGCTATAAGCCGGCGTTCGAAACGCTCCTGCTCGAGAGGTTCCTTAGGCATGATAAAATCCTTGCTGCCGAGGATCTCCTCTTTCTTGGAGGGTGGGAGATAATTGCTGTCCTCCGAGTCTTCATATGTGGCCTGTTCATCAGGGCTGTCTTGCCCGCTTTCCTGTTCCTCCTGTTCGGATTCTACCTCAACAGGGTCTTCATTGTCCGGAGTGTTGTCTTTTCTGGTGCTAGCAGTGTTTTCTCTTGGGCGATGTGGCTTGGAGCGGTGTCGTGGGCGCCGGTGTTCGGATTGTGTACCAGGAGGTTTATTCTCGACTGGATCCTTCTCATCATCGTGTGTGTCTATCATACACACATCATACCAGGAAGTGGCCATCCCGTGTCTAGCGGGTAGCGAGCTCTGGCCCTGCCCCTCATCGTCTTCCATACTGGCGATGTCTTCGGAGCGGGGGTCAGGCGTGTTTGTTGGGTCTTCGATGGTGGCTATAAAGTGGGTGGCGGGTGGGAAGCAAAATTCTCCATCATCCGCCGTAAGTTCGAACTGAACATAGTTCGGCGACGAGTCATCTGCTAGGGATAGGTTTTTAATGAGTTTAGTAGGTCGCCCATGGGCGAGTGTTGGAAGACATCTGCGGCGCTGGACCTGAAGATCGATAACCGATCGAGTTCGGTTTCCGCGGGCTCACAAGGTTCGGGGCTCGACGCCGGAGAAGAGTCCGGGGTTCCGTTGATGCAAATGTCGTACGCAGTGGAATCTGCGAGCGGCTCCAATGCCGCAGAATCGGTAGCCCCTGCGATGGGGTTAAGCTTCCCATCTTCGGGGGACTTGATCTGCTCCGGATCTAAGGCCAGAGTTGCTGCAAGAGCTCTCTCCTAGATGCGGCCCGATGACAGGTTTAAGCCATGTCCATCAGGGCAGCGGGGTGCGATTGCCGCGGTCTCGAATCCGTCGAAGATCAAGTCTCCACGGATGTCTGCAATGTACTTCAAACTTCCGAATCTGACCTGATGGCCAGGGGCATAGCTGTCGATCTGCTCCAGATGGCCAAGCGAGTTGGCCCGCAGTACGAAGCCACCGAACACGAAGATCTGTCCGGGGAGAAAGGTTTCTCCCTGGACAGCGTCATCATCGACGATTGAAGGGGCCATCAAACCTTTTGACGACGACACAGTGGAACTCTCAATGAAAGCACCAATGTCGGTGTCAAAACCAGCGGATCTCGGGTAGGGGGTCCCGAACTGTGCGTCTAGGATCGATGGTAACAGGAGTCGGGGGACACGATGTTTACCCAGGTTCGGGCCCACTCTATGGAGGTAATACCCTACTTCCTGCTTGATTGATCTTGATGATTATGAGTATTACAAGAGTTGATCTACCACGAGATCATAATGGCTAAACCCTAGAAGTCTAGCCTATGTGAATATGGTAATGAATGTATCCTATCCGGACTATGCTCTCCGGTTTATATAGACACCGAAGAGATCTAGGGTTACATGGAGTCGGTTACATAAGAAGGAATCTTCACAGCTGGTCGCCTAGCTTGCCTTCCACGCAAAGGAGAGTCCAATCCGGACACGAGTATGGTCTTCGGTCTTCATGTCTTCACAGCCCATCAGTCCAGCCCATGGATAACAGGCCGGACGCCCGAGGTCCACTTAGTCCAGGACTCCCTCAATCCCACAACGGCCAAATTCGAAGGGAGACAACTAGTACAAGTTATCCTGACAAAAGTAGTCTTTGCCTGCAAAAGCCTATGGTGGTGACGCCGCTTGGGTTCCGCGATGACATCCATCCTGTCGTCCTGGCTGTCTTTGTCTTGTTGCACCGATATGGAAACCTTTGCTTGATTCCTCGGTACCCCGCGCCAGCGCTTGCCTCCTTAGCACCAAAGAGGAAAATGGTACACTGTGCCCGCTGGCGCCCGCCTGGCCTTGGTCGTCACGGCTCACGTCATATGAACCTCGCGAGGTGCACCCTGCATAGATATCTCCGCTCCTCTGGAGCCAGCCTGGTGAGGCTGCCCCCGGGAAGGTCTTGGTGTCGTCCGCCTCGTGATGCTTGGCCCCTCGCGAGGGTCTTGGGTTGTTGCTGCTGAAGCTGGGCCGTACCGGGCCGTTGATGGAGCCACGCCGTGGACTGCAGGCAGGCAAGTCTGGGTACCCCCGTTCCCAGGACGCTGACACCGGTAGCTCAATTTGGTGTCTTTCTATGGGACCAAAGAACCACTTGCAGCTCGTCGATCCACCACCAGCCACACTTCTGCAGCTTATCAAATGTTCTCATGTTGAGTCCTTAGAACACTTCAGCGTTTGCCCTCTCAGCTTGCCCATTGCTCTTTGGGTGAGCAACAAAGGCGAACGAGATCTTACTTCCGAGGGCATGAACGTATTGTATGAAGGTGTGCCATTGTCGGTGATGATCCGAGCAGGGACTCCGAAGTGGCACACCAATCCTTTCAAAAACTTGATAGCTGACTGAGCAGTCACCTTTCTCACGGGCTCAACTTCGGCGACTCTGTAAACTTATTGATTGCAATGAACAAGAATTCAAAGCCCCTGGTAGCACAGGGGAAAGGGCCCAGGATGTCGAGCCCCCAGATCAAAAACGGCCATGACAAAGGGATTGTCTGAAGAGCTTGGACTGGCAGGTGGATATTCTTGGAATGGAACTAGCAGGCTTCACATTTGGTGACCAACTCAACTGCATGTTGGAGGGCTGTGGGCTAGTAAAATCCTTGCCAGAAGGCCTTTCCAACCAGAGCCCTCGATCTGATGTGTGAGCCGCATATACCCTTGTGTATTTCTGCCAGCAATTCCTTTCCTTCTTCCCGGCAAATGCACTTCAATTTCACACTGTTGGTGCTTGTTCTGTACAGCGTCTCATCAACGAACTGATTTATGCTGGCCCTCTGGGCTACTCTTTCAGCTTCTTCTTGCTCTTCGAGAAGTTCTCCAGTTTGGAGGAAATGGACTATGTGTCGCGCCCAAGTTGGAGCCTTAGGCTTACCAACGAGAACTAGCGACACCTCATTCGTGAGAGTGCGCTCCTCGATCGCGGGGACTTGTGGTCTGGTGGGAGGATGCTGCTCAGCAACCGAAGGGGAGTTGTTCCTGACAAGCCCCCTGTCGGGATCCTCAAGAGGTTCTACCGGTAGAGGCTTGTCGGAGTCCTGTTTCGTCCTCTTTCTGGCCATTGTCACCGTGGATACAGAGGGGTGAGTCAGATGGAGAACAAAAGTTACTTGTTCCACAAGGAGCTTTTGCGCAGCGCACTTCGACAGATGATCAACAATGCTGTTTTCCACGGGGTACGTGCTCTGTTCGCAACCCGTCAAAGCGCTCCTCCAGCTTTCTCACTTCCTCAATGTATGCCTCCATCAATGACTTTGGTAATCCTTGTTGACTTGTCTCACCACAAGTTGTGAGTCTCCGCGGATGAGCAGCTTCTTGATCCCCAGTTCTGTCGCAATCCTGAGCCCAACAAGGAGCCCTTCATACGCTGCAATATTGTTGGTAGCCTTCTCCCAGGCAAAATGCATCTGGATGATGTACTTCAGGTGCTCCCCAGTTGGTGCAACGAGAAGCACACCAGCCCCTGCACCTTCTAGGAAGAAGGCACGATCGAAATACATGGTCCACTCTTGGGGTGCTTCCTTGCTAGGGATAACTGTCTCCAGTACTTTTTCATCGGGGGTTGGCATCCATTCTGCAATAAACTCTGCTAACGCTCTGCTCTGAATGGTTGACGTGCTTTCGAACTTGAAGCCAAAGCTGGATAATTCCAAAGCCCACTACACTATCATGTCGGTAGCCTCAGGGTTTTGGAGTATCTATTGCAAAGAAAAACGGGTGACAACCGTGATCTCTCGTGGGCTTGGAAGTAGTGGTGCAGCTTCCTTGAGGCCATGACAAGGCCAAAAATCAACTTTTGCATGCCAGAGTACCTGGATCTAGCCCCCTGCAATAGGGAACTGACGAAGTACACTGGGCGCTGCACCACCTTCTTCCTTGCCGCAACCTTGGGGCTGCCTCCGCCGCATTGCTCTTCTCTGACTTGATCTGCATCTGACCTTGCCGGGGTGTGCTCACTTTCCTCCCCAGAAGGGACATTGGCTGTGTCTTTCGCTTCTTCCACTTCCCTCTACGCCACTAGTGCTGCACTAACCACTTGATTAGTTGCCACCAAGTATAGCAGCAACGGCTCCTGTAGCTTGGGAGAGACCAAAGACGGCACAGAGGATAAGTAGGCCTTCAGATCTTGTAGTGCAGCGCCTGCCTCTGGAGTTCACTCCACGGGTCCTGCCTTCTTCAAGATTTTGAATAATGGCAAGGCACACTCGGCAGACTTGGAGATAAACCTGCTGAGCGCGATAACGCATCCAGTCAAATGCCTCACGTCCTTAACTGTCTGGGTGCTTGAATCTGCTCGATAGCCTTGATCTTGTCAGGGTTGACCTTTATCCTCCGGTGGGATATGAAGAAGCGAAGTAGCTTGCTGGAAGGAACGCCAAATGCACACTTCTTCGGGTTCAGCTTCAAGTTGATCTTGCGCAGATTAGAAAACGCCTCTTCCAAATCTTGAATAAGGGTCGATCTATCCTTGGTCTTGACCACATTATCATCCATGTAAGCCTCAATGTTTCTGTGTAATTGTGAATCAAAACCAATTTGCCCTTGCAAAAGTGGATCCAGCACTCTTCAACCCGAAAGTCATCCGTACGAAGCAGTATGTGCCAGAAAGATCTGATGATATCCAGAGTATGCATCCAGAAAAGAGAGCAAGTCACATCCGGAGGTTGAATCCACAATCTGATTGATGTGCGGCAAGGGGAATGGGTCATTCGGGCATGCCTTGTTCAGATCCGTAAAATGTATGCACAACCTCCATTTCCCGTTAGCCTTGCGCACTACCACATGATTTGCTAACCATGTTGGATGTAGTACTCCTCTGACCAGACCAGCTGCCTCAAGTTTCTTGATCTCTTCGGCAATGAACTGTTGCAGCTCCAAGGCTTGCTCTCGGACCTTCTGCTTGACGGGTCATGCATGTGGGCAGACAGCAAAGTGGTGCTCGATTACCTCCGTAGGAACACCGGGGATATCATATGGTTGGTAGGAAAACACATCGATATTCGCCCACAGCAAGGCAACGAGTGTTTTTTCCTATTTGACATCGAGGGTGGCACTGATAGTGAAAGTACCATCAATGCCAGCCAGTCCTGCGGACCTTTTTCACAGCAGGTGCAGCAACCTTGGATCGCTTGCTATTAAAACTCTCCGGCAAGTCATCAACAGGCGTAGCGTACTCCGAAGAGGTACGCCTCCCGGATTTCTTGCTGGCGTCCTTGTTAGCTTTCTTCTTTCCTTTACTTTCCTTGGTAGGAACGGTGGCTTCAGCGGCCTCCACCGCGACTGCCTCCCGGTACATCTTGTCCACGCAGATGATTGCATCCTTCTCATCTAACGGAATGGAAATGGCGCCTATCGGCGCTGGCATCTTCAACGTTTTGTAGGCATAGTGGGATGCCACCGAGAATTTGGCAAGGGATGGGCGACCAAGGATTCCATTGTACGGCAGCGGGAGGTCGACCACATCAAACATGATCTTCTCAGTCCGGTAATTCAACTCTCCCCCGAACGTCACCAGCAACGTGATCTTCCCCTTAGAACGACTCCTTCCAGGGATGATTCCTTGAAATGTGCCAATGACCTTGAGCTCTTCCTCTGCTATCTGAAGTTTGCTGATGACCTTTGGGGAAATCAGATTCAACCCGGCCCCGCTGTCAACCAACATCTTTGTGATTTTGAGGTGGCGGATTGTTGGTGAGACCAACAACGGCAAGCACCCTACTGCAGTGGTGCGGTCTGGGTGGTCTTCGTCGTCGAAGATGGTGGGCATGGGGGACCACTTGAGCAGCCTCCGAGAATCTGCCGCTGGCTCCACCGCATTGACTACACGCGCCCACCGTCTCAGTTGGCGGTGAGAGGAGTGCAGAGATGCACCCCCGTCAATACACAGGGCGTCACTGCCTTTCTGGAATTTCTGCTCGCTGGTTTCCTCTTCATCCCCTCCATCACTCTCATCATTGCAATCCTCCTTCTCACGGCCTCTGGCGGGTTTTCCTTGATCCTTAGGAGCCTTTCCAGGGCGGCTTGCTCCGTCGCCTCGGCCTTTCCCGCCAGCGCCACTCTGACCTTTCTCCCTATCCCGCTTCTCATACTCAGCTCTCTGATTATTGACAAGCTGGTCAACCTGGTGACACTCTTGGAGATCGTGGCCCTTGGTCCGATGAATCTTGTAATACGGCCCATCACCTGTCCCGGCCTTCTCGGCAGCTGCGGCTTCCCGGCAGTCAGTGCACGCGGCAACTTCCTTGCCGGGTACCTCAGTCTTAGCCTTCTTGCCGGTACTAGGCATGCCCGATCCCTTAATGGTCATCACTTCCTTTTCCTTGCGCCTTTTATTGCACTTCTTGTTCTTCTTCTTCTGACTGGTGGCCTTTTTATCATCTTCTGAGTCGATGTTGGTGCCATCCTCTTCTCCCGGGAGCCTCCTCCCCTCTTCTACTCGAGCACACTTATCCACTAGAGTGTAGAGCTCCTTCACAGTCTTAGGCAATAGAATGTTCATCTTGGAACGTATCCAACGATTGCGCACGTTGGACTGAAACGCAGTTATCACAGCTGCTGGGTGGATGTCTGGAATGTTTCTGTGGACTTGACTGAACCTATGCATGTACTTCCGCAGAGTCTCTCCTTCCTTCTGCGGGAGGAGCTGTAAGTCGCTGGGCCGCCCTGGTTCTATGGCCGCACGTGAAGGCGCCAATGAACTCATGGCACACGTCATCCCAGGTCGAAATGGAGTTCTCTGGTAGGTGCATCAGCCAAGACCTCACATTTGGCTTGAGCGCTAAAGGGAAGTAGTTGGCGAATACCTTCTCATCCCTTCCCCCGGCAGCTTGAACAACGATGGTGTAGATGCTCAAGAACTCTGTCGGGTTCAGTCTCCCGTCATACTTCTATGGTATCTCTGGCTTGAACATGCAAGCGGATGGCCAACGGACTTGCCACAACTCACTGGTGAAGGCAGGCACCCAGCCTTGAAAGGTAGGTACCCGCCTTCGGCGAGTGCAGGCTCATCGATGTTGGGGCCATCGCGCCTCTCGGACTGGCAGTGGGTGTCGCGGCGTCGCTCGATGGTGACACGCGTGCCTTCCCTTTGCCTGCCCTCCAGGGCTCACCGTTGGCCTTGACGCGCTCGAGGGTTGGATGAAGCCATCGAGATGTTGTTCGGTTCTTGGTCACGCGGCTCCTGCACTGTCTTCCGTGGAGGGGACTGCACCATGGGGTCGGCCCCTTCTATGCGGTTAGCAGCATGAGCCATTGTCGTTTCCTGGGAGGTTGTGGCGGGCTAGCTCGCGGCGATCCTCCTTCCTCAGCAAAACCAATCAGGCTCTGAATGGTGGCTCTCCACTCATCCATCTGATCGGCTGCCGGTGGAAATCTCAACAGCAGCTGGGCCCGTGCCATGGCCTCTGAGGCGGTGCTTGGCATAGATGTCGATGAAGATCATAACATCGCCCGGCTCCTGATGGTGCCGGCAGTGGCTGTGCCGTGCTCTCGTGGTCTTGAGCCATTCGCCAAGATGGCGTGGTGACGAGGTGAAGGCACTTGTGGGCCAGTGGCTCCGTTCGGTGCATTGGCTAGGTCAGCTTGCTCTGGGGGTGGCGCATGTCCTGCGGTCGCACCCACAGCGGGAGCGGCTGGAGGATTGCGATTCGCCCCAGAGCGAGTGCCACCGTTGTGGTTGTGCCCTTCGGCTGGGCGGAGAGGTGCATACGGAATGAACTCCCCACACGTACCTTGCAGAGCTTGGCCGCTGGGATGCTGTTGGTGTTGTCCTTCTCCGGTGCCTCCTGTTCCCGTTTCGGCCACAGGGGAGGTGGTGACGATGCCGCCTGTGCCGACCACATCCCCCGCAGCGTCGACGTCCCCAGGCGTTCACGTAGCCCCCCGCAGCGTAGGTGGTCGCGTGCGGTGGGGCCTTTGAGGATGACGCCTGGGCGGCGGCACCAGGCTTCTTCTTGGGCGCCATGGATGATGGAGCAGTTGATGAAGAAATTGATGATGACGATGACGCGCTACGCATGCTTCTCGGGTTCGCGCAAGCGCTTCCCCCTACCTGGCGTGCCAAAGATGTTGTGGGAGACCACGGCCACCTATGGGGCCATGAGCCCCTTGTGGTTCGGCAGGGGATGAGAACATTGCACAAAGAGTGGAGAGCGTCGCGCAGCACGGCAGAGATCACACATGCGATTTACCCCATGTTCGGGCTGCCGCGAGGCGTAAAACCCTACTCCTGCTTTGGTGGATTGATCGTGATTGGTGGTGGGAATGCATCGCTCTAGCCCGCCACGGTTGCCTCGGCACGAGAGCAGGTACGCGCATATGAGTGTACAAGGGTCTGAATCCTTTCTATGGTTGCCATGGGCCTCCTTTTATAGATCAAAGGGGTCACCATAGTGGCAAATCAGTCATTACACACTGATTAGATAGCGAACAGTCCTATCATACCTAACTCTGCACACAGGGTAGAGCACATTAAATGTGCCGCTTAGTGTCACATCAAGGCCTTCCTAGCAAGCCTTGCTGGGCTGCTCGACCATCTTCTCTCCTATTTGCATGACACATCGCTGGACGGGTGTCATTTGGAGGTGATTTCTGCAGGAAGTGGCTGCCATGTTGCGAAGAACAGCCACTTAGTCACTTGGAGGCTTGACACCGCACCGATTGATGACTTGTGTCGCTGTGAGGTGGTGCGGTGGAGCCTTGGTGGGGTAGTTTGTGCTTGTAAGCCCCGGCAGGCCTGCCAGGACAGTCTTGAGGCTTGCTTCCGGGGTAAACCCGACCTCGCCAGGCTCGCCTGCCCGGCAAGGGAGGTTTTCCCTTGGTGGTATCTTGCTTCTCTGGCTTGACTTGGTCTTCTTGATCTTCACTCTGATCCTTTAAAGAGCTGATCTCTTTGTGCTTGGTCTGGTTTGGATGT
The DNA here is from genome assembly GCA_021605205.1 of Aegilops longissima. Classification (NCBI taxonomy): domain Eukaryota; kingdom Viridiplantae; phylum Streptophyta; class Magnoliopsida; order Poales; family Poaceae; genus Aegilops; species Aegilops longissima. Next base: position 280,874,109 of record CM038680.1, read on the forward strand.
TGTGATCTCGATCTTAGGCTTGTGCACGGTCTGGGCAACAGACCCAGGGTTTGTTGCACCGACAAATTTCTTCGGATCCAGTAGCATAGGAACAAAAGAATTCTTGGCAATAGCAGCCTGCTCTTGTTTTCTTCCGAGGAACTCCATAATCTCATCTTCGTCAGTGAGCCCGTGTTCATCAACTAGAGGCACAATGGCCTTGCTCTTGGGACTTGACCTAGTACCACGGCTAGCAGTTGCCTTTTGCATGAGCTTGGGTGTTGAAGAAGTTGGTGGTCCTAATATTGAGGCACTTGATGTAGAGATGGTGGCTGTATGAAAGCCCTCGGTGCGCTGGCAAGACGCGAGCGACACCAGTGTTGAAGTTCTGACTGCTGTCATTGAGGAATTTGAAGCGGGAGGAGGCACTGAAGATTTTGAACCTTTGGTGCATAGTCCTTTGGAGCTGAAGCTTTTGTTGCTTTGGGTTTGGCCATTGAGGGCATTGGATCTGATTGCCTTGGCTTTTGTGCAGGATTCTTTTGCCTAGCCTTCTTTGGAGCGCTTGCACTGCCACTTGCACTTGCTTCAGCTGAAGCCTTTCAGGCCCGATTGAATTCTTCAATGGCCTTCTTTGCTTGTTTGGCTAGCTTAGCTTGGTGTTTTTCCCATTCTTGGGGAAATTCTTCACCCCTTCTGATACTTGTGGGATTAGCCACTTGGCCAAGAGCAAGCAGTGGTGTTTTGCAAGGAGGCTTGACAACGAATTCCTTCTTGTACTTTGGAGTGACATAATTGTAAGGTTTCCATTCATACATCCAGTGTCTCTTGATTTTCTACATGCGAGTTTTGCGTTGCTTATAAGCCTCTGGTCCATGAACACTTTCGTCAGATGTGATGTACCCTTGTCATCAAGAATCTCAAATGCAGTCTGTTCTTCCTTTCTCTTGCCAGCTTTCTATGGCCTCTTTCCATCAGCCATTTTCTTCAACTGAGGATTTTGAACCTGTGAGGACTCGGGTGAAGTTTCAAGTTTTTCTCAAGGTGTGTTGCAAATGAATTAAGTTGATGAGAACCTAGAGATTCATCTGCAGAAATTGTACCTGTGAATAGCGTATAGTTGCGAGGAAATAGGGAAGAGTCACATCGTTCTCAGAGATTTTCAAAATAAACTAGTTGAGGGAATTGACCCTTGCCGTCTTCAAGAATTTAATCAATTGTTCTTGACTTAGGTTCCAGAGTTGTACAGACTTGAGCAATTTGCACAACTGAGGAATCTACTTGTTAGGCATATCAATGATGAAATACATAAGACTGGCCAAATTGAAGTACTGAAGAATTGGAGGAGTGGTGAAAACAACACTTGAAGAATTTTGAGTGGAGTGAAGATCAAAGAGGGGCATTAAATAAGCATTTAATTACCCCAACGATGATCTCGATGAACTGGATGATGAGGCGAAGGAAATCGCCAGCTCAGATCTTCCGTGCCCTAACTTGGTGACGAAAGACGTCTACGACCGTGGCGGAGGTGAGAAATCTGCGTTCGGTGTGAGTACGTCTACAACAAACCATATATAATTGTCAATTGCCTCAAGATGCATGCGCATCTTGTTCTTCGAGTAAGGATAGTCTGTGACATCTAAGATGGGGCATGCAGTAGAAACCTTGATCATACCTGCGTTCGACATAACTAAAACTCCAGGTGGTTAAACCAAAATCACACAGAACAAGGGAGTACTTTTCTCTGTTACCATTTGAAAACGCATATTTACTCCCAGAGGGGGGTTGAATGGGATAGTTTTAGAAATTTGTCAAACTCTGAAGATTTTGATGGAGATGAGAGTGAAGAAATAGAAACACGAGGGAAACTAAGTCATCACAGATTTAGAGTACATGCAACCAGGATACATAAGAGTGAAGAAATGCAATCATACAATCATACACGCATGAAGAAAATGAACTGAGGAAATCAAGATAGCGTGATGAAATACTTTAGTTCAAGTTTGTTAGAGCACGGATCACAAATTCTTCAGCAGCAGAATAAGGTAAGAGAGGGTTGAGGAATTTGAAACCAGGTTGGCTCAGTGAAGACAATGGAATTTGGTAGACCAGTTCTAGTTGCTGCATCAACTGTACGTCCGGTTGAGGCGGTTGAGTTGCAACTCAAAGGACACACAGTCCTCACCGTATTCCTCTTGATCTAAGGTCACTTAGTCCTTTCCTAATTACTCATTGTAAGTCTTCAATGTAGACATCCAAAACCTTCATAGACTTGTTCACCGGCACACCATAATGACTCTTGGTGTAGTCAGAACTTGAGGCCTAACTATCAAGAAGAATGACAGTCTTCAAAGGTAACAGGCGTCAGATCGCACAGATCAATCTCTTCAGTGATGCTCAATCACTTTGGCTCTGGGTTTTTCCTCACTTAGAATTCTCTCATAGTCATCGAAGGATGGGTTGCTCTCTTATGACAAGTGTCAAGTTCTCTCGCAGCAGCCAACCAACAAGTGGTTGTGGGGGTGGGTATTTATAGCCAGGGGCAACCCAACATGAATTGCCATAAATGCCCTTCTCTTATTCAGCCGTTGTCAGGATAAGGATCAACTCGACAGCTGGCACACGGAATTTGAACTCTCAAATTCACCGGGGCACTCAATTTCCTTACTTTTAGGAAGAACGCACTGGCGAACTCCAAACACCTCAGCATGACCAAATTCGTCAGCGGCGAGATGAACCGCATCACTGTCGTTGTCCACTACGTCAGCTGTAGATGAGATTTCCAAAAGCTTTACTCGAAGCGGCCTTTGTGTATAGGTTTGAGTAGTTTTGAGCATCACTTTGGAAATGTGAAATATGATTCACCTAGACCCCCATTAATTGTTTGGTTTTCCGTATGGCTCAAAGAAGAAGAAATGAGACTATGAAAACAAAGTCTTCAAGCTTCAAAGTATTAACATCAATTTCTTCAAAGGCCGTACCATTTTCATCACCAATTTATTCACTTGAAGAAATATATTTTTAGGGGTCGTCTTCCATGTGTTAAACCAAATCTTGTAGGAGTCTGTCTCCTGTGTGTACTCATAAACTCATTAGTTCCTCAACCTATTTGTTGTTAGTACTCCAAAACCACTAAGGGGGCACTTAATGCACATACATCTATCTTCGACCCAATTCAATTAGCAATATTATGATTCTTTTTATCCAAAATTTCAATATGTTCTACGGTGAGATTTTCTTTTCAATAGCATCTAGCCTTTGCATAACATGATCAAGAGTTAAAATTGCTTCATTGATAATGACGAGAGGTGATCCTACTAAATTCTCATAGCATTAAAAGCATCCCTAGAGGGACACAATAAGAAATTCCCTCCGGTAATAGCGTCGAGCACAAATCTGTACCAAGTAGTGATTCCGACATAAAAATTACGAAGAAGAACGGTAGTAGATTGCTTATGAGTTGATCTATTATGAGCATTGCAAATCCTATACCAGTAACGGCGCCAGAATTTTTTCCTGATGCTTGTAATCTGCGTTGGTAATTCCCCGAAGAGGAGAGGATGACGCATCACATCAAAGGTAAGTATTTCCCTTAGTTATGAAACCAAGGTTATCAATCCGGTAGGAGAACCAAGCAGCACTATGTAAACAACACCTACACACAAACAACAAAAACTTGCTACCCAACACGTAAGAGGGGTTGTCAATCGCTCAATGGTATTGAAATATATTAAATTTTATAGGTTTTGATAAATAGATCTGACAAAAACACAAAATAAAATAAATAAATGAAAATTGCAGCAAGGTATTTTGGATTAAATATGTGATAGGAAATAGACCCCGGAGCCATAGTTTTCACTAGTGTCTTCTCACGAGGAAATAGCATACGGTGGGTAAACAAATTACTGTTGGAAAAATGATAGAAAAGCAAATAATTGTGACGATATCCAAGGAAATGAACATGTTTACATGCATCACGTCCATGATTAATAGATCGACTTCTGCCTGCATCTACTACTATTATTCCACACATCGACCACTATCCAGCATGCCTCGAGTGCATTAAGTTCATAGAAAATCGGAGTAATGCAACAAGAACGATGACACGATGTAGACAAGATAAACTCACGTATGAATAAACCCCATCTTGTTACCCTTAATAGCAACGATACATGCGTGTCATGTCTCTTTATGTCACTGAGATTGAGAACCGCAAGATCGAACCCATCACAAAGCACCTCTTCCCATGGCAAGATAAATCAATCTAGTTGCCCAAACCAAACCAATAAATCGGCAAAGAAATAGGACACTACAACAATCATGCATAAAAGAGTTCAACAAATACTCAAAAAATATTCATGGATAGAACTGATCATAAACTCACAATTCATTGGATCCCAACAAACACACCGCAAAAAAGAATTACATCAAATAGGTCTCCAGGAACATCGAGGAGAACATTGTATTGAAGATCGAAAAGAGAGAAGAAGCCATCTAGCTACTAACAACGAACCCATAGGTCTATGGTAAACTACTCACGCATCATCGGAGGGGCAACAAGGATGATGAAGAACCCCTCCGTGATCGTTGCCCCTCCGGTAGAGTGCTGGAAAAGGCCTTTAGATTGGATCTCGTGGTTCTGGAACTTGCGGCGGTGGAAAAAGTATTTCTTCGACTCCTCTAGGGTTTCTGGGATTTTAGATTACTTATAGAGGCGGAGGTAGGTCAAGGGGGTGTCCGTGGACCTCACTACCCACCAAGGCGTGCGGGAGGCCCCTAGCTCGCCCTGGTGCCTAGTGGGCCTCACGAGTGTCCCCTCGTGCCATCGAGAAGCTTCCTAGGTGTCTTCCTGCCAAAAAATCTCCAAAAAGTTTCGTGGCATTTGTACTTCATTTGGTATTTATACTCTATAAAGTAAAAAACAAGCAAAAACAACAACTGGCACTAGGCACTATGTCAATAGGTTAGTCCCAAAAATGATATAAAGTTGCTAATAAATGTATATAAGACATCCAAGACTGATAATATAAGAACATTAAATTATAATCAGTTATAGATACGTTGGAGACGTATTAGGAACTAACCCGAACTGACGTTGTTTTTTAGTAGAACTACCATGTGTTGTTTTTTGTGCAGAAATAGAAGTTCTCGGATTGGGCTGAAAATTTACGGTGACTTTTTATGGAGAAAAAGAGACCCCTGAAGCTTTGAGGAAGGATGAGAAGAGCCCTGAGGACACGGATGATAAACCTTAGGTCATCCACTTGAGGGAAACACTACTGCAGAAAAGCCTAGCTATGGCGTGCAAAAAAGTGCCTTGCTGGCGTAGGAGCCCGACGCCACCAATATGGCGCCAGTGTTAAAATATAGCCTTGGCGTTGGTTCGTACACCAATACAGTTTCCGGTGTCTATGGCGTTGGATAAAGTGACACGCCGGCAATGTCAGATATACCTACGATGTAGGTGTTTATCCACATTTCATAGATATGGAGAAACATTGGAGGCGTTGCATATAATTCCGATGCCATTACTTAGCTTAAAAGCATAATAGGAAAAACGCTACCACGTCAGCCGAAAAACGGTGCCGGGGCAGCGTTCTTTAAGATCAATAATATTTCTAGCCATGTAACATTAATTAAAATACATCCACGATAATTATGTGTAGCACTTAAAATAAAGATAGCTAGGCAAAGTGTACGTAGCTGATCGAGTAGTTTACAAAACCGCAACATAACTAGCTGTCACTATCCTATTACATCAATAAAAAGGATCATCAATGTATTTCTTCATTGGATCCGCAACAGACAGCGGTCCATCAACATCGCGACCGTGCTTATTAAGATGAGCTTTTATCTCCTCCGAGCTGGCAGGTGCGCCGCCGTTGAAAATGCCGGCATGGTGGATGACATCCTTGTTGAGGATGGTAGAAAACTTGAGCTGGACGCGTCTAAACTCATCTCTAGTATCTCCCAGGCTATTTTCCTCCATTTTCTTCCCCCCATGCGAGGATGTCAGAGTTCTTTGTAAGGTGTTGTCCTTGTCGTATTTAGTCCACCATGTGGTGGACGACGTAGTAGCCGTCTGTATTGATGTCTACTACACAACATTATTCTTGTAGACTTGTGTTGGGCCTCCAAGCGCAGAGTTTTGTAGGACTATAGCAATTTTCCCTAAAGTGGATGACCTAAGGTTTATCAATCCGTGGGAGGCATAGGATGAAGATGGTCTCTCTCAAACAACCTTGCAAACAAATAACAAAGAGTCTCTTGTGTGTCCAACACACCAAATACATTGGCAAATTGTATAGGTGCACTAGTTCGGCGAAGAGATGGTGATAAAAGTGTAGTAACGATAGTAGATATTGATTTTTGTAACAGTAACAATAAAAACAGCAAGGTAGCAATTGATAAAACGGAGCACAAACTGTATTGCAATGCTTGAAAATGAGGCCTAGGGTCCATACTTTTGCTAGTGCAGTCTCTCAACAATGCTAATCTAATTGGATCATATAACCATCCCTCGACGTGCGATGAAGAATCACTCCAAAGTTATTATCTAGCGGAGAACATAAGAAGAAATTGTTTGTAGCTATTCTTTCCGATCGATCTATCTAAGAGTTTGTACTAAAATAACACCAAGTTATTCTTTCCGATCGATCTATCAAGAGTTCGTACTAAGATAACACCAATTTATTCTTTTCGATCGATCTCAAGAGTTCGTACTAAAATAACACCAAAGCAAATTCAGATTCATAATACTCAATCCAACACAAAGAACCTCAAAGAGTGCCCCAAGATTTCTAACAGAGAAAACAAAAGACGAGAACATGCATCAACCCCTATGCATAGATTACCCCAATGTCATCTCGGGAATCCACGAGTTGAGTGCCAAAACACAATTCAAGTGAATCAATATAATACCCATTCCCACCACGGGTATTCATAAAAGTATTGAATCCGACAAGAACAGAACTCTCAAAGGGAAAACTCAATTCATCACCACATGATAGAGAGGGAGAAACACCATATGATACAACTATATTAATAAAGCCCATGATACATCAAGATCGTGACATCTCAAGAACATGAGATAGATAGATAGATAGATAGATAGATAGATAGATAGATTAAACACATAGCTACTGGTAAGCCCCGAGGGTGGAATACTCCTTCCTCATCATGGTGGCCGCCGGGATGATGAAAATGGCCACCGGTGATAATTTCCCCCTCTGGCAAGGTGCCGGAACGGGTCTAGATTGGTTTTTCGTGTCTACAGAGGCTTGCGGCAGCGAAACTTCCGATCTAGGGTTATCCCCAGGGTTTTTGGAATATTTGGGAATTTATAGGGCGAAGAGGCGGTGCGGGAGGCCATGGAGGTGGGCACAATCCACCTGGGCGTGCCTGGGCCTCCAGGTGCACCCTGGTGGGTTGTGCCCCCCTCGGGGCTCCTCTCTGGTACTTCTTTGGCCTACCGGGTGTCTTCTGGTCCAGAAAAAATCTCCAAAAAGTTTTGCTCCTTTGGACTCCGTTTGGTGTTGATTTTCTGCAATTTAAAAAAAAAGCAAAAAACAACAACTGGCAATGGGCACTATGTCAATGTGTTAGTCCCAAAAAATGATATAAAGTTGCTATAAAATGACTGTAAAACATCCAAGAATGGTAATATAACAGCATGAATACTTCATAAATTATAGATACTTTGGAGACGTCTCAGCATCCCCAAGCTTAATTCCTACTCGTCCTCGAGTAGGTAAATGATAAAAGAAATAATTTATGAAGTGTGAGTGCTAGCAAAGTGCATAATTTTGATCAATGATAAATTCAGTTACTTTTCCTAGCATCATAACAACAACTCTTTCTCATAAAACTCATCATGATAAAGTAGCAACCAATTCACATGTTAAGGTTCAAACAATGAATTCTCTTGAAACTCAACAACCTATATTCTTAGTCACCAAACAATTGCAATTCAACTTATTTAACAGAGTCTAAGTAAGAGCTCCACACACTCAATCATCATATAGTCTTCCATGATTGCTAGTACTCAAAGCATATTCTTAGGACAAATGGCATCCATCGAACACAGATAAAGATAGGGGCTCAATATTTTGCCTCCCAACTCGTTTATCATAGAGATAATTGTCAAAAATAATAAATCATGATCAAATATATTTGACTGGTCATATGTGCCTAGATCTTCCCCCACCACATGATGCTTGCCAACTAGAGAATAATTGAGGTTGAAATGAGAATGCATTCTATTGACTCTTGCATAAAAGTAAATATTGAAAAGTAAAAGATAGGCCCTTCGCAGAGGGAAGCAGAGGTTGTCATGCACTTTTTTATTTGGATGCCCAAGCTCTTAATGCAAAGGAACGTCACGTTATATTGCCCCTTATGATATCAACCTTTATTATGCAGTTCGTCTCTTTTATTACTTTGCCATCACAAGTTCGTACAACACTGAATTTTCCCTTACAATAAAAGATCAAACATATTATGGAGCAATTTTTATTGCTTTATGCACCGATGACAACTTACTTGAGGGATATTATTCAATCCATAGGTTGGTATGGTGGACACTCATGGCAAGAAACTGGGTTTAAGGGTTTTTGGATGCTATGCACAAGTAGTATCTCTACTTAGTACGGATTTTTGGCTAGCAAAAGATCCTAGGAAAACACCACATGTTGAAGGATCCATAACAATATAACTTCTATGCAAATATACACAACCATAACTCATTACGTTCTCTTCTGTGTCCAACTAGTTTGAAAATAATTAATGGTATTCACAATCATAGAAGATTTCCAAGATAATATATTTGCACGTGAAAGTTCTCTTCCTTATACTAATCATTCATGAATTGCTTGTATGACCAATATTGTGATTATCAAGCTTCAAAAGATATCACTTTTTAAACCCAATGTGAATCTACTACAAGGCATGATATGAACATATACTTTCAACTTCAAGATATTCAATTCATTCAACAATTTACTCACAGGATATAAGTGAAGACCAAGTGTCGGGGAAGCTGATCCACGAACACCTATGGGACCGGCGTACCGAGCCCCTTTCGGTTCGGCGGGGGGCGGAGATCGCACGAAGAGTGGATCGAGGCGTAGCACACGAGCAGTTTACCCAGCTTCGGAGCTCTCCGGAGAGATAACACTCCTACTGCTGCATGTCTAAGTGTATTGAGTTCTTGCTCGGGAGCGCTGAGTGCTACAGTACACACGAGCTGCTAACGAGACCGAGCGTGAGTATTTTCTGCCTTCGAACCCCCCTCTACGTTGCGCATGGGCCTCCTTTTATATGCTCAAGGGTCTCCGACAGTGTGCAACGTAGACAAGGGTAAAATGTAAAGGAGTTGCAGTTGGTACAACTACTTGTACAAAGGTACCATACCTAACCCTCGACGGCAGGGATAAAGGCATTAAATGCCCGCCTACATCGCCCAAACAAGGCAAAAGGGACCGTCAGAACGCCACCGCTTGCCACGATGGTAATCTTGTCGGCGTCACTTGCCATCACAAGACACGCCGGCCGCAAGACAGCCTCTTGCCACGCGTGCACAGGAAAGGTCCTGTATGGCGACACGTTGGTGGATGTGCTGGAGCGCGGGTACAGAGTGGTAGTTTGCCGCGGCAAGCGCCTTGCCACAGTCGTTGTCTTGTCGCGTCCGGAAGCTTGTCGCTCACCGGGCCTTGCCGGGACGCGTGGCGCGTCGCGGCAAGTTCCTTGAGATGCCTTGGTTGGCCTTCCCGGCAAGCTCCTCTTGCCGGGGCCTTGTCTCCTTGGCTTAAATGCTTTGGTCATGCCTTGGCCTTGCCTTCCCGGCAAGCTCCTCTTGCCGAGGCCTTGCCTCCTTGGCTTGAATACTTCGTTCTTGAATGGCTCCAAAGGAACCACGGAGGGCCCTGGCGGTCACCCGGCAAGCCTTGTCGCGGGGTGCTGCAACTGCCCATGCACGAGTTCGGGATACTAGGGTACCCCTACTCTAGTACACCGGCAGAGCCCCGGCTCGGGCCACACACGGTGCCGAGCGCTGTTGGGCCAGGCCCAAAACAGGCACGGGCACGTCGGCTGGGGTTACGCCGTACCTCACTCCGGACCCACCACGCCTCCACGAACGGCACGCGTCGAATGCGGCGTCGTGGGAGAGATCGCAGGTTTCTTTATTCGAAAGACGCGAACGTCCGCCCCTCCTCTTTATAAGCAGGGAAAACAGGGCAGTCCGCCCATCTCGCCGTTGCTATCCCAATCACAAAACCTCCGCTGCTCCCCTTCTTCCCAAAGCTGAAAAGAGAGCAGCGCCCTTCCATCGCCACCAAAGATCACCAACGCCGCCGATCTCCCCACCACCTCCGCCATGGCTCCGAAGCCGATAAGGGAAGGTCGTGAAGTCAGCCGAGGCGCAGCGGCTTGCGGCGCCGCGAAGGAGCGGAAATTTCCCCAGCTCGCCGTGAAGGAGCTGAGGGAGTACTACTACCTCTTCCGGTCGACGGACGCGAGCGATCCAGCGACGAAGGTACTCCCAGCTGCCGCTGAATCGGCTCAATGGATATCCCTTCTTCGCGTTGTTCTTCTCTCGCGGGCTCGCCCGCTTTTCTCTGAATTTTTCGTGATATCATGAACACCTACGGGTTCCGCCTCCTTGACTTCACCCCAATGCCGTTTCGACCATGGCAGTTTTCGCACATCTCTGCGAAAACTTTGTCGAGTCTATCCAAACGTAGCTCTTTTTCGCCATTTCTTTATGCCTCGAGTTGAGAGAGGGAGCCCTTTCCGCGGAATCGCTGGATCTCGAGAACCGCAAGAAGGAAGCTTATCTCGGAGGAAGAGCTCCGCAGCAAGTGGGATGAATGGAGGCGACGGTGCTGGATTGTCGAGGAGAACCCGCAGCCGCCATCGCCCAAATACCAAGCTCCATGGTCGTGGCAACGATTGGAGCAGCGTGGCCCGAAGACGCTAGGCTGAAGATTGCCGTCACCCAAATCCTACGCCTCGGGCTTGCCGGGCTCACCGTGGCGCCGTTGGCGCGGACTTTCTTCGCCGCCGACGCTTCGCAGGAGAGGAGGAGACCCACCGGGAGTTCCGTAACGCGGCGGATATCATGAGGCTGCGCCGGGCCTCAACTTCAACTTCACTGCCCGAATTGGGCGCGATGCTCCCGGAACTATTCAAGCACGATCCTGAACATCCCGGAGCGCTCAGGTTTCCGAGGAGTGTCGTTCACAGTAACAACTCCTCGCCGACCGCATCCGCGCAATGATGCGCAGTCGACTCGCATGGAATTGTCCCAACTTGGCAAGAGCCTGCAGATGACGCCGTGCAGGAGTTCTTTGACGGCCTGGTAGAAGTCGCGGTCCTCCCGACGAATGTAAGAACCTCACCCGCGACACCACCGATGATGAGATGCAGCGAATCGCCACCAGGCTGGAAGAGGCGGCAGCAGCTGCTGCCGCAGGCGAGTTCGGATTCACCGTGGAGGAGGCAGAGGCAGCAGAGGCGGCAAGCCTTGTCGAGCAAGAGGAGCTTGCCGGAAGAGCTTGTCGGTCCTGAAGCTGAGTCGAGCGAGCCTGCTGAGGGTGCGAGCGACTCGTTGAAGATCGACTCCTCCTCCTTCCCCCCTCCAGACAGCTCGCCGCAAGCGGAGCCCCCAGCTCCACCAAGAAGGCGTCTCCATGAGCCGGGACGAGCGGGCGGCAGACGGGCCCAACAGCCGCCCGGCCAGGCGACGCGCTTCCACCAGCAGCAAGCATCAAGCGCCGCTGGGCACTCACGCTGCTGCGTAATCGGAGCAGGCCCTCCCGACCACCGCCATCGCTCCCGCCAAGTGGCTAAGGAACCTACTCCTCCGCCTCGTCGCCGAAGGTGGGCCGACTTCGACCTCTCCGCGCTCAGCTCCGACGAAGAAGAGGAAGAGTAAGATACTTTGCTGTACTTGTAGTTCTTCAATTCTTGTTGTTTTGTCTTGTATCTCGACTTGCTTCACTCAACCCATTCCTTTTCGTGACGCTGGCCCGTAGAGCGTTGAAGAGAGCCAAGGTCCCGGTGATTGTCATCGAGGACGAACGCACCGCGACGGCAGGAGGCGTGTCCGAGACCACCTTGCCGGACCCGGCAACCCTTCCTCAAAGCAGCCCCCAACGCAGCCCCCATCATAAGTATATGATTTACTTCCTGCTGTTAGGCATGCATGGGTGCTCTTTCTTTGCTGATATCTGACAATTGGTTTGTGTAGGAGCAGAGCAGCCTCACCAGAGTGCCCTAAGCCGCCCCGAAATGACATCTGCTTGACTACACCGCCAAGGAGGATCCCCGCAAGGAGTGTTCTCCGCAAGGAGACTTCTCCGGCAAGGCAGTTCTCCGCAAGGGATAGCACCAATGACCCTCCGGTGGTTGAGACCACGATCGCAGATCCTAGTACAGTAACCCTCTTGCTTGAAAACTTCCCTTGTGTTCTTCTTCTTCTGATTTTCTTTTTGGATATTTGCTTGACTTTTCTTTCTTTTCCGGTCGTCAGATCCATCTGCCATGGAGCCGATGGAAACCGAGGTCGCCGGCGAGGAGAATGCGCGCGGCAATAACGACGGCGCCGCTGTCGCCCAAGAAGAAACCGGCGCTGATAATCCCGCCGGCGAAGAGGCCGCCAAAGCTGCCGCCGCAGAGCCGGGCGAGGGTCCGGCGATCGTGACCGACGGCCCCGAGGTCGCAGGAGCGCCAGCGCCACGCCGACCGCCGATCCTCCGCCGCTGCCGCAGCGTCGAGTTCAAGAGCCCCAGCCCGGCGCCAATTTGAAGGCGGCGATGGCATCTTCATCAAGCTCCTCGGGCGCCGAGCCTGTGGCGCCGATCGAAGGAGAGACCTTTGATGAAGAGTTGCTCGCCTCCGCTGGGCGACGCTGGTCGACGCCCGAGCAGCAGCAGCAGCGACGAGCCCGAGGAGGAGCAGCTGCTGCGAAGCTGTTGTCGCTTACCGCTCCGACAGCCAAGCCGGAGTCGCGAGAAGCGCTTGTCGCGAAGGCGGAGCAGACATCGAGAAGCGCTGGAGGAGCTCCGGGGCCTCAACCAGAAGCTCTCCGTCCTCGCAAAGGAGCGGAGCAACTCGCCGAGGAGCACAAAGCCTTCCTCCTCGAGAAGGCTGAAGTCAAGAGCAACAATGACTTGCTGCCGAGAAGCCGCTCTGCGCAGAAGGCGAAGTTAGGCGCAGCGAAGGTTAACCTTGATAGCCACGAGGAGGAGCTTGCAGCGAGCAAACATTCGGGGGCTCTCAAGGAAGCAAAGGATGCTGCCGCAGCTGCCGAGGCCGCCAAGAAGGAGCTGGAGACGAAGGTGGCGCAGCCGGAGGCTGATCTCAAGGCGAAGCGGCGAGGAGCTTGCTGCGCTCAAGCGTGAGCGCGAGAAGGACGATACACCCTTGGCGAAGCTGCAGGTCGCCGCCGCCGAGAGGAGCAAGGAGCTTAGCGCCGCCAAGGACTCCAACGCAGATCTTGAGTTGAAGCGACCACCTTGACTCGGGACGCCGGACGGCGCCAGGAGCGGAGGTGGCCTTGGAGGAGAAGATCAAGGCCGACGAGGCGCTGGCTGGCGAAGTGCTGCCGCGCCTGTAACACTTTTAGGGAGAATGTGGAGCACCGGACCGAGGGTCTCGTGGATGTTGCTGCAGCCATCGACAGGAGTCGGGCGTACTGGGATGGAGGATCTCGGTATTCCTCCGATGAGCACCTCCAACCCAGCGCCAAGCTCAGCTTGTTCTTCAAAGGCGTGGCGACGGCCCTCCAGCGTCTCCGGGAGAAGATCCCAAAGCAGCTGGCCGACGAGTCGCGCATGATCTGCGCGGGAGCTCTTCAAAAGGTGCTGGTGAAGGTGGCCTTCCGCAACCCAGGCCTCAACCTCACCATCGTCCTCCAGAACTTGCCGCCGGATGCTGATGTGGAAGCGCTCAAGACCCTTGTCGCACCCATTGTGGACAAGGTGAGCGGGATCAAGAGGGTTGAGGGCGATCGCGTGGATTAGGCCGCCCGTTTCCTCTTTTCCTTGTCGCTGCTGGTCATGTTATGAGAACAATTTATTAGAGCTGCGACAAGCTATCTTGTAATATAACTCTATTTCTGGTAGTGATTGCTATGTTATTTCCTTTACTTGATTCCCTCCTTTGTATGTTTCTGCCCCACGCTTTTAGGGAACTTGTCGGCGAGCACCTTAGTCATGAGCGCTGAGTCTTGGACGTCGGCAGCTCAGTGTGCGCCGCTGCGACAAGAAACCTTGTCGCAACTAGTCGCAGCTCACTTAAGTTGTTGAGCGGACTCGAAACAAAGTAAGGGCGCAACTAGCTACGGGTTGGTTCCTCCGCGCACAGGTTTTCCATAGAAAGCACGGTCGTACAAGGAAGATAACTTAAAATTTTAAAACTAATTGCTCAAACTTTAGCAACTTAGCTTTTCTCGCTTGCTTCCCGGTAAGGCTAAACTTCCTTGAGCGACGCTTTGGTCCACACCATTATCTTCTCCTTTCCCCGCAAACTTGTGGGCGAGGGGAACCTTCCTTTCTTTGAGAAAAGAAAGAAGAGAAAATAAAGATATGGAGCCTTATGGCTCGTTATTGCTTACCGGGGTAGGCGCTGCACAAAGTGTCGATAACACATGCAAAAGGAAGTAGAAAGCATGAATTGACAAGATGTGCGGAGCACATGAGCTTTACTTATGCACGGGTCTGCGCCTCGCTTTGTACAAAGGATTACATGCAACATCGGCAAGACTTGTACAAAAGTGGTTGCCGGAACAGGTTCCGCAACCGCGCCTCTGGTAAAACTTACGAAGATGCTCAATGTTCCAGAGTTGCTCACCGAATGCCATCTTCGGTCTCAAAGCGGACAGCGCCAGCCTAGTGACTCGCTTCACCCGTAAGGGCCTTCCCACTTGGCGCCAACTTGTTGGAATTCTTGGCGGACTGAACACGCCAAGAACAAGGTCGCCTACCTCGAGACTTCGGCATTAACTTTATGCTATGGTAGCGGCGCAAAGCTTGCTGGTATCGAGCAGCTCAGACAAAGAGCCTCAAGACGGTCCCCTCAAGGAGCAGCGCATCATCTTGTCGCAATCGCTCTTGCTCAAGCTCATCATAAGCGAGCACTCGAGGTGATCCGTATACGAGTTCCGTGGGGAGAACTGCCTCTGCTCCATAGACTAGAGCGAAGGTGTCCGCCGCTGGCTCGATTTGGCGTCGTCCCCGATCGACCAAAGAACCACCGCAGCTCCTCAATCCAGTTCTTTCCGCACTTGTGCAGCCTCGTCAAAGTCCTGGTCTTGAGCCCACGCAGCACTTCAGATTCGCCTCTTCGCTGACCGTTACTTCTCGGATGAGCAATGAAGCGAAGCGACCTTGGCGCCAAGATCTTGGACGATCGCATGAAGGTGCGGCTCGTGAATTGCGTGCCGTTGTCGGTGATGATCCTGTTAGGGATCCCGAAACGGCAAACAATCGACCTAAAGAACTTGACCGCTGACTGTGCTGTCACCTTCCTCACTGCTTCCACTTCCGGCCACTTTGTGAACTTGTCGATTGCAACGTACAAGTACTCAAAGCCCCCGACAGCTCGGGGAAAGGGGCCGACGATGTCGAGCCCCTAGACCGAAAATGGCCAGGATAAAGGGATCGTCTGGAGAGCTTGAGCTAGCTGGTGTATCTGCTTGGAATGGAACTGGCACGCTTCACACTTGGTTACTTGTGCAGTTGCATCCTGGAGGGCTGTCGGCCAAAAGAAATCTCGCCGAACGCTTTGCGGCAAGTGCTTTTGCGCCAATGTGGTGACCACATATGCCTCCATGTATCTCTCGCCAACAGCTTTTGTCCATCTTCCCGTGAATACACTTCAATTTCACACCGTTGAGTCTTCTTACATGCATGTGTGTTGTCGACAAACTGGTACATACTTGACCGCCGGGCTACTCTTTCCGCTTCTTCTTGCTCTTCGGAAGTTCTCCGTCTCAAGGAAACGGACAATCTGCTGTGCCCATGCCGGAGCTTGCGGCTCGACAACAAGGACTAAAGGCACATCTGCTGCTGCGGAACATCCGCTTCTCGGCGAGAACTCGCGGCTCAGCCGAGCTTGACGTTCCCGGCAAGCTTGCCGGGCAAAACTTGTCGGGAGCGCTCGCTTCAACGGAACAAACCCTAGGGCTTGCCGGAGCAGATCGCCTCAAAGACCCTTGGTGTTGATCTTGAGGACCTTCTTGGCGGCGGCTTCGGGAGCTCTGCGAAAAATAGTCACCGAAATCAACTTCCTCTTCTTGTTCTGTCCAGCTTGATGGCATTACAGACGGTTGAGTCAGTTTGAGCACAAAGATCCCTGTTTCCACAGTAACTTAAGTCGGCGCACTTCGAAAGGCCATCGGCAATGTCGTTCGAGCTCTTGGAACATGTTCCATCTCAGAGGCCGTCAAAGTGCTCTTCTAGCTTTCTCACTTCATCAACGTAAGCTTCCATCAACGGACTCGATAACTCTTGTTTACTTGGCGGACGACAAGCTGTGAGTCACCCCGATAATGAGCTTCTTGATCCCAAGGTCTCTGCGATCTCTCGAGACCGGCAAGCAAACCTTCATACTCTGCAGTATTGTTCGTTGCTTGCTCCTTGGGAAAGTGCATCCGACTACGTGCTTGAGGTGCTCTCCGGTGGGTGCAACAAGTAGCACGCCCAAGACCGGGCGCCTTTGCAGCGAGAAGGCACCATCAAAGTACATCAGCCACTCTTTGCTTGCTTCCTTGACGGGATGCTCGCTTCGAATTTCTTCATCTTGTGTTGGCGCCCATTCTGCTATGAACTCCGCCAATGCTCGCTTTGGATAGTTGAAGTGCTCTCAAACTTGAGGCCAAAGCTTGACAGTTCAAAGGCCCACTCGACAATCCTGCCTTTGCTTCGGATTTTGCAAGATCCTCTTCAGCGGAAAACGAGTGACGATCGTGATCTCATGTGCTTGGAAGTAATGGCGCAGCTTTCGAGGCCATGAGAAGGCCGAAAAGCAATTTCTGCACACCGTAGTACCTTGACCTAGCCCCCGCAAAGGGAACGACAAAGTAGACTGGGCGCTGCACCATTCTTTTCTGATCTTCTCATGCGCTGTGAGATCCATCTTTGTCAAGACCAGAGCTTGCGGTGAAGTCTCTTGCTTGTCGCTGGATGCATCTACCGTGGTTGCTGGCTCATCATCCGCCTCCCTCTCCGCTACTAACGCAGCACTAACCACTTGATTGGTTGCCGCTATATATAGCAGCAACTTCTCTTGTGGCTTAGGTGCGACAAGTGTTGGAGTGGAGGACAGGTATCTCTTTAAGTCTGCAGCAGCAGCCTCCGCTTCGAGTCCATTTCATTGACCTGCCTTTTTCAAAATTTTGAAAATGGCAAGGCGCGCCAGCAGACCTAGAGATAAACCTGCCGAGAGCAGCTACGAACCGCAAGTCTTCGTACATCCTTGACGCGCTTTGGTGCTTCAATCTGCTCAATGGCCTTGATCTTGTCGGGATTGGCTTCAATTCCCGCCGAGATGACGAAGAACCCGAGAAGCTTGCGGAGGGACTCCAAACACACACTTCTCGGGGTTGAGCTTGAGGTTGATCTTGCGCAGATTTGAAAAGGTTTCGTCTAAATCTTGAATCGAGGTCGCCTGTCCTTGCTCTTGACCACTATGTCATCCATGTAGGCTTCCACATTTCGTGCATTTGCGGCTCAAAAGCGCCATAGACTACCCTTGCAAATGTTGAACCAGCATTCTTTAAACCGAAAGGCATCCGTGACGAAACAGAGGTGCCACAAGGGGTGATGAATGCGGTCTTCTCCTCATCCTCTTCTCGCCATGAAGATCTGATGGTATCTCGAGTATGCATCAAGAAATGAAAGCAAGTCACATCCGGACGTGGAGTCAACAATCTGTCGATGCGCGGCAAGGAAATGGGTCTTTGGGACAAGCTTTATTGACATCGGTAAAGTCGATACAAAGCCTCCATTTCCGCTTGCCTTTTGCGACCACTACAGGGTTGGCCAACCACGTGGATGGAGCACTCCCGACAAGGCCTGCTGCTTCCAATTTCTTGATTTCTTCTGCGATGAATTCTTGGCGCCCACCGCCGCTTCGACTTTCGCTTGACGGGCGCGATGAGGACAGACGGCAAGATGGTGCTCGATTACTTTCCGGGAACACGGGGATGTCGACGGTTGCCACGCAAATCGCCGACATTCGCCCGCAGAAAGCAACGAGCGCCTTCCTATTTAGGGTCGAGAGTGGCATCGATGGTGAAGGTACCACCAGTGCCGCCCTCCTTGGCGACACCTTCTTGGTCTCTGGTGGAGCTGCCATTGTCTTCTTACACTTGCCGGTGGAGCTCGATGGTGCGTCCTCGACGGTAGCACAGCACCAAGAGGTGCGCTTGCGGAGTGGGCATCGAACTCTTGCCGGACTTGGTCTTCTTCTTCCCCGGGAGCTTCAACGGCAAGTGACTTGTGATCTGCTGCGGCTGCTTTCCGGTAAATCTTGTCGGCGCAGATAAGGGCATCCTTCTTGCCGCCAGGGACGGAGATGACACTTATCGGGCCTGGCATCTTCAGCATGTTGTATGCATAATGAGAGGCTGCCATGAATTTGGCGAGTGCTTTGGACGGCCAAGTATCCCATTGTAAGGCAATGGAAAATCAGCAACGCCAAAAGTGACCTCTCACCCTGAAGTTCAACTTCGCGCCAAATGTCACCAACAACGTGATCTTTCCTTCGCTTGCTCCTTCCCGGATTGATTCCTTGAATGTGCCGGTCTCTTCGAGCTTGCCATCGTGGATCTGGAGTTTCGGATTACCGCGAGGAGATCAGGTTCAAGCCGCCCTGCCGTCAACTAGCATCTTAGTGACCTTGAGGTTGCGGATAGTTGGTGAAATCAACATCGGCAAGCACCCGACCGCAGATTATGCGGTCGTGGTGGTCCTCAATATCAAAGATGATAGGCGTCTGGACCATTTCGAGGCTTGCGTGCCTCGACGGGTGGTTCTGCGCATTGACTTCCCGCACCTTCGCTTGAGCTGGCGGTGTGAAGTATGCGAGAAGCACCGCCGTCAACGCAAAGGACCTCTGTGGCTTTCTCGAACTCCTGCTCATCGGTCTCGTCATCATCCATATCTTCATCGCGTCGTCATCTTCATCCTTGTCGCGCCGCTGGGAGGTCTGCTTCCTTGCCGCTGCTTGGCCTTGCCGCAAGTCCTCCTCGGCCGGGCGCTTCTTGCGACTCCTCCAAAGACCTTCCTGGCCTTCTCCTTGTCGCGTCGTCAGATTCAGCCTTTTGTTGCTCGACAAGCTGCTCGACCTCTTGCAGCTCGGAGGTCATGGCCCTTAGTGCGGTGGATCTTGCAAGATCGCTTGTTGGCTCCGTCCCGCTTGTCGACGATCGCCACAGCCGGCAGTTGGTGCCAGCGGCAATCTCCTTGCCGAGCTACCAGCTTTGGCTTTCTTGGCGCCACCTCCGCTGTCGGACTGCTCAACGACTAGCACATCTTTGCCTTTCTTCTTCCTGTTGTTCCGCCGCGGTTTTTCTTTGCCGGGCAGCCTCCTCACTATCGATCCTCCCGCTTCTATATTCTCTCCGGAGTTTCTCCTTCCTCAAAGACGCACACACTTGTCGGCCAGGGCATATAGCTCACTGACGTCTCTGATCTTGCACATCGCCATCTCCTCCCGCATCTTGCGGTTTCGCACGTTCTGATGGAACGCGCTGATTACCGCGGCAGGGTGGACATCTGGGATGTTGTGTTGTACGCGGCTGAATCTCTGAATGTACTTGCGCAGGGGCTCTCCTTCTTTCTGGGCGAGTAGATGAAGGTCGCTCTCTTGGCCATGAGGCTTGTGGTCACCAGAAGGTGCCGACAAACCGATGGCATAGGTCTGCCAGAGGATATGGAGTTGTCCGGCAAGTGCATGAGCCAGGATCTGACATTGGGCTTGAGCACCAGCGGGAAGTAGTTGGCCAGGATCTTGTCGTCTCGCCCCCCGGCAGCTTGCACCGTGATGGTGTAGATACTGAGGAACTCCGATGGATGCGACTTGCCGTCGTACTTCTCGGTATGTCCGGCTTGAAATTCTTCATGCCGGGCCATCGACTTGCCGCAGCTCACGAGTGAACGCAGGGCAACCTATCACAGACGCGGTCCGCTCGTTCTCTCGGCGCATGCATGTCGACAGAAGGCCCAACGCGCTGGTCTGATTGACGTCGCGCTTCTCTTCGGCGCTCGATGCGAGTTCGAGCGTCTTCTTGCTGTCGTTCGTGAAGAACTTGGCGCTGATCGCGACGAGCTCGTGGATCTGACGATGCGGTGGAGTCGCTGTCGAGGTGGATCCAACGAGTCGGCGATCTTGGCCTTCGGGGTGGAGAGTGCATGGTGGTTGAACCCCCACCGGTTTCGTCGCCATCGGCTCGTGCCTTGCAGTCCTGCCGTGCCAGCGATGTACTCGGTTGCCGCGGAGTGTCGCCGTTGGCAAAGCCGATGAGACTCTGAATGGTGGCCCTCCATTCATCGATCTTGTCTGCCGTTGGAGGGTAATCCAGGAGCAGTTGAGCTCGCGCCAAAGCTTCGGCTGGAGTGGCGGGCGGCAGTGGCGAACGGCGCGAGGAGCGGGATATGCTCGGACTTCTAACTACGTTAGAAGGAGAAGTATCCCGTCCAGGCGACCGTGCCTCGCTCGTGCCAGCATGTTGGCGTGCATGCTGGTCTTGAGCATCCCGAGATCCACCAGCTCGATTTTGGCCCAACGAACGTATGGTACTGCGAGTACCATGATGCTGTCGGTCCCGCACCTCCTGAGATGGGCGCGGTGCATGTACGGACGCCGAGGTCTGCGCAGCCTTGTCCTTGGACCTGGCAGCACCATGGGCTCCCTCGTCGACGCCCGTTCTTCCGCCGGCGTCTACCCCACCACCCATTTGCTCCGGTGGTGGTGGGATCGAAATGGACGGAACATCTGCCGCCGAAGCCTTCTTCTTCGGGGGCATGTCGATGAAGAAGATGAAGATCTGGCTCGTGTGAACGCCGGATCAGGTTCACACAATCTCGACGCCCCCTACCTGGCGCGCCAAAGATGTCAGGGAAGCTGATCCACGAACACCTATGGGACCGGCGTACCGAGCCCCTTTCGGTTCGGCGGGGGGCGGAGATCGCACGAAGAGCGGATCGAGGCGAAGCACACGAGCAGTTTACCCAGCTTCGGAGCTCTCCGGAGAGATAACACTCCTACTGCTGCATGTCTAAGTATATTGAGTTCTTGCTCGGGAGCGCTGAGTGCTACAGTACACACGAGCTGCTAACGAGACCGAGCGTGAGTGTTTTCTACCTTCGAACCCCCCTCTACGTTGCGCATGGGCCTCCTTTTATATGCTCAAGGGTCTCCGACAGGTGGCAACGAGACAAGGGTAAAATGGAAAAGGAGTTGCGGTTGGTACAACTACTTGTACAGAGGTACCATACCTAACCCCGACGGCAGGGGACAAAGGCATTAAATGCCCGCTCACGCCTCCCAAACAAAGGCAAAAGGGACCGTCGGGGGACGCCACCGCTGCCACGATGGTAATCTTTTCAGCGTCGCTTGCCACAAGACCGCTGGTCGCACAGCCTCTTGCCACGCTACGCCTAGAAAGGTCCTGTATGCACACGCTGGTGGATGTGCCGGAGCGCTGGTCAGAGTGGTAGTTTTCCGCGGCAAGCGCCTTTGCATGCTGTCGTTGTCTTGTCGCGTCCGGAAGCTTGTCGCTCACTGGGCCTTGCCGGACGCGTGGCGCGTCAGCGGAAGTTCCTTGAGATGCCTTGTTGGCCTTCCGGCAAGCTCCTCTTGCCGGGCCTTGTCTCCTTGGCTTAAATGCTTTGGTCATGCCTTGGCCTTGCCTTCCCGGCAAGCTCCTCTTGCCAAGGCCTTGCCTCCTTGGCTTGAATATTTCGTTCTTGAATGGCTCCAAAGGAACCACGGAGGGCCCTGGCGGTCACCCGGCAAGCCTTGCCGCGGGGTGCTGCAACTGCTCGTGCACGAGTTCGGGATACTAGGGTACCCCTACTATAGTACACCGACACCAAGCTTAGATGCTTGAGACATCTTGAAATATTATCTTGGGATGCCTTGGGCATCCCCAAGCTTGAGCTTTTGTGTATCCTTAGTTCCTTTTATATCACGGTTTCCCTAAATCTTAAAAACTTCATCCACACAAAACTCAACAAGAACTCATGAGATACGTTAGTATAAATCAATGCAAAACCTTATCATTCTCTACTGTAGAAAATCACTAAAATTATTATTTAACATTTCATACTAAATGCCTCTGCATATATAATACTCCTATCCGCAAATAGAATCATTAATCAATCAAACATAACAACAATTTGCCAAAATAGTACAGTCTGTAAAGAATGCAAGAACATTTGTACTTATGTAACTCCAAAAATTCTAAAAATTTACCACACTGTAGAAAATTTATCATAGCTTATTGTGAAAAAAATTCAGCATTTGATCACAGTCTGACTTTTCTCGGGAATTTTTCAACAGAGATAAACTTTCTGTTTTGAAACAGAAACTCATATACTTGCAAAATAAGCATGGTAAAGCCTATACTTGCCAATTCTATTGAAATAAAAAAATGCAAAACATTACTCTAAATAACAGCAAGCAAATCCTAGCAAAATAAATTGACACTCCTAGCAAAACACATATCATGTGACGAATGAAAATGTAGCTCCAAGTGAGGTCGCCGATAATGTTGGAGACGAAAGAGGGGATGCATTCCGGGGCACCCCAAGCTTAGTTGCTTGGATATTCCTTTGATATTAACTTTGGATGCCTTAGGCATCCCCTAGATTAGGGTCTTATCACTCCTTATTCTCCTCATATCGATGCCTCACCCAAAACTTGAAAACTTCAATCACACAAAACTTAACGGAACTTTGTGAGATAGGTTAGTATGATAAAGAGCAAACCATTCACTTTGGTAATGTCAAATACAAGATTCATAATTGTTCTCACACAATGCCTTCTGTACCCTATCATTTCTACAATTTATACTGAGCAATATAAGCCGTAGAAACTAGAAAACAAGCAAACTATGCATTGAAAACAGAATCTGTCAAAAACAGAACAGTCTGTAGTAATTTGTACTCCAACCATAATTATGCTACTCAAAAAATTCTGAAAAATTAGGATAAAGTATGTAATTTATATATATATCACCTGTAAAACATTCAGATCAAAAGCACATTCCAGTGAATTTTCAAAATTCCTGAACTGAGCGCAAAAGGTTCTGTTTTTTGGACAGAATCAAGTCAATTAGCATCCACACTATCCAAAGGCTTTACTTGGCACTTTATTGAAACAAAAGAAATAAAACATGACTACTATAGTAGCATAATCATGTGAAGACACAAAAACAGTAGGTAAAAGTGTTCGGTTGTCTCCCAACAAGCGCTTTCCTTTTATGCCTTTTTTGCTAGGCATGATCATTTCAATGATGCTCACATAAAATATATGAATTGAAACATGCAAGAGAGCATCATGAATCACATGGAAAGCACATTTAAGATTAACACACTTCCTATGCATAGGGATTTTGTGATCAAATAATTTATGGGAGCAAGAATCAATTAGCATAGGAAGGCAAAACAAGCAAAACTTCAAAACTTTCAACACATAGAGAGGAAACTTGATATTATTGAGATATGTAAAAGCATATGTTCCTCTCTCATAACAATTTTCAGTGGCATCATGAATGAATTCAACAATATAAATATCACATAAAGCATTCTTTCCATGATCCACAAGAACATAGAAATTTTATTACTCTCCACGTAAGCAAATTTATTCTCATCAATAATGGTGGTAGCAAACTCAACAAAATAACTATCATGTGATTGAAAATTAAAATCGTGATAACAAGTTTCATGGTTATCATTATTCAATATAGCATACATGTCATCACCATAATCATCATAGATAAAAACCTTGTTCTCATAGTCAATTGAAGCCTCGTCCAAAATGGTGGATTCATCATTAAATAAAGTCATGACCTCTCCGAATCGACTTTCATCATTATAATCATCATAAATAGGAGGCATGCAATCATTATAACAAATTTGCACATCAAATCTTGGGGGGCTAAAAGTACCATCTTCATGAAATATAGCATCCCCAAGTTTATGGCTTTGCATATCATTAGCATCATGGATATTCAAAGAATTCATACTCATAACATTGCAACCATGCTCATCATTCAAAGATTTTTCGTCAAACATTTTATAGAATTCTTCTTCTATCAATTGAGCACAATTTTCATTTCCATCATTTTCAGGAAAGACATTATAAAGATGAATAATATGATGCAACCTCAATTCCATTTTTTTGTAGTTTTCTTTTATAAACCAAACTAGTGATAAAACAAGAAACTAAAAGATTCAATTGCACGATCTAAAGATATACATTCAAACACTCACCTCCCCAGCAACGGCGTCAGAAAAGAGGTTGATGTCTACTATGCAACATTATTCTTGTAGACTCGTGTTGGGCCTCCAAGTGCAGACTTCTGTAGTACAGTAGCAATTTTCCCTCAAGTGGATAACCTAAGGTTTATCAATCTGTGGGAGGCGTAGGGTGAAGATGGTCTCTCTCAAACAACCCTGCAACCAAATAACAAAGAGTCTCTTGTATCCCCGACGCACCAAATACAATGGCAAATTGTATAAGTGCACTAGTTCGGCGAAGAGATGGTGATAAAAGTGTAGTAACGATAGTAGATATTGATTTTTGTAACAGTAACAATAAAAAACAGCAAGGTAGAAATTGATAAAACGGAGCACAAACGGTATTGCAATGCTTGAAAATGAGGCCCAGGGTCCGTACTTTCGCTAGTGCAATCTCTCAACAATGCTAATCTAATTGGATCATATAACCATCCCTCGACGTGCGATGAAGAATCACTCCAAAGTTCTTATCTAGCGGAAAACATAAGAAGAAACTGCTTGTAGCTATTCTTTCTAATTGATCTATCCAAGAGTTCGTACTAAAATAACACCAAGTTATTTTTTCCGATCGATCTATCAAGAGTTCGTACTAAAATAACACCAAGTTATTCTTTCTGATCGATCTATCAAGAACTCGTATTAAAATAACACCAAAGCAAATTCAGATTCATAATACTCAATCCAACACAATGAACCTCAAAGAGTGCCCCAAGATTTCTACCGGAGAAAACAAAAGATGAGAACGTGCATCAACCCCTATGCATGGATTACCCCAATGTCACCTCGGGAATCCGTGAGTTGAGTGCCAAAACACATATCAAGCGAATCAATATAATACCCCACTGTCACCACGGCTATTCATATACAAGACATATATCAAGTGCTCTCAAATCCATAAAAGTATTCAATCCGATAAGAACGAAATCTCAAAGGGAAAACTCAATTCATCACAACAAGATAGAAAGGGAGAAACACCATATGATCCAACTATATTAACAAAGCCTGTGATACATCAAGATCGTGCCATCTTAAGAACACGAGAGAGAGAGAGAGAGAGAGATTAAACACATAGCTACTGGTACAAACCCTCAGCCCCGAGGGTGGACTACTCCCTCCTCATCTTTGTGGCTGCCGGGATGATGAAGATGGCCACCGTCGATGATTCCCCCCTCCCGCAAGGTGCCGGAACGGGGTCTAGATTGGTTTTTTGTGTCTACAGAGGCTTGTGGCGGCGGAACTTCGGATCTAGGGTTATCCCCAGGGTTTGGGAATATTTGGGAATTTATAGGGCACAGATGCGGTGCGGGAGGCCACCAAGGTGGGCATAACCCACCTGGGCCCAGGCGCGCCTGGTGGGTTGTGCCCCCATTGGGGCTCCCCTCTGGTACTTCTTTAGCCCACCGGGTGTCTTCTGGTCCTGAAAAAATCTCCAAAAAGTTTTGTTGCGTTTGGACTCCATTTGGTATTGATTTTCTATGATGTAAAAAACAAGGAAAAAACAGCAACTGGCACTGGGCACTATGGCAATAGGTTAGTCCCAAAAAATGATATAAAGTTGCTATAAAATAATTGTAAAACATCCAAGGATGGTAATATAACAACATGAATACTTCATAAATTATAGATATGTTGGAGAAGTATCATGTATCACTGTTTTCTGGCTGCTGCATGCAACAAAAGTCAGTTTTGTGGGCAAAGCGTACCGCTTTAAATTTGTCGAACTTGTGATACCCCTCTCTGATCACTCCTTCCCGGCTAGTATAATTGACCAGTACTTCATCGAGAGCCTTCTTGATGCCTCTGTAGTCTTTCTTCACTTTCCTCGTCGAATCCAAGAAATAAGTTTCGACGGACTTCAGGGAAATAACGATGAGGACACAATGTTCTTTGCATAAAAAGTAGAGAAATACCAATTATGATCGAGTATATAAATTTTGACGTGGAAGAAGAATGAGATTGTACGAAAGAATAGTGTGTACCAAGTACCGAATGACATACTTCGGATAGTTGGCACTAGAAGGCAATATTTTGCATCTTGGCAAGCATGAAGTCTGTCAGGTAGTTCCTCGTAGCTTGACGGTGATCAGGGAGGTTGACGTTGCTCTCGTGCATGAGGTAGGGGTCCGCTATCGCGACAACCGTGTTCAGCTCATATATTGCAGTGTAGGCGGTATTGATTGCCCATAGGCGTACCAAGGAAGGACCAAGCTTGTATAGGTGGAATAGGTTGAAGATGTCTTCGAATGGCACATAGAACTTCTCTGGGGGGAAACTATCGCAGAAACCAGCATTATATGGCATCATCACTGTGAAAACGAGGCGATGTCCACTTGCATGAGAAAATACGTACTTCTCCCTACAGAGAACTGCGTCATGCAGAAGTCTCATTTCTGTGTGCAGAAGATTGGAGAGCTCCTTTGGAAGGATGGGTTCACTCGGGGAATGGTAAGTCCTCCATGCAACACGACGAAGTACTTCTTTATTATTATGAACCGGTTGGCTGGCGGCGGCGGTGGCCTTCTTATTAGCATTTCCTGGGCGCCTCCTCTTCTTGCCTGACATGTTAGGTTGGTTGGCTGCACCGCCCGGCAGTGCATTTGCTAGCGTCACATTGAGTGTTTTTGGACTCAGCAACACTCCCCAGGATGGTGGCACTTGTGTGTCTGGTGGCGTGAAGTCCCCGTTGAACAGTAGACTCTTCTGGCAAGGAACATGGTGATCAGCTTGGATAACGGGAGGCACAGAGAATGCTTGGACGGGATCAGCAGGCATAGGTCCATTAACATCAGCAGCTGAGTTGTGATATTCTTCAACCATGAAGAATCGATTGACAAGTAAGTCATCATCATTATTTACTTGGTCCTCAAAGACATCCACATTGTTGTTATGCAATTCAGGTTGACTCTGACCCAAAGGAGAGGGTCCTCGACATGACGTCTTGTTCATATGCTTCGAGCTTGTTGGAAATTGGACGTCTCCTAGCCAAGTTTGACTCTTCAGCCACAGCATTGGCCAATATAAGCACTGTCCAAGGGAAAGCTGGCTATCCGCACCAGGAGGTTGTATCGGAGGAGCAATATCTACATAACCATTTAAGACAACAGACAACTCAACTTTGATGAACCCCTCAAGCATATGCGATCCATGCATGATTCTATCTTTGAGGCGAATGATCGAGCCGATTGCAACTTTAATCAGCTCACAATTCACATGGGCTAAGAGACTGCACGGAGTGTCTTCCATAAGACCGTCAAGAGAAGCCATTGGTGACGGTTTGCCAATGAAAGAGACAGAAAAGCTGCTATCCTTGGGCGATGTGTCGATTACAATGTTTCCTAGTTCACCGTTTTTGATCCATTGCTTGACGCTCTCGATTATTAAAGGCAACATGGCTTGGGCATGGGCTTGACTTTGCATGTTGATGCGCGCTTCAATGTCCGCAGTTGATGCAACTGTGGCTGCGGCTGTGCCTGCTGCTGTGGTTGCAATTATTTTCTGTTCAATGGTATGCTTGTTGGATCTCCTTCTCTGCAGTCGCTGCTCGCGGCCTTCGACATAATGATTGTCCCATTTGGCTCCGCATCCAGTGCTGTTAACACGGCCACCCACCGGCGGATGCAACGGGTCCTTGCCAAGGGTCACATTGATCGACCAGTTAAGAGGAGTGTCCCATCTGTCTGTGGACCCTTGAGAGCTCTGAGGTTCCGCATGCTGCCTTGCCAGTTCTTCTTCAAGTTTCCTAGGTTGGTGATCGGCGGAAAATTCCACTGACTTATAATCATAATGGTACCAGCCCCTGACATAGTTATATTCGAGGGGTTCTTTGAATTGCTCGAAGTAGTTTGGGATGCCCTTTGCTGCAAGTATAGAGTCCTGCTTGTCCCACACTGGCTTCTTCCCAACAAAACCACGGGTTCCGAGGGCATGGTTACTTAATGTCTTTGATCGCATATCCTTCCCCCATGTCGACTGGCTCTGCACCACAGGGTTCTGCGTGTTTTGCATCTTGAAAATGCTCGAGTCATCTGCACTAATGGTGGGACACTTCTCCTTGATCATGGAGTAATCTTTGTTAACCTATTTTCTTGCGGCTGATTTCCAAGAACTCAAATTCTTTGAGAACTTATGGATTGCATGGTTGTTGACCTGATTCTTTGGGTACGATAGGCTGTCATACTCATCAGGAAACTTAAGTCTAGCGTGCACCCTTCTTCTGAGGAGTTCTCGTAGATTTTGTTTGTCTGAATCCCTTCTATTGGACTTGTTGATGGAGCAGACTTCTTGAAGGATGACACCTAGGGCGTTGCCGTAGTGAGACGCGGTATTCCGTGGACTAACGGGCTCACCAGTGGAGTTGACTCGAGTGACCACAATCCCGTCGGTACCGATAGCATTTCGGCTCCTAGGTTTCCCGCTGCTTCTTGGTTTTTGGAGCATCCTCCTCCTCAGCACAATACTCATCAGTACCATCTTCATCATTATCAGCGTCCTTATCAGGATTACTATCCTCACCAGGAACATCTTTGTAGCCACTGCATTTGATGTAGCACTCATTCAGATTTATACCCCCAGCCCCTGAAGATTTTCTCCATAGTCATCATTGTTTCCCTGCGCGTCCGTAAATACATCTTCGCCGTTGGCCAAATGTGTCGAAGAATAGCCCACGTCGGACATCTACAAACAATTATGACATATACTTAATTCGTATACAAAATTCAAAATTTCAGCATGACCTTTGCTAAAAATATGACATATTGGTTGCCGGAAATTTGACGAAACGGAATTTAATCAACGTGTTGACAAAACATTGGCAACCCTATAAAGTCCCTGCAAACAAATCAACACCTACAATACATGATTTCAACCACATTTCCTAAAAAAATTGACAAATCCATGTCATGAACAATTAAATCTTTGTGATTTCAGCCACATTTCCTCAAATCCATGTCCAATACAACTCACAATATTACAAATACAACCAATTTACGCTAAAATATACATGTGTACCAATTGTAACAAATATGTCTATGAACTTCAAGAAAATGGAGAGATCTCACTTACCAACAGAATTGTGGTCTCCGCGCCTCGGCAGAGCGATTCCGGACGCTTTGGAACCCGATATGACGACAGGAGAGGTGAGGTTGAGGTGGCTACCGCTGGCCAGGGAGGGGGCGGGGGGCGAGCGAGCAGTGGGGGAGGGAGCCGGGGGGGGGGGGGGGTAGTGGCCGAGCGAACGGTGGGGTAGTGGGGCGACGAAGCGGCGAGGTCGACGGGGGCATCAACGGCGGATGATGCGGCGGCGGGCGCCAACGAAGGCCGGTGGCGGTGAAGGCCCGAGATAACTTGAGTGTTAGCGCGAAACGAAATCTGCCCCAAATTGGATAAGGGAATGGTGAAAATAGCTATGGCATTGGTGAGATATTTAGCTATGACATTGGCTACATCGCCAATGCCATAGCTATGTTTCACCAATTATTAGTCACTTTAAATTGGGGTAAATCGATCTTCACCCGCCAAATTCCGTTTAGCGCTATATTTTGCACGTAGCTATATTTATTTTATTAAGATTAAAATACACATATAGTCGATACACACTACAGTTCTTAATAATAACAAAACATACATATAAAATTAATTAAGTGCAGCGACGTCGTTTCTGAATTCTCTCGACAGAACTTTCTACACTACCCAACAACGTGTTTCGGCTACTTTTCATACACTTTGTTTTGAGCTAGACTTCACTTTCTTCCTGATAGATGCCAGATTGTTTATCATCATTATGCTCATATAGATCTTCCCTCTTGGACAAATCTTTATTGCTCTATTCTTTCTGTCTTTTGTACAAAAGACTTCTCACTTCCTGAACCTCTGCACGGACTTCGTGTCCGTCTGGCTGATTTTCATGTCCGGCCTCTTTCTTCATGCCTCCTTTTTCTGGCTTATCCTCATGTACGTCGCCCCTTCTTCGACTCTGGTATCCTCCTCGTCCTCAACATGACTTGTCCATCATGTGTAACCAGGCATGAAACTATGTTTCAACATGTGCATCTTCACACGACTAGTGGAAGGGTCAATCAAAACTCAGTTTTCGCACTTCTTACATGGACATAATATCTCTTTTTTGCCGATGCGATACATATCTTCCAACGCCACCTCAAAGAACTCATTTATAGTTCGATCGATATAAATATATATGTAAGAATCTTTTCATACCATTTCCTATAAAAAAAAGGTCTTTCAACACCACAATATATACCTTTTGCTAAAAACTGAAAAACAGAAAATTGAGCATATATTACCTAGATTAGGTCGATATAGATGATATCTTGCGGTGGAGGGGAGCGGACGGACGGGTGTATTACTTAGGATCTACAGAGAGAAACAAGCAGGTTAATGTTCACACAGGAGTATGAGCTAGCTAGATACGCACATCAATCGATCTATATAATCTATATATATATATATATATATATATATATATATATATATATATATATATATATATATATGCGCTACCATCTGAGAGAGCTGCATATACCTATGGTGCGCTACCATCTGAGACACCAGCACAATATCTGTTAACTGACATTGGGCCCCACTTAAGCACTAATGACGTGGCCAAAAAGTACCATGACACAAGTATCAGACACACTGCTGGTGTAGGTGTTTTCCCAGCGCGCGCAGTACTCCACGGAAGTGGAGGATTGCTGGGCCCACAGAATAATGGCGTACTGAAATCGTACGCCAGCGCTATGCACCTACTAATGTCGTATCAAATAAGACGACGCCACCTCTAGTTGAAAAAATTAGTGATGGCATTGGCTGCAAATGGCGCGCCACCAACAAGAGTTGTGGCTAGCACTTTTTTCATTAGTGAAATTTGCTACTATCCTACAAAACTCTATGCTTGGAGGCCCAACAGAGTGTACAAGAATAAAGTTGTGTAGTAGACATCAGGTGGCAAACCGATAGTTATCTTTTGCTTTCTGTTTATTTTCTTGAGTCAACATGATTATTGCTACTGTAATGATTCTGATTTTATCTTTTAGTTACTGTTTGGGCCTGCTACTTGTGAGCTACGTTGGGATTTTCCTTGAAGAGGAGAAGAGACACAATACAGTAGAGATAAGTATTTCCCTCAGTGAGAACCAAGGTTTATCTTTACCTAATAATAAAGCAAATTGGGTTTCGGTCGTCCGTCATGGCATTTTTCAGAAAAGTCCCTGTGTCTTGATGAAATCAACCCGCAGTACGGATTTAAGTCACACCCGAACCGTTATTTTACATTTTTTGAAACCCCCCCCTGATGTTTTAGGTAATTCATCCGCAGATCATATATAAGTCAAACAAATGCTTTTTTAAATCATCCATATCTTTTAAACCGTAACTCCGATTTAAACATGTTAGATATGAAATTTGATTAGAAAAATATGTAGAATATGAATATGAGATTATTTTTACCTTTTAAGTATATTAAATATTATTTTTGGAATATATTTAAGTCAAACAAATGATTTTCTAAATTATCCGTATCTTTTAAACCGTAACTTCGATTTTAACATATTATATATGAAATTTTATTAGAAAAATGTGTGGAATCTAAATATGTTGTTAATTTTACCTTTAAATATTTTTAAAATATTGTTTTGGAAGAAAACTTATAATTTATAGCGCAAGATCCATTTTTTTTCATACCGGCGGCGATCCAGATTGCAAATAAACACCCCACTATAACCATATAGGGAAAAGAAAACATCGCTAACTACACATGCATACCTCTGAAAAATTTCACAGGGGAAAACAATAGATTTCTCATCGCGGGAGTGAGAGATAGCGAGAGAGAGAGATAGCGAGAGAGAGAGAGAGAGAGAGAGAGAGGGAGATAGAGACGCCTTAGGATTAATCATATTCAAACACCTTTTTGTTTTGTTTTGTGTGAACACCGAGACCATCGCCGGCGAGGGTGAGAAGGAGGATAAGCGGCCATCACAAATATGATGCCTCGCAAAAATAAAAAATATGGACCTATTGTGGTCTTGAGTGATGGCTGTTGGGTTAAGAGCGTGTGTTATGTTTTCTCTCCCGTTGCAACGCACGGGCTCTTTTGCTAGTAAAACCAATACGAGAACCACGCAAATTCCCGTCTTCAGCACCTGCACACACGGAAGAAAATACTTGCAACCAACGCGAGCAAGAGGGTTGCCAATCCCCTTGAACTCGTTACTTGCAAGCATCATTTATTGTATAGGTAGACGGGTAATTTGCAAAGTAAAAACAAAGTGTATAAATTGCAACAATGTATTTTTCATTTTTATATATGATTAAAGTAGACCAGGGGGCATAGTTTTCACTAGAGGTTTCTCTCTTGAACACATAGCATAAAGTGGGTGAGCAAATTATTGTTGGGAAATTGATAGAAAAGTGCATAATTATGGCGTATTCACGGGAATGATCATGTATGTAGGCATCACTCCGAGATAAGTATACCGACTCGCGCCTGCATCTCCAACTATTACTCCACCAATCGACCGCTATCTAGTATGCATCTATGGTATTAAGTTCATGTCAAACAGAGGAATGCCTTAAGAAAGATGACATGACGTAGACAAAGTAAACCCAATCAATATGAATAAACCCTGTCGTTTTAACCTTAATGGCAAAAATACATACACATATATATATATATATATATATATATATATATATATATATATATATATATATATATATATATATATATATCTTGTCCCCTTCTATGCCACTGGGATATAGAGCACTGCAAGATTGAACCCATTACAAACCAAACAGATAGATTGGAGGGAAATACAAAGCTATTATAATCATGCATAATAAATTTCAGAAAGACTCAATTAGTTTCAGTAAATAATCTGATCATAAAACAATTCATCGGATCCCAACAAACACACCGCAAAATAATATTACATCAGATAGAACTCCAAGAAGATCGAGGAGCACATGGTATTGAAGATCAAAGAGAGAGAAGAAGACATCTAGATACTAGCTATGGACCCGTATGTCTGTTGTGAACTACTCATGCGTCATCAGAAGGAAGCAACGATGATGTAGAAGCCCTCCATGATCGATTCCGCTTCTGGCAGAGTACAGGAAAAGTCCTCCAGATGGGATCACAGATAAACAAAAGCTTGCGACGGCGGTAAAAGTGTTTCTGGTGGCTCTCTGTTTGTTTGGGAATATTTGGGAATTTATAGAGGTGGAATTAGGTTAAGGGGTGCTATAGGCGTCCCACAAGCTCAGGGCACGCCAACCCCCCGGGGCGCTCCCTATGAGCTTGTCGCTCTTCTGGCCTCCTCCAGAATCTTCTAGGGTCCCTTCCGGTCCATAAAAATTCATCGTAAAGTTTCATCGCGTTTGGACTTCGTTTGGTACTGATTTTCTGAGAAGCCAAAAACAAGCAAAAAACCAGGAACTGGCACTGGGCACTAGGTTAATAGGTTAGTCCCAAAGATGATATAAAATAGCATATAAATGCATATAAATCATCCATGATTGATAACATAATAACATTAAACAATAAAAAATTATAGATATGTTGGAGACGTATGAAGCATCCCCAAGCTTAATCCTGCTCGTCCTCGAGTAGGTAAATGATAAAAATAGAATTTTGATGTGAAATGCTACCTAGCATGTGTCTGATACATCTCCAACGTATCTATAATTTTTTATTGTTCCATGCTATTATATTATCTATTTTGGATGTTTTATATGCATTAATATGCTATTTTATATTATTTTTGGGACTAACTTATTAACCTAGAGCCCAGTACCGGTTTCTTTTTTTCCTTGTTTTTGAGCTTCACAAAAAGGAATACCAAACAGAGCCCAAACAGAATAAAACCTTCGCGATGATTTTTCTTGGACCAAAAAACACCCAGGAGAGTTGGAGTGCAGGTCAGAAGAACCACGAGGCGGCCACAAGGGTGGAGGGCGCGCCCCCTACCTTGCTGGCTCCTCGGTGACCCCCTGACCTAGATCTTACTCCTATATATTCACATATATTCCCAAACCACCAGAAGCATCAACAAAAACACTTCTCCACCGCTGCAACCTTCTGTTCCTGTGAGATCCCATCTTGGGGCCTTTTCCGGCATCCTGCCGGAGGGGGATTCGATCACGGAGGGCTTCTACATCAATCCTATTGCCCTTTCTATGAAGCGTGAGTAGTTTACCAAAGACCTATGGGTCCATAGCTAGTAGCTAGATGGCTTCTTCTCTCTCTTGGATTCTCAATACCATGTTCTCCTCGATGTTCTTGGAGATCTATCCGATGTAATCTTCTTTTACGGTGTGTTTGTCGAGATCCGATGAATTTTTGATTTATGATCAGCTTATCTATGAATATTTGAATCTTCTCTGAATTCTTATATGCATGATTTAATATCTTTGTATTTCTTGCAATGGGAGAAGTGCTTAGCATTGGGTTCAATCTTGCGGTGTCCTCTCCCAGTGATAGAAGTGGCAGCGAGGCATGAATTGTATTGTTCCCATCTAGGATAAAAATATGGGGTTTACATCATATTGCTTGAGTTTATTCCTCTACATCATGTCATCTTTCTTAAAGCGTTACTCTGTTCTTCATGAACTTAATACTCTAGATGTAGGAAGGAGTCGGTCAATGTGTGCAGTAATAGTAGTAGATGCAGGCAGGAGTCGGTCTACTTGACACGGATGTGATGCCTATATTTCACAATCATTGCCTTAGATATCGTCATAACTTTGCGCTTTTCTATCAATTGCTCGACAGTAATTTGTTCACCCACCGTATTATTTGCTATCTTGAGAGAAGCCTCTAGTGAAACATATGGCCCCCGGGTCTATTTTCCATCATATAAGTTTCCGATCTACTATTTTGCAATCTTTTACTTTTCGATCTATAAACCAAAAAACCCAAAAATATTTACTTTATCTCTAGTTTAGTTTTATCTATCTCTTTCAGATCACACTTTTGCAAGTGACCATGAAGGGATTGACAACCCCTTTATCGCGTAGGGTGCAAGTGTTTGATTGTTTGTGCAGGTATTATGTGATTTGTGTGTTGTCTCCTACTGGATTGATACCTTGGTTTTCTAACTGAGGGAAATACTTATCTCTACTTTGCAGCATCACCCTTTCTCTTCAAGGGGAAAAACAATGCAAGCTCAAGAAGTAGCAGGATTTGCATGATTTTATGCATGATTTTATATCTTTGTAATTCTCATCGAACTATCAATTTAGTTTGGCCAACTAGATTGGTTTTTCTTGCAATGGGAGAAGTGCTTAGCTTTGGGTTCAATCTTGCAGTGTCCTCTCCCAGTGACAGAAGGGGCAGCGAGGCACGTATTGTATTGTTGCCATCGAGGATAAAAAATGGGGTTTACATCATATTGCTTGAGTTTATTCCTCTACATCATGTCATCTTACTTAAAGCGTTACTCTGTTCTTCATGAACTTAATACTCTAGATGCAAGTAGGAGTCAGTCGATGTGTGGAGTAATAGTAGTAGATGCAGGCAGGAGTCTGTCTACTTGACACAGACGTGGTGCCTATATTTCATAATCATTGCCTTAGATATCGTGATAACTTTGCGCTTTTCTATCAATTGATTGGCAGTAATTTGTTCACCCACCATATTATTTGCTATCTAGAGAGAAGCCTCTAGTGAAAACTATGGCCCCCGGGTATATTTCCATCATATAAATTTCTGATCTACTATTTGCAATCTTTTACTTTCCGATCTATATTTACTTTCTCTCTTGTTTAGTTTTATCTATCTCTTTCAGATCTCACTTTTGCAAGTGACCGTGAAGGGACTGACAACCCCTTTATTGCGTTGGGTGCAAGTGTTTGATTGTTTGTGTAGGTATTAGGTGATTTGTGTGTTGTCTCCTACTATATTGATACCTTGGTTCTCTAACTTAGGGAATACTTGTCTCTACTTTGCTGCATCACCCTTTCCTCTTCAATGGGAAAACCAACGCAAGCTCAAGAAGTAGCAGTGTATCATGTAATCTCTTTTTCGATATAAATATTAAGATACAAGTGACTCAAAGCAATAGTCTATCATTTGATATAAAGACATCAATACTCACGCATACTAACAAACAATCATGCCTTTGAAAATAAACAATGTTAAAGAATGCTATCCCATCAAAATCATATAGCCCATCATGCTAGGTCTTACTAGCAAAAAGATATTAATCATGACCTACCTTGGTGACAAGTCAAGATATTGGATCATACTTATTAACAGACTTCAACATTTTCAACCCCACACGATACATGAGCGCGAGCCATGGACATTGCACTATAGGCGGAATGGAATGCGATGGTAGAGATTAATAAGGAGAAGTCATTAAAGGAAGAAAGTCTCGCATTGACGCAGCATATCAACGGGCTATGCAGATGCTCATCAATTGATATCAATGCAAGGGGCATGGATTGCCATGCAACGGATGCACTAAGAACAATAAGTGTATGAAAGCTCAACGAAAATTAAGTGGGTCTGCATCCAATTTATTTGCTCATGAAGACCTCGGGCATTCCAGGAAGCCTATCATCGGAGTATACAAGCCAATTTCCATTACATTAAATTCCCACTAGTATAAGAAAGTGACAACTCAGGAGACTGTCTATATGAAAAACATGGTGCTACTCTTAAGCACAAATGTGGAAAAGGATAGTAACATGGCCCCTTCTCTTTTTTATCTTTTTTTTCTGGGCTCTTTTTGGCCTCTCTTGTTTTGTCCACATACTCATCTCGACTTGTGGAGAATCATAGTCTCCATCATCCTTTCCTCACTGTGACAATGGTCAAATAATGATGATCATCACTCTTTTATTTCCTTACAAATCGATATTCGATGCGGCTTGAACTACGTCGGTATTTCCCCAAAGAGGAAGGGATGATGCAGCACAACTACGGTAGGTATTTACCCAGTGATGAGACCAAGGTTATCGAACCAGTAGGAGAACCACGCAACACTACGTGAACGACACTTGCACACAAATAACAAATACTTGCAACCTGACGTAAAGATGGGTTTATTCCTTTTTCCACCATACTTTCACATTCCACGGCTAACCGAATCCATGGGTGTCATCCATACCAACACTTTCCAAGGAATTTATTATTTGACAACATAAAGTAATTTATTTTTCATTTCAGGAGTGGGCATCCCTAATACCTTTGCCTTACTCTTGTGCAATGACAAGTGAATAAACACTCATCTTGAGAATAACAAATCTAGCACGGAAATATATCAGCCACCCCCTACTGTTTCATTAGCGGTACGAGCACATTAAAGGGAAATTTATTTTGAAAATTAGAGATGGCAAATACAAATTTGCTTAGAACGGCAAAAGAATACCGCAAATAGGTAGGTATAGTGGACCAATATGGCAAAATTGGTTTAAGGATTTTGGATGGACAAATAGTGACCATGATTAGTGCAAATGAAGGCTAGCAAAAGATTGAGAAGCATCCAACCAAGGAATGAAAAATCTCATAAGCAAGCATTAAGCATAACTAACACCGAATAATGCACTATAAGTTGGATGTAACTTCATTGCATAACTATTGACTTTCATGCTTGCATAGGGAATCACAAACCTTAACACCAATATTCTTACTAAAGCATAATTACTCATCAACATGACTCACATATTGTATCATCATATCGCAAAACTATTACAAATAATCAAGTTTATTTTGTCCAATGATCTTCATGAAAGTTTTTATTATACCCCTCTTGAATATCTATCACTTTGGGACTAATTTCATATGTTGCTTTTGATAGCTCAAACAAATCTAAGTGAAGAACATGAACATAAAAGTTTTCTTCCCTCAAAACGATATAAGTGAAGCTTGAGAGAATTTCTTAAAAAAATTACTAACCCTCAAATAAATCTAACTAAAACATGAGATCATTTCTTCAAAAATACTAAATCACACCGTGCTCAAAAAGATATAAGTGAAGCACTAGAGCAATTCCATAGCTCAAAAAGATTTAAGTGAAGCATAGAGAGCAATTCTAACAAATCATAGCATAATTTTGGCTCTCTCAAATAGGTGTGTCCAGCAAGGATACTTGACTTAAAATAAAAAGCAAAACAAGCAAAGACTCATATCATACAAGACATTCCAAGCAAAACTCATGATATGTGATGAATAAAAATATAGTTCCAAGTAAAATACCGATGGTCGTTAGAAGAAAGAGGAGATGCCACTCGGGCATCCCCAAGCTTAGTTGCTTGCTTCTCTTTGGATAAACTTGGGGTGGCATGGGGCATCCCCAAGCTTAGGCTCTTCTTACTCCTTATTCCTTCATCCATCGTGATCTCGCCCAAAACTTGAAAACTTCAATCACACAAAACTCAAGAAAACCTTCTGGAGATCCGTTAGTATAACAAAGTAATTCACTACTATAAGTACTGTTGCAAACCCATTCACATTTTATTTTTGCCTTATATCTACCATATTCTAACTTTGCTATGGCTCATACCCCCTGATAGAGTCCATAGATTCATCAAAATAAGCACACAATGCAAAGAAAACAGAATCTGTCAAAAACAGAACAGTCTATAGCAATCTGAAAACTTCTAATACTTATGTAACTCCAAAAATTCTGAAAAGTTTAGGATAATGCAGGCAATTTGTATATCAATCTCGTGTAAAAAAATTCATAATTTTTTGCCGTTTTTGTGGTTTTTCAAAATTCAATTACTGGACGCAAAAGTTTCTGTTTTCCAACAAAATGATCCCAAAGGCTTTGCTTGGCACAAACACTAATTAAAACATGAAAAACTAAATCATAACAGTAGCATAATTGTGCAAACACTCAAGAACAGAAAACAAGAAGCAAAAATAAATTTTATTCATTGGGTTGCCTCCCAACAAGCGCAATCATTTTATGCCCCTAGCTAGGCATAATGCAAAGATTCAAGTATTGTTGTCTTAATTTCCAACTCTTCAATCACACAATCAGATTTCTTCGAAGATTTAGCAAGTAAAATCGCAAAACTTCCAGGCATAAAATTGAGGAATTCATTCTTATCAATGGGATCTCTTACAACTTCAACAAAATCCGGGTGAAAACCAATCATTTTAAGATCTGATTTGTTACTATTAGAGGTTGCACCCTTGTTTTTAGTGGCTTGAGTACTTTTTCTAATTTTTACCGGAGTTTTTTCAATATTTTTAGCAGAGGAAAAAGGCGTGCCTAGAATACTAAAAATTTCTTCTAACTTATCAATTCTAGCGGCGCTCTCCTCTATCCTTACGTTGAACACAAGTTCTTTTTGTTTTAGTACTTTAAGAGCGTCTCCCGCTTTTGACCTGATTCTATTAGCAAGATTGTGCATTGTTTTATCTAATTTTTCAATATTTTCTTCAGTGAGCATATTCTTTTCAATAGCATCTAGCCTTTCCACAACATGCTCGAGAGTTAAAGTTGTTTCATTAACCATGAGAGGTGGTGATCCCACCAAATTTCCCATAGCATTAAAAGCATGAAGAGAGGGACACATCAAGAAATTTCCACCGGTAATTGTATCAAGGACGAATCTATACCACGTGGTGATGCCCACATAAAAACAGTGAAGAAGAACAACGGTAGGTTGCTTACGGATAGATCTATTATGAGCATTACAAATCCTATACCAAGCATCCTTTAAATTGTCCCCTCCCTTTGCTTAAAGTTAAGAACCTCGTTCTCGAGAGTGCATGCAACAGAAGAACAACTATCCATAAAACAGATCTGACAAGAAAACAGCGAACGAAAAAGAGGGCGAATAAAACGACATTTTTTTGTGAAGTGGGGGAGATAAAAACGAGAGGCAAATGGCAAATAATGTAAATTGCAAGGAGATGGGATTTGTGATTAGGAACCTGGTAGATGTTGATGATGTCTCCCCGGCAACGGCGCCAAAAGTTCCTTTTGATGCGGCTTGAACTACGTTGGTATTTCCCCAAAGAGGAAGGGATGATGCAGCATAGCTATGGTAGGTATTTCCCTCAGTGGTGAGATCAAGGTTACCGAACCAGCAGGATAACCACGCAACACTAAGTGAACGACACGTGCACACAAAGAACAAATACTTGCAACCCGACGTAAAGAGGGGTTGTCAATCCCTCCCGGTTAAAAAGATAGATAAAATTGTAGTAGATTGGATAAATAGATATCGCGGGAACGCGAGATAAAATAAATAACAATAAATTGCAGCAAGGTATTTTTGGGTTTTTGGATTAATAGATCTGAAAATAAAAGCAAATAAAAATAGATCTCGAAGGCAAATATGATAAAGAATAGATCCGGGGGTCGTAGGTTTCACTAGTGGCTTCTCTCGAGGAAAATAGCATACGGTGGGTAAAAAAATTACTGTTGGGCAATTGATAGAACTTAAAATAATTATGACGATATCCAGGCAATGATCATTATATTTTTTTAGAGAAAAGGCCATTGCCCGACTATATAGATAAAGCCATATGAACGAGTACTGGATCAACAATGATCCGCGACAATCAAATCTCACAGCCAAACCATAGCGAAGACAACCAAGAGTTTATAGGCGGCACGCAGGCCGAAATGAGATAAAGGGGCGTGCAGGCCACCACCTATGCGACAAAAAGAAATGGCAGCTACGACGCAACATCATTAGCTGGCGATGAAAGCAGATTGGCAGACGCCCGCACTTTGGTGATCAACCTCTCCAGCCCGTCACGGTCCTCCTCCTTAGTCAATAATTTCCACTGCTGCAAGAAGATAGACATTTTGAACAAAACATCAGCTGGTTTATTAGGGAAGACGCCCTCAATAGTAAACTTGTTCCGAGTGGTCCGGAGATCCCAACAAAGGGCACCCATCGCAGTCCAAAATAACCTCCTGGTCCGGCCATTCAGGCCATTCGAGATGGCTTGCACATCAGTAAAGTTGCCAGGAGACCAAGAAGTCGAATACCACGATCGAACCATCCCCGGACTAGTAGGGCCAGGTCGCACTTGAAGAAGATATGGTTAGAATCTTTGAGGGAGAAGCATAAAGAGCAAACAGCAGAGCCAGGCCCATTCCTTTTCTGGATCTGGTCAGCCGAGGGGAGCCGGCCCAAAAGACCTGCCATAAGAAGATTTTAACTTGGGAGGAATCCTCGCCGACCAAATACACTTGAAAGGAGGCAGAACCAACTATTACACGCGTATATAGGGACTTGACTGAAAACTTCCCCATAGCCGAGTGAGGCCAGGAGACGGAGTCCGCCTCCTACGAGAGCGCATGGAACAAGGCAGCAAGGTGATGCCAGTCGCCTAACTCTTCAGGAGAAAGGGTCCTCCGAAAACCCAGGTCCCAGTCGATATGGGAAAGCTCAGATATAGAGAACTCGGGGTGTGAGTGATACGTCTCCAACGTATCTACTTTTCCAAACACTTTTGCCCTTGTTTTGGACTCTAACTTGCATGATTTTAATGGAACTAACCCGGACTGACGCTGTTTTCAGCAGAATTTCCATGGTGTTATTTTTGTGCAGAAATAAAAGTTCTCGGAATGACCTGAAACTTCACGGAGAATATTTTTGGAATAAAAAATACTAGTAAAAGAATCAACACCAGGGGTCCCACACCCTGTCCACGAGGGTGGGGGCGCGCCCACCCCCCTGGGGCACGCCCCCTGCCTCGTGGGCCCCCTGAGGCTCCACCAACCTCAACTCCAACTCTATATATTCACGTCCGGGGATAAAAAATCAGACAGAAGGATCCACTGCGTTTTACGATACGAAGCCGCCGCCAAGCCCTAATCTCTCTCGGGAGGGCTGATTTGGAGTCCGTTCGGGGCTCCGGAGAGGGGAATCCATCGCCGTCGTCATCATCAACCATCCTCCATCACCAATTTCATGATGCTCACCGCCGTGCGTGAGTAATTCCATCCTAGGCTTGCTGGATGGCGATGGGTTGGATGAGGTTTATCTTGTAATCGATTTAGTTTTGTTAGGGTTTGATCCCTAGTATCCATTATGTTCTGAGATTGATGTTGCTATGACTTTGATATGCTTAATGCTTGTCACTAGGGCCCGAGTGCCATGATTTCAGATCTGAACCTATTATGTCTTCGTGAATATATGTGAGTTCTTGATCCTATCTTGCAAGTCAATAGTCACCTACTATGTGTTATGATCGGTAAACCCGAAGTGACAATAATAGGGAACACTCCCTGTGATGACCATAGTTTGAGGAGTTCATGTATTCACTAAGTGCTAATGCTTTGGTCTGGTACTCTATTAAAAGGAGGCCTTAATATGCCTTAGTTTCCCATAGGACCCCGCTGCCACGGGAGGGTAGGACAAAAGATGTCATGCAAGTTCTTTTCCATAAGCACGTATGACTATATTCGGAATACACGCCTACATTACATTGATGAACTGGAGCTAGTTCTGTGTCACCCTATGTTATAACTGTTGCATGAGGAATCTCATCCGACATAATTATCCATCATTGATCCATTGCCTACGAGCTTTTCACATATTGATCTTTGCTTAGTTACTTTACCGTTGCCACTGTTACAATTACTACAAAACTGCTATTGTTACTTTTTTCACTGTTACTGTAACTTCCATATTACTTTGCTACTGAATACATTGCTGCAGATATTAAGTCTTTTAGGTGTGGTTGAATTGACAACTCAGCTGCTAATACTTGAGAATATTCTTTGGCTCCCCTTATGTCGAATCAATAAATTTGGGTTGAATACTCTACCCTCGAAAACTGTTGCGATACCCTATACTTGTGTCAGATAAGTGCCCGCAATATCAATACCTAAGTGATTCATTTGTGAGAAGGTTTAAATTTACATCCTCGTGCAATTCTCACAATGTTTTATTTGATCTTTATGATAAATCATATACCATGGATTTAGAAGATTTTTAATATTGCTTGTAAACTCCTGTGGTGGGGTAATGTTAGTGAACCTCGCAAATCTTAATATAAAGACTTTCTTGCTAGTATCACTGTGTGGGAATCTAGAGAAATCACACAAGCTACCATAGGGAGCATTCATTTTCCTTCCGTATAATATTTTGCTCTCTTTATAGGTAGATAAATTAACGGTAAAGATGAAGCTTGTCATGTGCGTTTCAGATCTTTGTGTCCTCAAGATTACGGTATTAGGAGATAAACAATATAACT
The DNA here is from genome assembly GCA_021605205.1 of Aegilops longissima. Lineage (NCBI taxonomy): Eukaryota > Viridiplantae > Streptophyta > Magnoliopsida > Poales > Poaceae > Aegilops > Aegilops longissima. Next base: position 280,917,807 of record CM038680.1, read on the forward strand.
TGGGGGCCATTGTTGCATGAAGGTTGCATCTTAATGGTTTAAGAGGAGACTTGTTTGGTGGAATTTATGCAACTCGTGTAGCTAATTATCTTGATGTACCCATACATGCAAATGACATGGAACTGCCTCCTGCTTATCTAGATTATAATGCTATGGTTCACCATCAGTTTGTTGAGAGGAATGAAGAGTTCCTCCAGTACTGACTAATCTTTGACAGACGTCGCACTGTCCATGTTGCTCTCCCTGCCCCTACTATCTTTGACTTCCAGGCAAAAATGAGATATGTTATAACCAGGGACGAGGCGAACAAATATGAGAGGAGGACAGAGGCAGATCGCCTCCAAGCTGCAGCTCGTCAGGCAGTAGCCGCTGCATCTCAGTACGACCCCAGTTACAACTTTGGATATCCGCCAGGCCAGCCGTGGCCCTAGACCAACTTAGGCCAAAAGCCTAAGCTTGGGGGAGTACGTATTTCTCACTGACATTACATTCATGTTCACACACTCATGCCAGTTGTCCGTGCTCATACTTTTTCATTGTACTATCCATGCTAGTTTATTTTCTGTTTTAAGGCTTCTTTTGTGTGTTTGAAAAACCTTAAGAAAACCAAAAAAATTAGTTGTAGTTTTTAGCTAGTTTACTTTCCATGCTTGTAGTAGTAATAATTAAAAGAAAACCCAAAAAGATTTCTCGTTCTTCTTTTGCTTGTTCGGAGCTTTCCCGTGTAAATAGTTTTGTATCTTTTCTTTCGGGGTCGAGAGGAGAGGACCATGATGAAAATGTTGAAGTGGCTCTCATATGCATTATTGTTGATTTAACCAAGAGCCCATATTACCTTGTCTTCTCCCTTGTATTAAATGCATGCAGATTCCAGCTTAGTCCAATGCACGTGCACTATTATTATTATCCACACTGTTCGGTCGTGCAAGTGAAAGGCAATAATGACGATATATGATGGACTGATTGAGATGGGAGAAGTTGGTATGAACTCGACCAATCTTGTTTTTGTAAATATGATTAGTTCATCGTTCCTGATTCAGCCTATTATTAATGAAACATGTTTGCAATAACTATTAGAGATTATAGTTGCTCATGCCATGCTTAATTAGCTAGGAGTTTATAATGGTTTACCTTGCGTACCAACATGCTATTAAAATGGTTGTGATGTGGTATGATAGGGTGGTATCCTCCTTTGAATGATTCGAGTGGCTTGACTTGGCACATGTTCACGCATGTAGTTGAAACAAAATCAACATAGCCTCCACGATATTTACGTTCATGGTGAATTATATCCTACCCATGCTTGCACTCAGTGTTGATTAATTTTAATGCATGTTCATGACTGTTGTCGCTCTCTAGTTGGTCGCTTCCTAGTCTTTTACTAGCCTTCACTTGTACTAAGCGGGAATACTGCTTGTGCATTTACTTCCATAAACCCCAAAGTTATTCCATATGAGTCCACCATACCTTCCTATATGCGGTATCTACCTGCCGTTCCAAGTAAATTTGTATGTGCCAACCTCTAAACCTTCAAATGAAATTATGTTTTGTATGCTCGAATAACTCATGTATCAACTAAGGTTGTCTGTATCTTCCATGCTAGGTGGGTTATTCTCACGAGGAGTGGACTCCGCTCCTCATTCACGAGAAAATGGCTGGTACCGGGATGCCCAGTCCCATGCTTAAATCAAAATAATTACAAACAAAACTCCCCCAGGATTGTTGTTAGTTGGAGGCACCCGTTGTTTCGGACAAGCCATGGATTAATGTTTGTTGGTGGTGGGGGAGTATAAACTTTACCATTCTGCTTGGGAACCGCCAATAATGTGTGTAGAATGGAAGATATCGAGATCTCTCGGTTGTTATGTTGACAATGAAAGTATGCCACTCAAAATATTATTTATCTCTATTTCAAAAATCGAGCTCTGGCACCTCTACAAATCCCTGCTTCCCTCTGCGAAGGGCCTATCTATTTACTTTTATGCTGAGTCATCATCCTCTTATTAAAAAGCACCAGTTGGAGAGCGCCGTTGTCATTTGCATGCATTACTATTAATTTACATTGGGTATGACTATGAATGGATCTCTTTTACCATGAATTACAATGTCTAGTCAGTCCTTGATCTTGAGAGGTGCTCTACATTTATGTTTTGCGGTCTGAGAAAGGGCTAGAGAGATACCATCTTATTATATCATATTATGATTGTTTGAGAAAGTGTTGTCAGCTGAGATTTATTATTATTGCTCGCTAGTTGATTATGCCATTGATATGAGTAAACATGAGACCTAAGTGTTATTGTGAATATGGTTAATTCATAATCTTTTGCTGAAAACATGAATGCTGGCTTTACATATTTACAACAACAAGAGCAAACAGAGTTTGTAGAAGTTTTTCTTTATCACTTTCAGTTTGTCAACTGAATTGCTTGAGGACAAGCAAAGATTTAAGCTTGGGGGAGTTGATACGTCTCCAACGTATCTACTTTTCCAAACACTTTTGCCCTTGTTTTGGACTCTAACTTGCATGATTTGAATGGAACTAACCCGACTGACGCTGTTTTCAGCAGAATTGCCATGGTTTTTGTCGGTGTACTAGAGTAGGGGTACCCTAGTATCCCGAACTTGTGCACGGGCAGTTGCAGCACCCCGCGGCAAGGCTTGCCGGGTGACCGCCAAGGTCCTCCGTGGTTCCTTTGGAGCCATTCAAGAACAAAGTATTCAAGCCAAAGGAGACAAGGCCCCGGCAAGAGGAGCTTGCCGGGAAGGCCAACCAAGGCATCTCAAGGAACTTGCCGCGACGCGCCACGCGTCCCGGCAAGGCCCGATGAGCGACAAGCTTCGGTAGCGACAAGACAACGATCATGGCAAAGGCGCTTGCAGCGCAAACTACCACTCTATACCAGCTTCCAAAGACATCCACCAACGTGTCGCCTCGACCTTTCGGTAGCGCGTGGCAAGAGGCTGTCTTGCGGCGGTCGGTGCGGTGGCAAGCGACGCCGACAAGATTGCCATCGTGGCAAGCGGTGGCGTCCCTGACGGTCCCTTTTTGCACTGTTTGGGCGACGTAGACAGGCATTTAATGCCTTTGTCCCCTGCCGTCAGGGTTAGGTATGATACACTGTACAAGTAGTTGTACCAACGGCATTCCTTTTTCCATTTTTACCCTTGTCTATGTTGCCACCTGTCGGAGACCCCTTTAGCATATAAAAGGAGGCCCATGCGCAACGTAGAGGGGGGTCGGAAGGCAGAAAAACACTCACGCTCGGCCTCGTTAGCAGCTAGTGTGTCTTGTAGTACTCGGCGCCCCGAGCAAGAACTCAATATACTCGGACATGCAGCAAGAGGGAGTGTTATCTCTCGGAGAGCTCGAAGCTGGGTAAACTGCTCGTGTGCCGCCTCGATCTGCTCTTGGTGCGACCTCCGCCCCCCGCCGAACCGAAAGGGGCTCGGTCCGCCGGTCCCATAGGTGTTCATGGATCGGCTTCCCCGACATATTTGGCGCGCCAGGTAGGGGGCGTCGAGGTTGTGTGAACCTGATCCGACGTTCACACGAGCTAGATCTTCATCTTCTTCATCGACATGCCACCGAAGAAGAAGGCTTCGGCGGCAGCTGTTCCGTCCACATCGAACCACCGCCACCGGAGCAAATGGGTGGTGGGGTAGACGCCGGCGGAAGAACGGGCGTCGACGAGGGAGCCCACGGTGCTGCCAGGTCCAAGGACAAGGCTGCGCTGACCTCGGCGTCCGTACATGCACCGCGCCCATCTCAGGAGGCGCAGGACCGATAGCGTCATGGTATTCACAGTGCCATACTTTCGTTGGACCAAGATCGATCTGGTGGATTCCGGGGTGCTCAAGACCAGTATGCACGCCAACATGCTGGCACGAGTGAGACACGGTCGCCTGGACGGGATACTGCTCCTTCTAACATAGTTAGAAGTCCGAGCATATCCCGCTCCTCGCGCCGTTCGCCACTGCCGCCCGCCACTCCAACAGAAGCTTTGGCGCGAGCTCAACTGCTCCTGGATTACCCTCCAACGGCAGACAAGATCGATGAATGGAGGGCCACTATTCGAGTCTCATCGGCTTCGCTTAACGGCGACACTCCATGACAGCCGAGTACATCGCTGTCGCGGCGGGACTGTACCGCACGCGCCGATGGCGATGAAACCGTGGGGTGCAACCACCATGCACTCTCCACCTCAAGGCCAAGATCACCGACTCGCCGGATCCACCTCGATGGCGACTCCACCGCATCATCAGATCCACGAGCTCGTCGCGATCAGCACCAAGTTCTTCACGAACGACAAGAAGAAGACGCCGAACTCGTGATCGAAGCGCCAAGAGAAGCGCGACGTCAATCGGACCAGCGCGCTGGGCCCTCTGTCGACATGCATGCACCAGGGGAACTAGGCGACTTGCCGTACGCGGTAGGTTGCCCTGCGTTCACTCGTGAGCTGCGGCAAGTCCAGTGGCCGAGCATGAAGAATTTCAAGCCAGACGTACCAGAGAAGTACGACGGCAAGTCGCATCCGTCGGAGTTCCTCAGCATCTACACCATTGTGTTGCAAGCTGCCGGGGGACGGGACGACAAGATCCTGGCCAACTACTTCCCGCTGGTGCTCAAGCCCAATGTCAGATCCTGGCTCATGCACTTGCCGGACAACTCCATATCCTCCTGGGCAGACCTGTGCCATCAGTTTGTCGGCGCCTTTACAGGCGGCCACAAGCCTCATGGCCAAGAGAGCGACCTTCATCTGCCGCCCGAAGGAAGGAGAGCCCTAGCGTAAGTACATTCAGAGATTCAGCCACGACAAAGACAACATCCCAGATGTCCACCCCGCCGCAGTAATCAGCGCGTTCCATCGAGCGTGCGAAACCGCAGGATGCGGGAGGAAATGGCGATGTGCAAGATCGAGAGACATCGGTGAGCTATATGCCCCGGCCGACAAGTGTGCACGTCTTTGAGGAAGGAGGAAACTCCCGGAGAGAATCTGAAGCGGGAGGATCGATAGTGAGGAGGCTGCCCCGCAAAGAAAAACCGCGGCGTAACAACAGAAGAAGAAAGGCAAAGATGTGCTAGTCGTTGAGCAGTCCGGCAATGGAGGTGGCGCCAAGAAAGCCAAAGCTGGTAGCTCCGGCAAGGAGATTGCCGCAGCACCAACTACTGGTGTGTGGCGGTCGCCGACAAGAAGGACGGCACCAACAAGCGATCTTGCAAGATCCACCGCACCAAGGGCCATGACCTCCGAGCTGCAAGAAGGTCGAGCAGCTTGTCGAGCAGCAAAAGGCGAATACGAGCGACGCGACAAGTAGAAGGCCAAGGAAGGTCTTTGGAGGAGCCGGCAAGAAACGCCTGCCGAGGAGGACGCCATGGCAAGGCCAAGCAGCGGCAAGGAGACAGACCTCCCCGCGGCCGCGACAAGGATGAAGATGACGACGATGAAGATATGGATGATGACGAGACCGATGAGCAGGAGTTCCAGAAAGCCACAGAGGTCATGTGCGTTGACGGCGGTGCTTCTCTGCATACTTCACACCGCCAGCTCAAGCGGTGGAGTGCGGGAAGTCAATGCGTAGAACCACCCGTCGAGTCACGCAAGCCTCTGAAATGGTCCAGACACCTATCATCTTTGATATTGAGGACCACCTGATCGCATAACTGCGGTCGGTGCTTGCCGATGTTGGTTTCACCAACTATCCGCAACCTCAAGGTCACTAAGATGCTAGTTGACGGCGGGCCGGCTTGAACCTGATCTCCTCCGCGGTAATCCGAAACTCCAGATCCCGATGGCGAAGCTCGAAGAGACCGCACATTCCAAGGAATCAATCCGGAAGGAGCAAGCGAAGGAAAGATCACGTTGCGGTGACATTTGGCAGCGAGTTGAACTTCGGGACCGAGAGGGTTACTTTTGACGTTGTTGACTTTCCATTGCCTTACAATGGGATACTCGGCCGTCCAAGACTCGCCAGATTCTTGGCAGCCTCTCACTATGCATACAACATGTCAAGATGCCAGGACCGATAAGTGTCATCTATGTCCCTGGCGACAAGAAGGATGCTCTTATCTGTGCTGACAAGATCTACCGGGAAGCAGCAGCCGCAACAGATCATAAGTCACTTGCCGTTGAAGCTCCCGGGGCAAAGAAGAAGACCAAGTCCGGCAAGAGTTCTGATGCCCACTCCGGCAAGCGCACCTCTTCGGAGTGCTGCGCTACCGTCGAGGACGCACCATCGAGCTCCACCGGCAAGTGTAAGAAGACAATGGCAGCTCCACTAGAGACCAAGAAGGTGTCCGCCAAGGAGGACGACACTGGTGGTACTTTCACCATCAGTGCCACTCTCGACCCTAAATAGGAAAGCGCGCTCATTGCTTTCCTGCGGGCGAACGTCGACGTATTTGCGTGGCAACCGTCTGACATCCCCGTGTTCCTGTGAAAGTAATCGAGCACCATCTTGCCGTCTGTCCTCATCGCGCGCCCGTCAAGCGAGCGTAAAGTCGAAGCGGTAGTGGAGCGCCAAGAATTCATCGCAAAAGAAATCAAGAAATTGGAAGCAGCAGGCCTTGTCAGAGGAGTGCTCCATCCTACGTGGTTGGCCAACCCTGTAGTGGTGCGCAAGGCAAACGGGAAATGGAGGCTTTGTATCGACTTCACCGATGTCAATAAAGCTTGTCCCAAAGACCCATTTCCCTTGCCGCGCATCGACCAGATTGTTGACTCCACGTCCGGATGTGACTTGCTTTCATTTCTTGATGCATACTCAGGATACCATCAGATCTTCATGGCAGAAGAGGATGAGGAGAAGACCACATTCATCACCCCATGTGGCACCCATCGCTTCAGACGGATGCCTTTTGGTTTAAAGAATGCTGGTTCAACATTTGCAAGGGTAGTCCATGACGCTTTTGAGCCGCAAATGCACAGAAATGTGGAAGCCTATATGGATGACATAGTGGTCAAGAGCAAGGACAAGGCGACTCTGATACAAGATTTAGACGAAACCTTTGCAAATCTGCGCAAGATCAACCTCAAGCTCAACCCCGAGAAGTGTGTGTTTGGAGTCCCCTCCGGCAAGCTTCTCGGGTTCTTCGTGTCTCAGCGGGGAATTGAAGCCAATCCCGACAAGATCAAGGCCATTGAGCAGATTGAAGCACCAAAGCGCGTCAAGGATGTACGAAGACTTGCCGGTTGCGTAGCTGCTCTCAGCAGGTTTATCTCTAGGTCTGCTGAGCGCGCCCTGCCATTTTTCAGAATATTGAAAAAGGCAGGTCCAATGAAATGGACTCCGGAAGCGGAGGCTGCATTGCAGGACTTGAAGAGATACCTGTCCTCCACTCCAACACTTGTCGCACCTAGGCCACAAGAGAAGTTGCTGCTATATATAGCGGCAACCAATCAAGTGGTTAGTGCTGCGTTAGTAGCGGAGAGGGAGGCGGATGATGAGCCAAAGAACCACGGCAGATGCATCGGCGACAAGCGAGGGACTTCACCGCAAGCTCGGTCCCGACAAAGATGGATCTGCGCAGCGCGTGAGAAGATGCGAAAAAGAATGGTGCAGCGCCCAGTTTACTTTCGGTTCCCTTCTGCGAGGGGCTAGGTCAAGGTACTGTGTGCAGAAATTGCTTTTCGGCCTTCTCATGGCCTCGAGAAAGCTGCGCCATTACTTCCAAGCACATGAGATTACAGTCGTCACTCGTTTTCCGCTGAAGAGGATACTGCAAAACCCGGAAGCAACAGGCAGGATTTTCGAGTGGGAACTGGAACTGTCAAGCTTCGGCCTCAAGTTTGAGAGCACTTCAACTATCCAAAGCAGAGCATTGGCGGAGTTCATAGCAGAATGGACGCCAACGCAAGATGAGGAAATTCCAGAAACCAGCATCCCCGTCAAGGAAGCAAGCAAAGAGTGGCTGATGTACTTTGATGGTGCCTTCTCGCTGCAAGGCGCGGTCTTGGCGTGCTACTTGTTGCACCCATCGGAGAGCACCTCAAGTCGTAGTCCGGATGCACTTTCCCAAGGAGCAAGCAACGAACAATACAGCAGAGTATGAAGGTTTGCTTGCCGGTCTCGAGATCGCAGAGACCTTGGGATCAAGAAGCTCATTGTCGGGGTGACTCACAGCTTGTCGTCCGCCAAGTAAACAAGAATTATCGAGTCCGTTGATGGAAGCTTACGTTGATGAAGTGAGAAAGCTAGAAGAGCACTTTGACGGCCTCATGATGGAACACGTTCAAGAGCTCGAACGACATTGCCGATGGCTTTGTCAAGTCGCCCGACTTAAGCTACACGTGGAACCAGGGATCTTTGTGCTCAAACTGACTCAACCGCTTGTAACGCCGCCAACCGGACAGAGCAAGAAGAGGAAGTTGACTTCGGTGACTATTTTCCGGCAGAGCTCCCGAAGCCGCCGCCAAGAAGGTCCTCAAGATCAACACCAAGGGTGCCGAGGAGCGATCTACTCCGCAAGCCCTAGGGTTTGTTCCGTTGAAGCGAGCGCCCCGACAAGTTTTGCTCGGCAAGCTTGCCGGGAACGCCAAGCTCGGCTGAGCCGCGGTTCTCGTCGTGAAGCGGATGTTCCGCAGCAGCGGATGTGCCTTTAGTCCTTGTTGTCGAGCCGCAAGCTCCAAAGATGGGCACAGAGATTGTCCGCTTCCTTCAGACGGAGAACTTCCCAAGAGCAGGAAGAAGCGGAAAGAGTAGCCCGGCGATCAAGTATGTACCAGTTTGTCGACAACACACCGCATGTAAGAAGACTCAACGGTGTGAAATTGAAGTGTATTCACCGGGAAGACGGACAAAAGCTGTTGGTAGAGATACATGGAGGCATATGTGGTCACCACATTGGCGCAAGAGCACTTGCCGCAAAGCGTTCCGCAAGGTTTCTTTTGGCCGACAGCCCTCCGTGATGCAACGCACAAGTAACCAAGTGTGAAGCGTGCCAGCCAGCTCAAGCTCTCCGCACGATCCCTTTATCCTCGGCCATTTTCGGTGCGGGGCTCGACATCCTCGGCCCCTTTCCCGAAGCTGTCGGGGCTTTGAGTACTTATGCGTTGCAATCGACAAGTTCACAAAGTGGCCGGAAGTGGAAGCAGTGAGGAAGGTGACAGCACAATCAGCAGTCAAGTTCTTCAGGTCGATTGTTTGCCGTTTCGGGATCCCGAACAGGATCATCACCGACAACGGCACGCAATTCACGAGCCGCACCTTCATGCAGTACGTCCAAGATCTTGGCGCCAAGGTCTGCTTCGCTTCTGTTGCTCATCCAAGAAGTAATGGTCAAGCGGAGAGGGCGAATCTTTGAAGTGCTGCGCTGGCTCAAGACCAGGACTTTCGACAGGCTGCACAAGTGCGGAAAGAATCTGGATTGAGGAGCTGCGGTGGTTCTTTGGTCGATCAGACGACGCCAAATCGAGCCACTGGCCAGACACCTTTCGCTCTAGTCTATGGAGCAGAGGCAGTTCTCCCCACGGAACTCGTATACGGGTAACCTCGAGTGCTCGCTTATGATGAGCTTGAGCAAGAGCAGTTGCGACAAGATGACGCGCTGCTCCTTGAGGAGGACCGTCTTCAGGCCGCTGTACGAGCTGCTCGATACCAGCAAGCTTTGCGCCGCTACCATAGCCGCAAAGTTAACGCCAGAAGTCTCGAGGAAGGCGACCTTGTTCTTGGCTGCTCAGTCCGCCAAGAATTCCAACAAGTTGGCGCTTGAAGTGGGAAGGCCCTTACCGGTGAAACGAGTCACTAGGCATGGCGCTGTCCGCTTTGAGACCGAAGATGGCATTCGGTGAGCAACTCCGGAACATTGGGCATCTTCAGAATTTTACTCAGAGGGCGCGGTTGCGGAACCTGTTCCGGCAACCACCTTTTGTACAAGTCTTGCCGATGTTGCATGTAATCCTTTGTACGAAGCCGGGCGTAGACCCCGTGCATAAGTAAAGCTCATGTGCTCCGCACATCTTGTCAATTTCATGCTTTCTACTTCTTTTCTTTTGCATGCATTATCTGACATTTTGTGCAGCGCCTACCCCCGGTAAGCAATAACGAGCCATAAGGCTGCATATCTTTATTTTCTCTTCTTTCTCTTTCTCAAAGAAAGGAAGGTTCCCTCGCCCACAAGTTTGCCGGGGGGAAAGGAGAAGATAATGGTGTGGACCAAGCGTCGTTCGAGGAAGTTTCGCCTTACCGGGAAGCAAACAACAGAAAAGCTAAGTTGCTAAAGTTTGAGCAATCAGTTTTAAATTTTTTTTAAGTTATCTTCCTCGAACGACCGTGCTTTGTATGGAAAACCTGTGCGCGGAGGAACCAACTCGTAGCTAGTTGCGCCCTTACTTTGTTTCGAGTTCGCTCAACAACTTAAGTGAGCATGACTAGTTGCGACAAGGTTTCTTGTCGGTGGCGGCACCGCCAACAGGCTCTTGATGTCCCACTTCAGCGCTCATGACTAAGGTGCCTACGCCGTCAAGTTCCCTAAAAGTGTAGGGCAAAAACATACAAAGGAAGGAATCAAGTAAAGGAAATAACATAGGAATCACTACCCGAAATAGAGTCATATTACAAGATAGCTTGTCGCAGCTCTAACAGATTGTTCTCATAACATGACCAGCAGCGACAAGAAAAAGAGAAAACGGGCGGCCTAATCTACGCGATCGCCCTCAACCCTCTTGATTCCGCTCACCTTGTCCACAATGGGTGCGACAAGGGTCTTGAGCGCTTCCAGATCAGCATCCGGCGGCAAGGTCTTGAGGACGTTGGTGAGGTTGAGGCCTGGGTTGCGGAAGGCCACCTTCACCAGCACCTTTTGAAGAGCTCCCGCGCAGATCTGGCGCGACTCGTCGGCCAACTGCTTTGGGATCTTCTCCCGGAGTCGCTGGAGGGCCGTCGCCACGCCTTTGAAGAACAAGCTGAGCTTGGCGCTAGGTTGGAGGTGCTCATCGGAGGAGTACCCGAGATCCTCCATCCCCAGCTGCGCCAGCTCCCTGTCGATGGCTGCGGCAACATCCATGAGACCCTCGGTCCAATGCTCCACATTCTCCCTAAAAGTGTTACAGGCGGCGGCAAGATGCCAGAGCGCCTCGTCGGCCTTGATCTTCTCCCCAAGGCCACCTGCCGGTGTACTAGAGTAGGGTACCCTAGTATCCCGAACTTGTGCACGGCATTCAAGACTCACAGCAAAGGCTTGCCGGGTGACCGCCAAGGTCCTCCGTGGTTCCTTTGGTGCCATTTAGGAACAAAGTATTCAAGCCAAAGGAGACAACGCCCCGGCAAGAGGAGCTTGCCGGAAGGCCAACCAAGGCATCTCAAGGAACTTGCCGCTGACGCCGCCACGCGTCCGGCAAAGCCCGTGGCGACAAGCTTCCGGCGCGACAAGACAACGACATGCGGCAAACTACCACTCTGTACCAAGCTCAAAGACATCCACCAACGTGTCGCCTCGACCTTTCGGTAGCGGTGGCAAGAGGTGTCTTGACCAGCGGTCTTGGTGGCAAGCGACAATGACAAGATTGCCATCGTGGCAAGCGGTGGCGTCCCTGATGGTTCCTTTTTGCACTGTTTGGGCGACGTAGACGGGCATTTAATGCCTTTGTCCCCTGCCGTCAGGGTTAGGTATGATACACTGTACAAGTAGTTGTACCAACGGCATTCCTTTTTCCATTTTTACCCTTATCTACGTTGCCACCTGTCGGAGACCCCTTTAGCATATAAAAGGAGGCCCATGCGCAACGTAGAGGGGGGTCGGAAGGCAGAAAAACACTCACGCTCGGCCTCGTTAGCAGCTAGTGAGTACTGTAGTACTCAGCGCTCCCGAGCAAGAACTCAATATACTCAGACATGCAGCAGTAGGAGTGTTATCTCTCCGGAGAGCTCCGAAGATGGGTAAACTGCTCGTGTGCTTCGCCTCGATCTGCTCTTGGTGCGACCTCCGCCCCCCGCCGAACCGAAAGGGGCTCGGTCCGCCGGTCCCATAGGTGTTCGTGGATCAGCTTCCCCGACAGTTTTATTTCTGTGCAGAAATAAAAGTTCTAGGAATGACCTGAAACTTCACGGAAACTATTTTTGGAATAAATAAAAAATATTGGCGAAAGAATCAACACTAGGGGGCCCACACCCTTTCCACGAGGGTGGGGGCGCGCCCCCTGCCTCGTGGGCCCCCTGAGGCTCCACCGACCTCAACTCCAACTCTATATATTCACGTTTAGGGAGAAAAAATTAGAGAGAAGGATTCATCGCGATTTACGATACGGAGCCGCCACCAAGCCCTAATCTCTCTTGGGAGGGCTGATCTGGAGTCCGTTCGGGGCTCCGGAGAGGGGAATCTGTCGCCGTCGTCATCATCAACCATCCTCCATCACCAATTTCATGATGCTCAACGCCGTGCGTGAGTAATTCCATCGTAGGCTTGCTGGACAGTGATGGGTTGGATGAGATTTATCATGTAATCGAGTTAGTTTTGTTAGGGTTTGATCCCTAGTATCCATTATGTTCTGAGATTGATGTTGCTATGACTTTGCTATGCTTAGTACTTGTCACTAGGGCCCGAGTGCCATGATTTCAGATCTGAACCTATTATGTTTTCATGAATATATGTGAGTTCTTGATCCTATCTTGCAAGTCAATAGTCACCTACTATGTGTTATGATCCGGTAACCCCGATGTGACAATAATCGGGACCACTCCCGGTGATGACCATAGCTTGAGGAGTTCATGTATTCACTAAGTGTTAATGCTTTGGTCCGGTACTCTATTAAAAGGAAGCCTTAATATCCCTTAGTTTCCAATAGGACCCTGCTGCCACGGGAGGGTAGGACAAAACATGCCATGCAAGTTCATTTCCATAAGCGCGTATGACTATATTCGAAATACATTCCTACATTACATTGATGAACTGGAGCTAGTTCTGTGTCACCCTATGTTATAACTGTTGCATGAGGAATCGCATCTGACATAATTATCCATCATTGATCCATTGCCTATAAGCTCTTCACATATTGATCTTTGCTTAGTTACTTCACCGTTGCCACTTTTACAATTACTACAAAACTGCTACTGTTACTTTTGTCACTATTACTGTTACTTCCATATTACTTTGCTACTAAATACTTTGCTGCAGATATTAAGCCTTTCAGGTGTGGTTGAATTGACAACTCAGCTTCTAATACTTGAGAATATTCATTGGCTCCCCTTGTGTCGAATCAATAAATTTGGTTTGAATACTCTACCCTCGAAAACTGTTGCGAACCCCTATACTTGTGGGTTATCAGTGTGCAGTAGGAAAAAAGAACTCGGAAAGAGGACGCCAAGGGGGCGTCCCTAGTCCACCAATCTAACCAAAAACGACTCGGAACTCCATCATTGACCACGAACTTGACATTGGAGCGGAACACATCCCGGACCTTGACAAGGTCCACCCAGAACTGGGAGGCCCCACTAGAAGTTGCCAACATAGGGCTACCACTCGGGAAGTATTTTGCTTTTAAGATACGAAGCCACAATGCATCTGGGTTAGCCGTCATGATTCTCCACCACCATTTGACAATAAGACATGTGTTCATCACCTGGATATTCATGATCCCAAGCCCCGCAAGGCTTTTAGGTTTGCAAATTATTTCCCATTTTACCAGCATGTATTTACGCTTGTTCTCAGCCGAGTTCCAGAAGAAAGCACCTCTATGTTTATCAAAGCCCGCATGTGTTCCTTTGGAAAGTCTAAAGAAGCCCATGGCAAACATTGGGAGGGAAGAAAGGCATGAGTTGGTGAGGGGACACTTTGCCCGCAACCGAATTGTATCTGCCTCGCCAAGGGAGACCTCTGTTCCCCACCTTGGCCACCAGAGGCTTAAACTCACTAGAAAAAAGCCGCCAAGGGGAAATAGGGAGCCCTAATTACTTGAAAGGGAAGGTATCTATAATTTTTTATTGTTCCATGCTGTTATATTATCAATCTTGGATGTTTTATAATCATTTTATAGTCATTTTATATCATATTTTGGTACTAACCTATTGCCATAATGCCAAGTGCCAGTTGCTGTTTTTTCCATGTTGTTTACATCGCAGAAAATCAATACCAAACGGAGTCCAAATGCCACGAAACTCCACAGAGATTTTTTATGGGCCAGAAGGAACACAACGGGCCCTGGCTGCGACTGGGGGGTGCCCCGAAGGGGGCACAACCCACCAGGGCGCACCAGGAGGCCCAGGCGCGCCCTGGTGGGTTGTGCCCACCTCGGGTGCCCCCGGACCGCCTCTTTGCTATATAAATATACCAATATTCCAGAAACCCTAGGACGGTCGACGAAATATTCATCCAGCCGTCATAGAGTCCAGAACCACCAGATCCAATCTAGACACCATCTCGGAAGGGGTTCACCACCTCCATTGGTGCCTCTCTGATGATGCGCGAGTAGTTCTTTGCAGACATTCGGGTCCATAGTTAGTAGCTAGATGGCTCTCTCTCCCTCGCTGGATTCTCAATACAATGGTCTCTTGGAGATCCATATGATGTAACTCTTTTGCAGTGTGTTTGTTGAGATCGATGAACTTTGAGTTTATGTCAGATCTTTCTTTTTATATCCATGAAAGTTATTTGAGTTTCTTTCATATCTTATATGCATGATCTCTTATAGCCTCATATTTCTTCTCCGATATTTGGGTTTTGTTTGGCCAACCTGATCTATTTATCTTGCAATGGGAAGAGGTGCTTTGTAGTGGGTTCGATCTTACGGTGCTTGATCCCTGTGACAGAAAGGGAAATGACACATATGTATCGTTTCTACTAAGGATAAAACGATGGGGGTCTATATCTACATAGATAGATCTTGTCTACATCATGTCATCGTTCTTATTGCATTACTCCGTTTCTCGATGAACTTAATACACTAGATGCATGCTGGATAGAGGTCGATGTGCGGAGTAATAGTAGTAGATGCAGGCACGAGTCGGTCTACTAATCTTCAACGTGATGGCTATATAATGATCGTTGCCTGGATATCGTCATAATTATTTGAAGTTCTGTCAATTGCCCAACAGTATTTTGTTCACCCACCGTTTGCTATTTTTCTCGAGAGAAGCCACTAGTGAAACCTACGACCCCCAGGTCTTTCTTCTCATATATTTGCCTTTGCGATCCACTTTTCTTTTACATTTATTTTCAGATATATTAAACCAAAAATACAAAAATACTTTGCTGCACTTTATTTTATTTGCGATCTACTTATTCAATCTACTACAACTTTCTCCCGTCCATGCACCGTTTCTGGCGCCGTTACCCGAAAGGGATTGACAACCCCTTTAACACGTCGGGTTGCGAGTGGTTGTTATTTGTGTGGAGGGGCTGTTTACCTTGTGTTGCTTGGTTCTCCTACTTGTTCGATACCCTTGTTTTCATATCTGAGGGAAATACCTACCGCCGGAAAAACCGACATAGCTTCAAGCGACATCAAAAGTAATTTCAGGCGCCGTTGTCGGGGAGGATCTTCAACATATACCAGGTTCCTAATCACAAATCTCATCTCCTCGCAATTTACATTATTTGCCATTTGCCTCTCATTTTCCTCTGCCCCACTTCACAAAAATTTGCCGCTTTATTCGCCTCTCTTTTTTCATTCGCCGTTTTCTTGCCGGATCTGTTTTTGAGTCCAATCTTGTTGTGTGGTCATCACGACTCAAGAGAACAGCAAGTTATGTGATTTCTCAAATACCAACAACAATGATTTTATTGGCACTCAGATTGCTCCTCCCGCCACTAGTGCGGAGTCTTGTGATATTAATACTGCTTTGCTGAATCTTGTTATGAAAGATCAATTTTCTGGCACTTCTAATGAGGATGTAGCGTCCCATCTTAATACCTTCATGGAATTATGCGATATGCGGAAGAAAAAAGATGTGGACAATGATGTGGTTAATATGAAATTATTTCCGTTCTCTTTGCGTGATTCTGCAAAAATTTGGTTCTCTTCTTTGCCTCGCAATAGTATCGATTCTTGGAATAAGTGCAAAGATACTTTTATCACTAAGTATCCCCCACAAAAATTATTTCCCTTAGAACCCAGATCATGAATTTCAAGCAACTTTAACGTGATCATGTTGCACAATCTTGGGAAAGGATGAAAATGATGCTGAGGAATTGGGGTTAAATCTTTGGATGACCATACACAATTTTTATGCGGGATTGAATTTTGTTTCTCGTAATCTTTTAGATTCCGCCGCGGGTGGTACTTTTATGGAAATTAATTTGGGTGAAGCCACCAAATTGCTTGATTATATCCTGGCAAATTATTCACAATGGCATACTTAAAGAGCTCCTACTAGTTAAAAAGTTAATTCGGTTGAAGAAATTTCTTCTTTGAGTAAAAAAGTTGATGCTCTTATGAAATTGGTTGCTAGTAAAAGTGCTCCTATTGATTTTAATGATATGCCTTTGTATACTTTGATTGAGAAAAATAATGATGCCATAGATGTGAATTTTATCTCTTGAAATAATTTCAATAACAATGTTTATAGAGGTAATTTTAATCCTAGGCCTTTTCCTAGTAATTCCTCTAATAAATTATGGTAATTCCTATGGAAGTCAATCTTATAATAATAATAGGAACACCTTTGATCTTGAGAATAATATTAAAGAATTTATCAATACAAAAAAGTTTTCAACACTTCCATAGAAGAAAAGTTGAATAAGATTAATGATTTGTGAGGAAGTGTTATAGAATTGCTCATGATGTGGAAAATCTCAAGATGAAATTTTTTGTGCCTAAAGTAGATGAACCAATTAAAGCTCTTTATGTTTCTATGGATGAAAGTAAGAAAAGGACCGCTATGCTTAGAGCTAAAAGAGAATTTTTAGAAAAAGCATTTTCTAGTGATTTCTTTCGTAAAAGTGATGAAGATATTAAAATGATTGGTGTTTCTTATATTGATTCCTTGTTTATTAAAGTTAAGATTGATGAAAAAGGGATTGGAGAAGAATCAACTTTAGGTATAAGGCGTCCCAATATTTCGGAGGGTGGAAATCTTGTTTAGAAAATTGATGAAAGTGGGTTTGGAGAGGTCAAAACTTTAGCTAGTGATGTGCCCACTCTTTTGCATTAAAAAGACTCTAGTTATGATCGTTGCTCTTTGATTGATTGTATTTCTTTGTTGCAATCCATGATAAATTCACCCCATGCTTATGAACAAAATAAAGCTTTTACTAAACATATTGTCGATGCTATGATGAAAGCTTTTGAAGAAAAATTGGAATTAGATATATCAATTCCTAGAAAATTGCATGATGAATGGTAACCTACTATCAAAGTCAAGATTGAAAATTATGAGTGTTTTGCTTTATGTGACTTGGGTGCTAGTGTTTCTACAATTCCGAAATCTTTATGTGATGTGCTTGGTCTTACTAATCTTGAAGAATGTTCTTTGAATTTGCACTTGGCGGATTCTACTATTAAAAAGCCAATGGGAAGAATTAATGATGTTCTTATTCTTGCAAATAGGAATTATGTGCCCATAGGTTTATTGTTCTTGATATTGATTGCAATCCGTCTTGTCCAATTATTCTTGGTAGACCGTTTTTACGCACTATCTGTGTCGTGATTGATATGAAAGAAGGCAATACTAAGTTCCAATTTCATTTGAGGAAGGGTATGGAACACTTTCCTAGAACAATAATTAAGCCACCTTATGAATCAATCATGAGGGCATCTTATGGATCTCGAATAAAAGATGACAAAACTTAGATCCTTGCTTTATGCCTAGCTAAGGGCGTAGAACTATAGCGCTTGTTGGGAGGCAACCCAATGAATAAATTTTAATTTTGCTTTTTGTTTTTTGCTGTTGAGTGTTATCACAATTATGATACCGTTATGATTGTGTTTTTTTGTGTTTTAATTAGTGTTTGTTCCAAGTAGAACTGATAGGATCTTCTTGGGTGATAGTTGTTTGATCTTGCTGAAAAAGACAGAAAGTTTGTCCTCACGAAAACAATTCTCACTTTTTATCAGAAAGAGATTTTGCCCTGATTCTTTTTTCATAAGATTAATATACAAATTATATAGGTCGTCCTATTTTTTCAGAATTTTTGGAGTTCCAGAAGTTTTCTTTGTGTTGTGTGCTTATTTTGATGGATCTATGGTTTTCGTTGATGAGTTTTTTCCATAGAAAAGTTGGAATACAGTAGATATAATAAAAAACAAAATATGAATTGGTTTGATACAATACTTATAGTAGTGATTTATTTTTCTTACACCAACGGATCTCATGAAGGTTTTGTTGAGTTTTGTGTGATTGATGTTTTCAATTTTTGGGTTATCTTACGATGGATGAAGGAAGGATGGAAGAGCCTAAGCTTGGGGATGCCCCGGCATCCCAAGCTATTATCCAAAAATGAGCATCCAACTAAGCTTGGGGACGCCCCCGAGTGGCATCCCCGCTTTCTTCCAACGATCATCGGTATTTTACTCGAAACTATATTTTTATTCTTCACATGATATGTGTTTTGCTTGGAGTGTCTTGTATGATATGAGTCTTTGCTTGTTTCGTTTTGTGTTTTAAGTCTTGATCCCTTGCTGGACACACCCATTTGAGAGAGCCAAAATTATGTCATGACTTGTTAGAATTGCTCACTATGCTTCACTTAAATTTTTATGTGCTATGGACTTGCTCTAGTGATTCACTTATATCTTTTTGAGCACGGTGTGCTTAGTATTTTTGAAAAAATGCTCTCTTGCTTCACTTAGATTTATTTTAGAGTTAGTAAAATTTTCAAGAAATTCTCTCTTGCTTCATTTAAATTATTTTGAGAGAAAGAAAAATTATGCTCTTGATCTTCACTTATATTTGTTTGAGCTTATGAAAAGCAACACATGAAAATTAGTCCCAAAGTGATAGATATCCAAGAAGGATATAATAAAAACTTTCATAAAGATCATTGGACAAAATAAACTTGATTCTTAGTAATAGTTTTGAGATATGATGATGTGATATGCGAGTTATGTTGATGAGTAATTATGCTTTAGTAAGAATATTGGTGTTAAGGTTTGTGATTCCCTATGCAAGTATGAAAGTCAATAGTCATGCAATGAAATTATATCCTACTTGTGGTGCATTATTCGGTGTTATTTATGCTTAATTCTTGCTTATGAGATTATCCGTTTCTTGGTTGGTCGCTTCTCAATCTTTGCTAGCCTTCAGTTTGCACCAAGTATGATCTCTACTTGTGCATCCAAAATCCTTTAAACCAGTTTTGCCACATGAGTCCACTATATCTACCTATATGTGGTATTCTTTTGTCGTTAACACCATCTAATCCTTCTTTATAAAGGTGTGGGTCATCCCAAAAGTAATGTCTTAAATAACACAAAAACATTTTCTTTTGCTGGTATATGAAACTAGGTGGTATAAATTTAGAAACAATATAATTAATATAATCAGCATACCATGGAGCACTACGAGAAGCATTTATGACAGCTAATTGTTCATCAGGAAAACTATCATCAATAGGTATTAGGTCATCAAGAATATTTTCTAACCTAGACAAGTTGTCTGCTACGGGGTTCTCAGCTCCCTTTCTATCAATAATATGCAAATCAAATTCTTGCAGCAAGAGAACCCATCTAATAAGTATAGGTTTATCCTCTTTCTTTTCCATAAGGTATTTAATAGCAGCATGATCAGTGCGAACAGTTACTTTGGAATCAACAATATAAGATCTGAAATTATCACAAGCAAAGACAACTGCTACAAAATCTTTTTCAGTAGTAGCATAATTTCTTTGGGCACCGTCTAGAGTTCTAGCACAATGGATAGCATTCAATTTCTGATCAACTCTTTGTCCTAGAACATCACCAACAGCATAATCACTAGCATCACACATAATTTCAAAGGGTAAATTCCAATCAGGTGGTTGAACAATAGGTGCCGAAATCAAGGCTTTCTTAAATATTTCAAATGCTTCTACACAATCATCATCAAAAACAAAAGGAACATCTTTTTGCAAGAGATTAGTGAGATGTCACGCCCAATATGTGATCCTATCCAAAAGGAACTCGAAGGTCCCACCAAGGATAGACCCGCATATTGAAACGCTTTTGCAAGGTGGATATCATTACATCAACATTACATAATACATAGGGATACAACCAAGACATACAATGTCACATGAATACAACAATACAACATACAAGATCAACATCCGACTACGGATGAATCATAAACAGAAACTCAAACAATATCCACCACGCTAGCCCAGTGCCGACCGAACCTATCCCCTGATCGAAGAAGAAGAAGAAGAAGAACTCCAAAGTAAGCAAACATCGCTCTCGCGTCATGATCATCGCATAACCTGTACTGCTGTAGTAATCTGTTAGCCACGAGGACTCAAGCAATCCCATTACCATGGGTATCAAGACTAGCAAAGCTTAATGGGAAAGGAAGGGGTAAGGTGGTGAGGTTGCAGCAGCGACTAAGCATATATGGTGGCTAACCAACGCAAATAAGAGCAAGAAGAGAGCAAGCGGAACGGTCGTGAAGCTAGCAATGATCAAGAAGTGATCCTGAACTCCTACTTACGTCAAACATAACCCAGAAACCGTGTTCTCCTCTCAATCCACCCCGAAAAGAGACACTCACGGTTACGCACACGGTTGGTGTATTTTAGAAGAGTTTACTTCAAGTTTACTACAACCGGATATTAACAAATTCCGATCTACCACATAACCGCGGCCACGGCTTTCAAAAGTTTATACCCTGCAGGGGTGTCCCAACTTAGCCCATGATAAGCTCTCGCGATCAATGAAGGATATTCCTTCTCCCCGGGAAGACCCGATCAGTCTCGGAATCCCAGCTACAAGACATTTCGACAGTAATAAAACAAGACCAGCAAAGCCGCCCGATGCGCCGACAATCCCGATAGGAGCTGCACATATCTCGCTCGGGCAACACCGGATGAGACATCCTCTGAGTAAAACCAGACCCGAAGTTTCCCGAGGGGCCCCGCAGTCTACTCGGTTCGGGCCAACACTTAGACAAGCATTGGCCCGGGGGGGCTAAATAAAGATGACCCTTGGGTTAATTACTCCCAAGGGAAAGGTAGGTGGTGGTGAGGCAAATGGTAAAACCAAGGTTGGGCCTTGCTGGAGGAGTCTTATTCTAAGCGAACTGTCAAGGGGGTCCCATAAATCACCCAACCGCGTTAGGGACGCAAAATCCGGGAACATAACACCGATATGACGGAAACTAGGGCGGCAAGAGTGGAACAAAACACCAGGCATAAGGCCGAGCCTTCCACCCTTTACCAAGTATATAGATGCATTAATAATATAAGAGATATTGTGATATCCCAACATAAACATAATCCAACATGGAGCAATCTTCATCTTCACATGCAACTCGTAACGCTATAAGAGGGGCTGAGCAAAGCGGTAACATAGCCAAACAACGGTTTGCTAGGAAGGGTGACAAAGGTTAGAGGTTCATGGCAATTTGGGAGGCTTGAGCAGCAAGTGGTAGGTAACGCAGCATAGCGATAGAACGAAGCAACTAGCATAGCAATGATAGTAGTGAGATCCAGGGTAGCGGTCATCTTGCCTGGAATCCCGCAAGGAAGAAGAACGATTCCATGAAGAAGATGAAGCCACGAAGACGAACCAAGCGTGGACGAACGAATCCTCACGATCGCAACGAAAAGGGAACTATCGAGAAGAAGCACACAACATGGTAAACACACCACACATGAACAAGACATGATGCTCAACCAAGCATGATGCATGACAAGGCTACATGAAGCTACTCATGGCAAGAGATGATGCATACAAGAGCAACACATCAAAGCAAGTTTAAATGAGGCCGGAAACAACATATAACAATTCCGGTAAGTCCTCATATGCAAATTTCGAAATTGGTCCAGATCTGAATAAACCTTATGTTCAAGTTGTTAAACAGCAAGTTACGATGCACCACGATGATCTACACGAAATTCTAGTCAGGTTACATATAAAGTTCATTAGATTCGGAGCTACGACCTAGAAGATATGAGCAAAAGAAGTTAAACATGGCATTGATGCAAAATGCATACAAACCTGAAGCAAACACTCTCAAAACAAGGATGCAACATGATAATATGAAACTACATGCAAAATCACGCAAGTTTCATATAGAGCACACTCAAAACGGAGCAACAGTTCAACACACACTCTATACAAGTTTAAAGGACAAGCTGTTCAAAACAGCAACTAGGCATATTGCAAGCACCAAAACATTAAGCTACAGCATCTCAACGTGAAAAAAAGGCATGGGCATTTTGTACAGGTAAAGCATGACAAAACATGAACACTGAGCTATCTCCAGAAATCACTAGAAGATGCTAAAAATGACATGGCAAGATTGCAAATAATAACAGTTCAGACTTTGCAGAAAGTAACATCAGGTTGCAATGTTTAGAGCTATCAAACAACATGCTAAAGGAAGTTATCATGGCAAACAAAGGCATGGAATGAATCTACAAATTGCATAGAACAAAATTCCTTTAATGACCATGAGCCAAAAGGGCACAGAAAGTATGATGGCACCCATGTAAACATGGCAAATGATATGACAGATTCATACATGGCAGGAACAACAATAAGTAGACATGTTGGTGAGCTTGTACCACTCACCACAGAGAATTAAATGGCATGAAAAGGCAACCAACAGTAAGAAGACATGTTTATGAAGCTAAACATGATAAGAGCAAGTTCATAGAGTGCATGGATCACTAACAACAATCATGGCAACATGGAACTTAATGTTAACAGGCTGACAGCAACATTATTTAGCAACTTTGAGAGCAAGATTACAACAAGTGAAGGCAGGCTACAAATGCAACCAGGGGCATGAATTGATAGAGCATGACATGTATAATAAAACATCCTTAGTGAATATATCCAGATTATGCATATAATGACTTGTAGAAGCAGGTTAACATAGCATCATGATATAGCAGATTCAGACATGCAAAACAGCAACAGCAAGTACCCTAATTAACAAGCTTGATGCACTCACTACAGGAATCAAAAAATACATTGATGGAACCACTGTGAATATGGCATGACATAGTTCAAAACACATGTAGGGCTCAAGCTCATAAGATGCACACATCAAATGCAACAAAAATGACAAATCATCAAGTTATAATAGTTTCAGCAGGTTAACATCATATAGCACTCTTGCAACGATGATTCAACCATCAAGATGGACTCAAATGAACATAATGCAATGGAATAAAATGAATTACTCGTCGAGGCGAACAATTTGACATATTACACGCACGAAACGAAGCAGTATGCAGAGATTTATGATGCGATGAACATGGCATGATTATGCAAAATATTCGGGGACTTAGAGAAATATACCCCTCCGAAAAACAGATCTAGGGTTCGATGGCACGGTTTCCGAGGTTCGCCTGAAGGTCACCGGAGTCGTGGCCGGGGAAGATGAGGGAGGGCTGGAGATGGCGGATCCGGGCCGGATCTCGCCGGATCCGGCCGGATCCCGGCGCGGGGAGGCGGAGGAGGACGGGTGGCCGACCGGCGCGGGGAACGGCAGCGCGGCGGCGCGAGGCGCGCCGAGTAGGACGGCGGGCGGCGACGGCGGTGGCGGAGAGGCGCCGGAGGACGAGGACGGCGGCGTCGAACAACCGACGGCGGCGGGCGGACGGAGGTGAGACGCCGGGCGCTGGAGGGAGACGGCGGCGGCTCAACCCGGTCTCGGGCATGGGGCCGACCACTGGCCGGCAGGCGCAGGGACGCGGCGTTGAGGACGTGGCGGGCGGCGATTGGCTACGGCCGTCGGCGGAGGTGACGTGGCGTGACGCCGTTCGTCGGAGTGAGGTGGCGGCGACGGCTGGACATTGTCCGGCGCGGGGGCGAAATGTCCGGTGGCGCGATGAGGAGGGAGACTAGGGTTTGTACCGCGATTTTCGGGAGGGGAGCACATATTTATAGGTAGAGGGAGCTAGGAGGCCCCAAATGAAGCATGGTTTCCGCCCACACGATCGTGATCGAACGACCGAGAGCATGGAGGGGTTTTGGATGGGTTTTGGGCCACTTTGGAAGGGGTGTTGGGCTGCACACAAAAGAGGCTTTTACGGTTACCCGGTTAACCGTTGGAGTATCAAACGGACTCCAAATGACACGAAACTTGACAGGCGGTCTACCGGTGCTGTACCAAGGCCGCTTGGCAAACCTCGGTCCATTCCGAGAACGTTTAACATCCGCGCACAACGAGAGACAAAAGGGGGATGCCGGGGAAAATAGGAGTGCCGGATTGCAAAACGGACAACGGGGAAAATGCTCGGATGCATGAGACGAACACGTATGCAAAAGCGATGCACATGATGACATGATATGAAATGCAGATGATGACATGGCAAAATGCAACACGCAAGCAAATGACATGGCAATGACGGCGAATAACTGACGGACACCTGGAGCATCGAATCCGGGGCGTTACAACATCCTCCACTAACAAGAGATCTCGTCCCGAGATCTTAGGACCGAGACGGAAGGGAAAAAGGATGAGGTGAAGCAAGAACTCAAGAGAATAAGCAAAGAATCGAGAGCACTCGAGAAGAAGAGAGGAATGACGAGAATGACGAGAATCGAAAGCTCACGGGATCAGATAGACTATGAAACCACTCCTGTTAGAACAAGTTAGAAACGAGTAAGAATGAAAAGGATTTAGGCAGCACTCCGGATAAACATGGAAAGAAATAGAACATGAACTTCAGAGGATGGAATGATACTTGATGAAGACATGACACAAAACCATCGGAAAGAATTGAAAGAGTGGAACGAGAAAACGGGAAGAAGATGACAACTTGTGCCGCGAATGAAATTGAAAGCATCTCTAGAAGGAAGGATTGAACGGAGTTGTTGAGAAAATCAACAACGAAAAGAATAAGCTTGTTGTGGTCCTATGGTAACATCTCAAGATCATAAGGTGATAACCGGCCACAAACGGAAATAATTGGACAGCTGAGAAGAACAAAGAAATGCAAAACTCCACTTCAAAGGAATACGGAGAATTAATTGCACTTCGAGACGTGAGAAGAAAAGATACTTGAATTTCTCCAACAAAGTCTTGACGAACTCTTGAAGAATGAATTAACTCATGAAGAACTGGAAGGGGAACCGACGAATGACTTCAAGACGAAACACCGGTTGAAATCATTGAGGAAAGAAAGCAAAGACTTCGCACGAGTTGGATGGATACTCGATTACAAACTCCGGTTCCAAGAAGAAAAAAAAGGTGGGCGGGTGGGAAAAAGAAAACAACTGAGGTTTGAACTTGCGAGAACAAAGAGGTTGAATCGACTTGACGAGAAAATGCACCGGATGAAAAGAGCTGAGAGCCAACGATCGGAAAACCAACTGCGTGATCCTAAAGAAAATTTTTGAAGGGGAAGAGGAGTAATTCAAAACACCTACGTCAAGATTCCTTACCAGAGCAACGAAGGGGCTGAGGAGTAAAAAGAATTCCTACTCTCCGATATAACTAGACTCCCCGGGAAGACCCGATCAGTCTCGGAATCCCGACTACAAGACATTTCGACAGTAATAAAACAAGACCAGCAAAGCCGCCCGATGCGCCGACAATCCCGATAGGAGCTGCACATATCTCGTTCTCAGGGCAACACTGGATGAGACATCCTCGAGTAAAACCAGACCCGAGTTTCCCGGGGGCCCATGATCTACTCGGTTTGGGCCAACACTTAGACAAGCATTGGCCCCGGGGCTAAATAAAGATGACCCTTGGGTTAATTACTCCCAAGGGAAAGGTAGGTGGTGGTGAGGCAAATGGTAAAACCAAGGTTGGGCCTTGCTGGAGGAGTCTTATTCAAAGCGAACTGTCAAGGGGGTCCCATAAATCACCCAACCGCGTTAGAGACGCAAAATCCGGGAACATAACAACGATATGACGGAAACTAGGGCGGCAAGAGTGGAACAAAACACCAGGCATAAGGCCGAGCCTTCCACCCTTTACCAAGTATATAGATGCATTAATAATATAAGAGATATTGTGATGTCCCAACATAAACATAATCCAACATGGAGCAATCTTCATCTTCACCTGCAACTAGCAACGCTATAAGAGGGGTTGAGAAAAGCGTTAACATAGCCAAACAACGGTTTGCTAGGAAGGGTGACAAAGGTTACAGGTTCATGGCAATTTGGGAGGCTTGAGCAGCAAGTGCTAGGTAACGTAGCATAGCGATAGAACGAAGCAACTAGCATAGCAATGATAGTAGTGAGATCCAGGGTAGCGGTCATCTTGCCTGAAATCCCGCAAGGAAGAAGAACGATTCCATGAAGAAGATGAAGCCACGAAGACGAACCAAGCGTGATTTAACGAATCCTCACGATCATAACGAAAACGGAACTATCGAGAAGAAGCACACAACATGGTAAACACACCACACATGAACAAGACATGATGCTCAACCAAGCATGATGCATGACAAGGCTACATGAAGCTACTCATGGCAAGAGATGATGCATACAAGAGCAACACATCAAAGCAAGTTTAAATGAGGCCGGAAACAACATATAACAATTCCGGTAAGTCCTCATATGCAAATTTCGAAATTGGTCCAGATCTGAATAAACCTTATGTTCAAGTTATTAAACAGCAAGTTAAGATGCACCATGATGATCTACACGAAATTCTAGTCAGGTTACATATAAAGTTCATTAGATTCGGAGCTACGACCTAGAAGATATGAGCAAAACAAGTTAAACATGGCATTGATGCAAAATGCATACAAACCTCAAGCAAACACTCTCAAAACAAGGATCCAACATGATAATATGAAACTACATGCAAAATCACGCAAGTTTCATATAGAGCACACTCAAAACGGAGCAACGGTTCAACACACACTCTATACAAGTTTAAAGGACAAGCTGTCCAAAACAGCAACTAGGAATATTGCAAGCACCAAAACATTATGCTACAGCATCTCAACGTGAAAACAAAAGGCATGGGCATGATGTACAGGTAAAGCATGAAAAAACATGACAATGAGATATCTCCAGAATTCACTAGAACATGCTCAAAATAACATGGCAAGATTGCAAATAATAACAGTTCAGACTTTGCAGAAAATAACATCACGTTGCAATGTTTAGAGCTATCAAACAACATGCTACAAGAACTTATCATGGCAAACAAAGGCCTGGCATGAATCTAGTAATTGCATATAACAAAAGTCCTTTACTGACCATGAGCCAAAAGGGCACAGAAAATATGATGGCACCCATGTAAACATGGCAAATGATATGACAGATTCATACATGGCAGGAACAACAATAAGTAAACATGTTGGTGAGCTTGTACCACTCACCACAGAGAATTAAATGGCATGAAAAGGCAACCAACAGTAATAAGACATGTTTATGAATCTAAGAATGATAAGAGCAAGTTCATAGAGTGCATGGATCACTAACAACAATCATGGCAACATTGAACTTAATGTTAACAGGCTGACAGCAACATTATTTAGCAACTTTGAGAGCAAGATTACAACAAGTTAAGGCAGGCTACAAATTCAACCAGGGGCATGAATGGATAGAGCATGACATGTGTAACAAAACATCCTTAGTGAACATCTCCATATTATGCATATAATGACTTGTAGAAGCAGGTTCACATAGCATCATGATATAGCAGATTCAGACATGCAAAACAGCAACAGCAAGTACCCTACTTAACAAGCTTGATGCACTCACTACAGGAATCACAAAAATACATGGATGGAACCACTGTGAATATGGCATGACATAGTTCAAAACACATGTAGGGCTCAAGCTCATAAGATGCACACATCAAATGCAACAAAAATGACAAATCATCAAGTTATAATAGTTTTAGCAGGTTAACATCATATAACACTCTTGCAATGATGATGCAGGCATCAAGATGGATTCAAATGAACATGATGCATTGGAATGAAATGAAGTACTCGTTGAGGCGAACAATTTGACATATTACACGCACGAAACGGAGCAGTATGCAGAGAGTTATGATGCGATGAACATGGCATGATTATGCAAAATATTCGGGGACTTAGAGAAATATACCCCTCCGAAAAACAGATCTAGGGTTCGATGGCACGGTTTCCGAGGTTCGCCTGAAGGTCACCGGAGTCGTGGCCGGGGAAGATGAGGAGGGCGGAGATGGCGGATCGGGCGGATCTCGCCGGATCGGCCGGATCCAGCAGCGGGAGGCGGAGGAGGACGGTGGCCCGACCGGCGAAGAGCAGCGGCGGCGCGAGAGGCGCGCCAGAGTAGGGACG
Source organism: Aegilops longissima (assembly GCA_021605205.1). Classification (NCBI taxonomy): domain Eukaryota; kingdom Viridiplantae; phylum Streptophyta; class Magnoliopsida; order Poales; family Poaceae; genus Aegilops; species Aegilops longissima. The sequence continues at coordinate 280,946,119 of CM038680.1, forward strand.
GCGGGCGGCGATCGGCGGTGGCGAGAGGCGCCGGAGGACGAGGACGGCGGCGTCGAACAATCGACGGCGGCGGGCGGACGGAGGCGAGGCGCCTCGGGCGCTGGAGGGAGACGACGGCGGCTCGACCAGTCTCGGGCGCGGGGCCGACCGTGGGCAGGCGGGCTGCGGCGGTGGGAGCGGGGCGCAGGGACGCGACGTTGACGACGTGGCGAGCGACGATTGGCTATGGCCGGCGGCGGAGGTGACGTGGCGCGACGCCATTCGTCGGAGTGAGGTGGCGGCGACGGCTGGACATTGTCCGGCGCGGGGACGAAATGTCCGGTGGCGCGATAAGGAGGGAGACTAGGGTTTGTACCGCGATTATCGGGAGGGGAGCACATATTTATAGGTAGAGGGAGCTAGGAGGCCCCAAATGGAGCACGATTTCCGCCCACACGATCGTGATCGAACGACCGAGAGCATGGAGGGGTTTTGGATGGGTTTTGGGCCACTTTGGAAGGGGTGTTGGGCTGCACACAAAAGAGGCTTTTACGGTTACCCGGTTAACCGTTGGAGTATCAAACAGACTCCAAATGACACGAAACTTGACATGCGGTCTACCGGTGCTATACCAAGGCCGCTTGGCAAACCTCGGTCCATTGCGAGAACGTTTAACACCCGCGCACAACGAGAGACAAAAGGGGGATGCCGGGGAAGATAGGAGTGCCAGATTGCAAAACGGACAATGGGGAAAATGCTCGGATGCATGAGACGAACACGTATGCAAAAGCAATGCACATGATGACATGATATGAAATGCATATGATGACATGGCAAAATGCAACACGCAAGCAAATGACATGGCAACGACGGTGAATAACTGACGGACACCTGGCGCATCGAATCCGGGGCGTTACATGAGAGTCCTAGAAATTTTAGAGAAGTCTTTAATAAACCTCCAATAGAAACGAGCATGACCAAGGAAACTTATTATACCTTTGATATCTTTAGGACACAAATCTTTTCAATAGCATCCACTTTAGCTTTATCAACTTCAATACCTCTTTCAGTAATTTTATGCCGAAGACAATACCTTCATTAACCATAAAGTGGCATTTCTCCCAATTCAAAACAAGGTTAGTTTCTTCACATCTCTGCAAAATTCGATCAAGGTTGCTTAAGCAATCATCAAAAGAAGTTTCGTAAACAGAAAAATCATCCATGAAAACCTCAACAATCCATCTACTATCAACAATAGGATAAATTATACCTGCCTCCAGAAGCTTTAGTATTTCATTTCTTACCACTTCTTTCATCTTAGGATTTAACCCTCGTTGGTGATCAACAACTGGTTTAGCATCAGGCTCCATATTAATTTTGTGCTGACATAGAGTGGGACTAATGCCCTTAAGGTCATCAAGAGTATATCCATTAGCTGCAAGGTGCTTCTTCAGAGTTTTCAATAATTTCTTTTCTTCATGCTCTGAAAGTTTAGCACTAATAATAATAACATGATATATCTTCTTTTCATCAAGATAAGCATATTTCAAAGTATTAGGTAATTGTTTAAGCTAAAACACGGGATCACCCTTTGGTGGAGGAGGATCCCCAAGAATCTCAACAGGCAAGTTGTGTTTCAAAACAGGTATTTGGTTAAAGAATATTTCATCTATTTCCTTCCTTTCATTCATGAACATATTATTTTCATGGTCTAGCAAATATTTTTCTAAAGGATCAATAGGAGGCACAGCAATGGAAGCAAGACCAATAATTTCATCTTTACTAGGCAATTCTTTATCATGGGGTTGTCTACAAAATTTAGAGAAATTAAAATCATGAGACACATCCCCAATACTTACAGTAACAGCTTCTTTTTCACAATCTATTTTGGCATTAACAGTGTTCAAGAAAGGTCTACCAAAAATAATGGGACAAAAGTCATCTTCTGGGGGACCAAGAACTAGAAAATAAGTAGGGTATTTTATTTTCGCACACAAGACTTCAACATCTCTATCAATCCCAATTGGTGATGTAGTATCTCTATTCGCAAGCTTACTAGTGACATCAATATCTTCTATTTTTGTAGGTGCAATATCATTCATAATTTCTTCATATAAAATAAAGGGAATTGCACTCACACTAGCACCCACATCACATAAGCCATGGTAACAATGATCTCCTATTTTAACAGAAACAACAGGCATGCCAACAACAGGTCTAGTTTATCTTTATCATCAGGTCAAGCAATTCTAGCAGCTTCATCACAGAAGTAAATAACATGCCCATCAATATTATAGACCAAGAGATCTTCAACCATGGCAATACTAGATTCAACTTTAATTTGTTCAGAGGCTGTAAGTGTTCTAGTATAACTCTTACGAACCACAGCTGAAGCTTTAGCATGTTCCTTTATTCTAACAGGGAAATGTGGTTTCTCAATATAAGCAGTAGGAACAATAGGATAAACATTATAATTAATAGTTTCTTCTTCAGCTTTAATTGGTTCTACTACTTTCACTTCAATGGGAGGATGATATTTAAACCATTTCTCCTTATGGAGATCAACGTGAGTAGCAAATGATTCACAGAAAGAAGATACTATCTCAGAGTCAAGTCCATATTTAGTGCTAAATTCATGAAAAGCATCGGTATCCATAAAAGATTTAACACAATCAAACTTGAGGTTTATACCTAACTCCTTACGTTCATCGAGTTCCCAATATTCAGAGTTGCGTTTAGTTCTTTCCAATAAATCCCATTTGAATTCAATAGTCTTCTTCATAAAAGAACCCCTACAAGAAGTATCGAGCATGGATTGATCATTACGAGAAAGCCGAGCATAGAAGTTCTGAATAATAATTTCTCTTGGGAGCTAGTGATTGGGGCACGGGTATAACATTGACTTAAGCCTCCCCCAAGATTGAGTGATACTTTCTCCTTCATGAGGCCAAAAATTATGAATATAATTCCGATCATGATAAACTAGATGCATAGGATAAAACTTCTGATGAAATTCCAATTTCAATCGGTTGTAATTCCAAGTCCCAATATCATCGCATAGCCTATACCATGTCAATGCCTTCTCCTTCAAAGATAAAGGGAAGAACTTTTTCTTGACTTCATCCTCGGGCAAACCTGTAAGCTTAAATAATCCACAAACTTCAATCACATATATTAGATGCATATCAGGATGTAATGTTCCATATCCTCCATAAGGATTAGCTAGTAGTCTCTCTATCATACCCGAAGGAATTTCATAATAAATATTTTCAGTAGGTTCAGTAGGTTGAGGGGCAACTTTTTGCTCTTCCGGTCGGGGTGAAGATACCTCGAACAAACCCCTCAAAGGATTATTTTCCATAGCAACAAGTGACAGTAAATTTCAGCACACTATCACTACAAAAAAAATACACTTCCATGATGATACGTGTTTGTCACAGTAGGTCGCGTTTTCTGTCATGCATGTACATCCATGACGATTTATGACAGAATCAAGATAGTCATACTTGTGCTGTCATAGAAGTGTTCCATGACATAACCAAAACTATCATCACGGAAGTGTCCACTTCCATGACGATAAATCGCGCGTCACAGAGTGCTTTCATCAAGGGTGACCGACACGTGGCATCCACCGTAACGGAACGCGGTTAAGCTATCGGGTCCGGTTTTGGATCTGATAGCCCATTAACAGCCCCGATCAATGGGGATTTTCCACATGTAAAATCATCATTGGCTGGAGGAAACATGTGTCGGCTCACCGTTGGGACACATGTCATCCACTCATTGGACCCAAAGTGCCTATGATACGTCGACACGTGGCACGGCCCAACAGAGGCCCATTCTTGTGAAAAGGCCGGGCCGTTTGATGTGTTCAAAAGGTGGCGGGCCAGCCCACGACAAGCCTGTTGACGACCTGTTCGCATATAGCCCATTTCCAGCCCGCTAACCCAGGGCCCGTTTACGGCCTATCCGAGTTAGGCCCAGTAGCGTCATCTGGGCCGTCCAATTCCAGGCCGTTTTAACTTCCGGCCCATGTATGGCCCATGACGTCTTTCGGCCCATATGAGGCCCTTTGTAACTCTCGGCCCATTGACGGCCCGTGGTAAAACTGGCCCGTAATGAACAGTGTATCACTTTATACCCATTAACGACACGTGGTGAAACTGGCCCGTAATGAAGAGTGTATCACTTTATACCCATTAACGGCCCATTATTCCGTTGGGCAGTTTCCAACCCATGTTATCTTTTGGCCTTCTCAGGGCCCATTTATTCTTGGGCTCATTTCCAGCATTCGTTTACTTACGGCCCGTTACTTTCATTTTCTGCTTGTGGGCCAAATTCAGCCCGTGGTTACAGTCGGCCCGTTTGTGGCCCGTTATTACGTTGGGTCGTTTTCATAGCGTCATTAAATACGGCCGATTAACAACGGACCATTATGGTCGGCCCATGAACGGACGATTTCAACACTAGCCCATTTACGACCATAATGTGGTCTGTTATTGGCCCATGTTTGGCCAACCGATCATACATCGAGTAGAAGGACCATTGATGATACGGCCCGTAGAAGGCCCATTGTGTCTACTGCCCGTATAAGGCCCATTGTTTCTACGCCCCGTAGGAGGCCCATTTATTCTACGGCCCGTTGGAGGCCCATGTTAACTACAGTAAATATGTAGCCCGTGGTTATTCTGGCCTAGTTTTAAAAAACAGGTTATTACGGCCACTAGCAAACCGCGGAAAAAGAACTGCACTGACTACAAGAAAACAAATAAACAAGACAATAAGAAAATAAATTAGCAAGCAACTTATGCTAGGCTATCATGGCTATTACACATATTACATCCACTAGGCATCAAAGTTCGCCACCAGGGCAAATATAGGGAACAAAGCAGCTTATAAACGCCGCAGCAAAACAAGTCCAGAACTGAAACCACTTCAGAAGAGCTCAAGAAACAATATCTTGGGTGCCCATAATACTGGCAAGATGCTTAGCAAGCTTATTAACTTTCTCTTGTTTGGCGCTTAAATCCTCCAGCACTTGCTGTTGCACCAGAAAGTATGCATCTAAATTCTGCAGGGACTTCCACAGTCCTTCGGCTTCCTGTCGCATAACATCTGATCGATGTCTTTCAACTTGAAGTTGAGACTCAAGAAGTCGAACTAATTCATGCAGCGAGTTCGAAGAGCTGGTGCCAGCAGTAGTAGCCAGTAACTCGAACACTACATCAAGACAGGACTTTGGGGTTGTCTCAGTGTCTTCAATATAGTTTTTATCAGCTTTCTTGGAGACCAAGAGGGATGTCTCACTATCATGAACCTTATCTGCATTACTTCCTTTACTATTGCATAACAGGGTACTCTTCTCCAATATTTTATCCGCGTTCTAAAAGAGAAACAAATAAACACATCACAGGTTTACAATGCAGTATATGAAACTCATTTTGGTAAACCAGTTCAGTAGTAAGGTGGACATGATAAAAGCATGAAAGAAACATATATCTATGTAGTATGGTCACTGTATGGTCTATATCATTCTAGTTTATGTTGCCAAATCAAGATAGATACAATTCGAATCATATCTATTTAAGACAAAGGAGCATAGACAGAATGTAAGTGTGGGAAACTACACAGCAATAGCAACACTTGTAATGTGCATGGCATGAGAACATAACTGTTTATTCAATTGAATCTGAAATCAACATAGAGCAAGTTACAACAGAAAACACGTTAAAGAAACAGGTTTAAAACATACCTGTTGCACCATTGGAGTTTCAATTGCATCCTTCAAATTTGAAATTAGTTGGTATGAGTAAATACAGTGATGCTAGTGCAAAGTAGTATGAACCATAGCTACGGAACCTGACCTGAGAAAAATTCTGATTCTTCTTTAAGCATTGACTTGGGGTTCGGAGTGGTGGCCCTCGTGCTTTGGGCACTGTAGTTGCCTTACTAACTGCTCGTGTTTGGGTGCTCTGTGGTGGAGACGGTGATGTGTCAACGGGAACTTGGTTACTATCTGCTGGGGTTGGGGTTACAAGCGGTGTAGCTGGTTCTCTGTCCAACTGGGTAGGGGTACAATCTGCGTGAGTCTGGGTTATGTGTGGTGGGGCTGGTTCTTGGGCAAGTACAACCGTGGTTCTATCTCCATCGACAGGTAGCACGATCTTTTCTGAAGTCCGTGTTTTTACTCCCACAGATACTGCCATCACCCCCTCCAATTGAAATTTTTGATAAACAAGAAAAGTAATTGAATGTACATACATTGTAAGATAGATAGGTGCAATGGATAGTAGGGAAGAAAACAGGGCATGAAATAATTCACATTTATGTTGTCTAACCAAACAGAATAGCAGGACATAATTTCACATATATGATGGCTAATTAAACAGGATAGCATGACACAATTTCACATGTATGATGGCTAACTAAACATGATAGAATGACATACTTCAAAATATGATGACTATGTAAACAGGATGACATGATATAACTGTACGATGTGTCTATTAAAGTGGTTGGCATGCCAAAAATCACAAACATGCCGTCGATGGAAACATGATGGCATGATATAATTCATGGATAGAATGACATAATTCAAAATATGATGACTATGTAAACAGGATGAGATGATATAACTATATTATGTCTTTATAAAATGGGTTGGCATGCCATAATTCAGATACATGCTGTCTATGTAAACATCATGGCATGATATAATTCAAATATATGATTTATATACTACGGTAGTGAGCAGAGAGCAATCGCATATATGATGTGTCAACTAAGGAGATGGCATTCAATATCATGTATATGATGTAAAATCTAAGCATTGCAATACAACATATGCATGATATGAGTAATATAACCCTGCCAAGTCTGAGCATACACCTCAGGGGGATAATAGGACTGGTCATCTGCCTCTAAATCCTCCTCTGAAGAGCTATCTGTAACCAGCAAGATATCTGCTTCAGCAGTAGCATTGTCTGCTCAAGACCTTGTTTTCACTCCAGATTTCTCCATCACCAATTCAAATGGCTGATGCACAGGAAGAGCAGTTGAATATACAAACATTGTCGACAAAAGCAATGAGAAATACAAAAAAAGGACGGCATGATATAATTCACTTATATGACGCTTGGCTAAACAGCATGGCATTGCATAATTCACATATATAATGCCTTGCAACAAGATAGTATTGCATAATTAACATATATAATGTCTTGCAACAAGATGGCATTGCATAATTCACATATATGATAATTAGACACTAAACAGGTGGCATTCACACAAAGCATGTCTAAAATAAGCAAATGACATAGCAATGCAAGATACCATACGCACGATATGAGCAACATAACCCTGCCAAGTTAGAGAATGCACCTCGGGGGGGTGGGGATAGGACTGGTCATACGTCTCTGAATCCTCCTCTGAGGAGCTATCTGTAACGAGAAAGACATGCACTTCGTCAGATAGCATTGTCTGCTCTGAAGACCTTGTTTCCACTCTAGATTTTTCCATGACCGTGCTGAATGGCTGATGCACAGGAAGAGTAATTGAATGTACTAAAATTGTTGACAAATTTAACACGTAATAAAAAATGATGTCATGCTATAATTCACATACAAGATGTCTGGCTAACCAGGGTGGCGTTGCAAAATTCACATATATGATGCCTGGCTAAACAAGATGGCATTGCATGATTCACATATATGATAAAGAAACTAAACAGATGGCATTGACACAAAGCATGTCTAAACTAAGCAGATAACATCTTTGATGTATACAGTAAGCAATGCAAGGCACCATATGCATGATATTACCAACATTAGCATGCCAAGTTAGAGCGAAGACCTCATGGGGTAAATAGGAGTGGTCTTCTGCTTCTGAATCCCCCTCAGAACAGTTATCTTCCTCTTGATTACGATTCAAAATGGGTGGAGGGGGGTTGCCTTTGCGCCCACCATGGAGCGACGTCTGCATGAAAATTTATTGCCACGCAAGGCTCGTCTCTTTTGCTCTACATGTTCAGTTCATTTGTGTACAACAACTGACACGCATAGGAATAAAACATAGTGAGATTATGTAAGGAGTGCATGCACAAATCTAGAGTGATGGTAACAAACTATGGATAGACCCAAAACCAATGATAGCAGGCAGATAATAGCTTTAATTTAAAAATACAGATAATGGCTCCTTTAATGTTTGTTTGCACCCAACATGAAACTCATAGTAGACACCCGAGATAAACCAGATAGTAGACAGATAGTACTGATTGCTGCCCCAGTATGTACCCCACAACCATTTAAAAACTCAAGTTTCAGCATTAGTTTGGACCTGACTCGGAGTCTAATAGGTGAACATGACGATAAAGTAGCATGTCATCATATTAAGCGATGCATAACATAAGCAGACACGGAAGAGTGCGACCTCTCTTGCGGACCCGTGTAGTCCTCAAGGTCATCTGCCCAGTTGATGATGGTAATGCAGTTGTCGTGGCTGCCGGCGGCGGGGAAGAAGATCTGAGGCGACGAAAGACAGTCTGGAGAGCGGATCCCTGTTGTGGTGAACCGTTCCGTCGTTGGAGTAGCTGGGCTGGGGTGGAACACAGCACCGCAGGAGTAGGACAAACCACACAAGGTTTTCTTTGACACATATCTGTAACAGAAGTAATTGTGTAAGGGCTTGTTTGAATTTGAGGATTCTAACAATGCAGGGATAGGAAATAGACAGGAATAGGATAGGAATGCACGTGCAAAACAAAGAATTTAAAAACACAGGATTTCTGCCAATCTGGGTGTTTGGTTCACAAGAATTGGAAGATCACAGGATGCAAAGAAGCATGATGAGATTAAGTCAAACCACAAGAAAATGTACGGTTATAATGCTATTATGCTACTATCTCTTAGTCTTCTGCTTCATGAATAGGAATTTGAAAAGGAGGACAAGTGGAAATTAAAATTCCTACGGTTTTTCTTTCAAGGAGACACTAAAGGAACAAATCCTACAGTTTTCCTTTGCTCCATTCCTTTGCAGCAAATTCATGAAAAGAAGTAGCATAGGAAACTTTCCAATTACTATGTTTTTCATTCACTTTTCCTTTCAACCACTGGCGATTCTAGTAGGCAGGCTTGAGCAAGGAAAATCCTACACTAAAAAAATGATTTTGTGCTACTTCTATTACTTTGGACCCAGGCCACTGCCCTACTAGCTCAACTCCCAGGGACATCGACAAATGCACACCTCAAACGCGCAGAGATAAATAATGATGGCGTTCAAGAGAGTCCATCACGGATAGCTAAGTTGCCTGGTACCTCACTCCTTGTCATATAGTAGGATAAAATAATCATATTTCCCGTTACTCCGTGTGCTCAGTGGAAAATATATATAACATGTAGAGTAAAAAAGAGATGCAACAAGTGTACAACCCCTTTGGCGAAGCCATGCCGATCTCAGCGTGATTGGGTTGGCCGGTGAGGATGCTCCGGCTGACTTGGCGGCCGGAGGAGGGGAAGAAGATCTTAGGCGTCTGGAGATGGAGCCTGAGGTACTGCTCCGTTGTGATGGAGGGTTTCGTCGTTGGAGCAGCTCTGGTGAGTTGTACGACACCGAGGCTGAAGCAGGACAAGAGAGACAACATTAACCTGAGTGGAATTCTAATAGCATCTCCAATAGATGACGTAAAATACATAACCACAAAGTGCTAGATGTAAAATACACCAGCCGCTCATCTCTGAACTTAACTGTCAAAACTGAATTTAACTGTCGAAACTGAACTTAACTGTCGAAACTGAATTTTCTTTGTCGGCCGAACGCACTAGAGGTGAGGCTACGTCGATCGACTGACTTTTTCATCTCTGGTCAGTCAATTTTGCAGCCGTTGTATACGAAATCAAGGGCCTACAGTTCATCTTCAACCTCCACCCCCCTGAGCCGCCAGCCACCACCGGCCAAACAGCCACCCCCTGTCGCCAGCGGTCGGCGGTGCGCCACCCTGCCCGCCCCGAAAACACTCCCCACTGCTGGTCCGCCGCCGCCCCGGCCATCCCTTTAGGCCCCCCCGTGCCGAGATTTTTCTCCAGCGATCCCCACACCACCGCCCCACCACCGCCCACCTTGAACCCTAAGATAAATAGTGGGGTACCTCTCCGGTGAGCCCCCCTCCCCGCTGCGGCAGGTTCTTCCTTAACTCCGGCGAGCCCCCCACCAACTGAAAATTGACTGACCCAAAAGTCGATTCAGTCGACTGAAGTATAGCTAAATCAGAGCAGCATCGCAAGCAAGAGCAAGAGGAAGAGCAGCAGCAAGAGCAGACCAGGCAAGGGACCGAGAGCAAGAGCAGAGCAGTAGCGCGAGCGAGAGCTAAAGCAGCAGCAGCTCCTACTGATGCGGACGTCGCCGCTGAGGGAGCGACGCCGTGGAGGAAGTGGCTGGCGACGCCGCCGTGGATGGAGCCGCGCCGTGTCGGCTCGGGAACGAGCGCTGGCAGCACCGTGAGATCGAATCAAGAAGAAAATGCGGCGATTAGTGTACAACCTCTTTGGTGGCACCGATTAGGCCGCAGCTTCATCCGAGGAAACGGTGATGATGATGCTCTTCCGGTGGTGCAGGTGAAGACGGCGGTGTGGGAATGGAGGTGGCACGAAAGATGAGGGGAACGTCAGGGCAGCTCCTTGGAGGTGGAGGACGGGGTGGCTGAACCGGCAGGACAACCAGATCAACGACGGATCCTCATCCATTATGGTGGATGAGGGGCGTCGAGGTGTTGTTGTGGACGACATCATCGGGGAAGAGGCTCTGGCTGGGTGGCGGACGGAGGAGGGTGTGGGGCTTCGTGGGTTTTCCCGGCCTCGGTGTACGAATGGGTGGGCGGATGGGATGGGAGTGGGGTACCATGGCTTAGGGCGCGCTTGTCCAAAATGTGGGGTAAGTTACGAAAGTACCCCACCGATTTGAGGCGGTTCTTTCGTGCACAACGAGACATTTTGCGTGTCAGGATTTCACAGGAGCTGGGAGTTTTCGCATGCGTTGTAATTTCGGAATAGCAAGCCGCGAGTTGAAATGGAGGGTGTTGTCGGAGCACAACGAGACAAAGATATATCTTAAATATTTCGGGCTAACAAGGCGCGGTTTGAAATTTCCGGACAAGCCTAACGTGTACTGTACCAAATCAATTCGCACTACCAATGTCATTCAAAACTTTGAATTCATGTTATGTTCAATTAAAATATTTCGCTACGTGTATAATTCATGCAACCTACTACTCAAATGAACGTTTTAGTGCATTCGTAACGTATATACTACCGCTTCAATATGAACTAAATTTGAATTTGTTTCTCTATTTGAATTAGATCTACAATAATGATTGTCGTGAAGTGAAAGCATTTGAATTCGTTTCTCTGTTTTAATAAGATCTACAATTATCATTATTGTCAAGTTAAACCATCGTTTGTGTATTATCTTCACAGCACACCAGATGATTAGTCTCGAGTTACATATGAACTATGTGTACTATATGAACTCGAACTCAATTTTTTGAATCCACTTTATGTTGATTTCAAATCACAGTACATTTCAAGCTCTAGCTAGATCTTCATAATCTAAACCATGTCTCATATGTATAATGTGTTTATCACATTATGTATGGTGCCCCGCCCCCTACACCTACAAGTATTTAGATGTGAGTTGCAAACACCACACATTACCACAAATTCAAATAAAATATGAGAATGTTCAATATATAGTATTGTTTAGATTGTTCAATATTTAGTTGTAAGCTGCAAATGCCACACATTATCACAAATTCAAATAAAATGTGAGATTGTTCAATGTATAGTATGGTTTAGATTGTTCGACATTTAGTTGTGAGCTACAAACGCCATGCATTATCACATTATGTTATAACATGTGCAAAACCACAACACATATCACCGCTATATTCATGCATGCATATGTTTAAAACACTACGATCTCCTATTCAAATATATGAATCCACTTTCATATCAAATTATGATCTTTGTTAGTCTCTTACACCCACACAATCCTCTAACCTTTGTAGCTACCACTAACCTTCTCTCGTGCATGCACACGCCCTCCTCGCCCTCCCCCTCCCTCAACATTCTATCCATCGCGCACATTCATTTTTTTCTTAAGGTCGTTCTCCCACAGTCTCCACAACTCCTTTCCGACACACACCAATCGATAAACCTCTCCAGCGATGTCTGCCTACAACATACACACGCACCTTCAATCTCATCCTATATGTGTCCTTGCCTCGTGTCTCTCATACGGTCCCACACACGTGTAAACTCTCGCCCCTCTTTTCATTGATCTCACAACCGCACACTCCTCCCCTATCTAGCTAGTAGCTGGGCCTCTCACACCACCTCCTAGCTCCATTTTCTCTGTCTATCTGTCTTGTCGGGCCTTATTTGCCTCTAACAAATGGATGTACACCGACTGATCTCCCGCTATACATATAGCTAGCTAGGTCCTTATAACTCTTTGTTTCCCACTCGTCGATCGATCTGCCTCATTAGTTATGTCTCTCCCTTCCTCCGACAAACAAAAATTGATCTATCGATCTAATTTGGTTTGCTTACCAAACACATGGTTCCCCTTCATCATCCATGGATGCGTCCCGACAGATCTATCACGCACAGGCACACACAGAAACACATCCCCACTCTTATTAATAATATTGCAGTCCCACCCTCAGTTTTTCTAGTAGGCCTCTCCCACCATCTTCGAGAAGCAACTCCATCACTCATCCAGCACTCTACCCCTCTCCCTCCCTCTCTCTCTCCTCTCTCTCTCTGTCCCATCCTATTTCCCGTCCTTCAGTTATGTATGGATGTCGACCTTTCTCCCTCAAGACATAGTTGGGTCTCTCCTTCCCAACACATATACGAGTCGTTCTACCTCTATAGTTAGGCCTCTTCCTACCCCTCCCCCCACCCCCTCCCACATACACACACACACCGATACATCGAGCACTCTAGTCATGTCTCCCTACCACACACAAACTTGACCTGTGCCCTCTGACGTTCCGGTAGGTCAGTCACCCTATATCTTTGACTTGCACACACACACAATTTCGATGGCTCTCTTCATCGATCTTGCACCCACCCACTTGATCCTCTCTTCGACTCTATCGATATCTATGACCCCTCCCTCTCTTCTCGTCGATCGCCCGGCCCTCTATATATGATATGGATAGGCCTCCATTTCACACACATTGCAATTTAAAATTTTGTTTGAGATGTCATCGACACATATTCCCACAAATACATTCACGAAATCAACCCCCCCCCCAAAAAAAACAAAAAGCACTCACGAACACACAAGCCATTTGTCTAGGTTTGTATCTCTCTTACACACACACACGTAGGTGGGGGACGTGCATGAAGAGAATAGGTGCACGCATGGTGCACGTACTCCCGTTTATTTCCCAACCACACCCGCGCGGGTACACAGTGGAGCTCATTTCTGTACGAAAAGGCAGCCCACATGGCAATTTGACACGTGTACTGGTTGTCCACTTGACGGAGGGAGGATCGTCTACCACGGGTGAAAAAACAAATTGTGACTTGACGCGTTATGTTAAAAAAGAGGCAAACCATGTGGAGCATACCTTAGAGGCAAGGCTCTATACACTCGAGTACTTTTGATGTGTGCCATCAACTCGCAGAACGAGGAGAAGCTTGCTTAGTACGCCGTCTCCCCCGCCCACGGGCGCGGTGGCTCGCAGGATGAGGTGAAGCTTGTTTACTAGTAGTAGTACTGTACGCCTTACGCCCGCTCCCTCGCCCACGCGAGCAGTGGCTCGCAGGACGAGGAGAAATTTTTACTACTCCCTCCGTTTACTCCTCGTCCCTTCTACCTTGGTTAGAGAGATTATATATTGTTTGAAATATATATATCCTTTAGTAGATTTCAATATGAACTACTACTCCAAACACTGATGTATATAGACGTATTTTAGAGTGTAGATTCACTCATTTTGCTCCATTTGTTGTCCATATTGAGGCCCTGTTTGGTTCATAAGTCCTAGGACTTTTTCTAGTCCCAACTAAAAAGTCCCTACTCCTTAAAAAGTCCCTCCCAGTTTGTTTTCAGGGACTAACAAGTCCCTAGTCCCTCCCTAGAGGTTATTGAGTGACCATGTTACCCCTAGTATACATAAAAATAACAACCAAACAACACCATGGGGCGGCGGGGCAATGGGTGCAGGGAGGGGCATTGTTGGAAAAGTCCCAAAAAGACTCTCCTTGAGAGTCTTCTTCATTAAGTCCCAAAAAGCAAGTTTTAGTCCCTAGTAGTCCCTCCTGTTTGGTTAAAAAGTCTCTAAGAGGGACTTTTTCTAGTCCCTACACTAAAAAGTCCCTGGAAACAAACACCCCCTACATAAAGTTGAGACACTTATTTTGGAACGGAGGGAGTACATATTTGCTAGGATCTTTTCGAGGAACCGATATTTGCTATGATCTGTCAATCATTGAGATGCAATAGCATGCATGTTAGTCTCCTTTGTATTTGATGAAATGTTGCAACGGGCAACCTTGGACGCAAGATACATGTAACAGAAGCTGGAAGCTTCATAGCATTGTACTATCTCGCAGATAAATTACAGTACGTACTATACTAGTACTTCCTCCGTTCCTAAATATAAGTCTTTGTAGAGATTTCACCATGAACCACATACGGATGTATATAGATCCATTTTAAGTGTAGATTCATTCATTTTGCTCCGTATGTAGTCCACCTAGTGGAATCTCTACAAAGACTTATATTTAGGAACGGAGGGAGTACTATGTAAAGAGTTAGGTGTCGCAAGGTGTCCAGAAAATATGGTGATAGTGTGAGGTGGGCCATGTAATCACTGAACCTGCGTGTTTTCACTGCTCTTGCACTCCTCCGCCGTAAGAATGGAGAAAACTGTAATATAGTAGTACCTCCTTTCGCCGAAAGCGTGGGACATCCAGCAGTCCTACCACCTCAGTAATAATGAGCAATGAGCCGTCAAATCACATAGACCGAGCAGTAAGTTGGACGGAGAAAGCAACCATCACTCTTTGAATCCGCTTCTCCCTTCAACGCAGGCGCCAGTGAGAGGTCGCGTCCGCCCTGCCCGGGGATGAATGCGGCACCAGTTCTTTGGAGCGGCGCTGACTGTTTCGGGCGGGAAGCGCGCGCTGGCGATGGAGGGGCTTTGGGTGGACCAGGCAAGTCAGGAGCGGGTGTGGCAGCTGTTTGCCTGTCCCTACCGGACGCCCGGAAACGAGAGGATGCACCGACTCTTGCGGCTAAAATCATACACTACACACCATCTCTCTGTAGGAGTAGGTCGATCTGTCGCTCTCTCTAACACACACATGCTGTTAAACACACACACACACACACACGCACACGCACGCACGCACGCACGCGCACACACAGGTTCATAGAATAGGAAAATCGTGCGAGTGCGAAGCCACAGGAAGTGCGATACAAATGGAGTACGTACAAGAAGAGAAGAGGTGACGAATATTCCATCAAACCTAGACTAAGGAGTAGTACTCCCTCCGTCTAGGTGTTAAGTCATCTTACGGAAATCAGATATTCCCAAAATGTTTAGGCGTCGTCCATTAACTTCGCACCTCAATCGCCTCCTGGCCTCGTTGCTAGCGAGCGTTGTTACTTAGGGAGTGTTTGGAACCTTAGCAAGAACAACTTATAGCATAGCCGGGCAAGGTTAGGCGTTTGGAACTGTTAAAATATGTTAGCTTTTGTGGGCCAGCTAGCTTGGGTGGGCTAGAAAACCTTGCTAGCTTAGGAGAGCCAGATCGTCTCGCTTTCGACGGCAAACTTCGTGTAGTAGTAACACAGACTAGTAACATATGCATGTTACTAGTCCAAGTTACTCACCACTATGACCAGCCGAAGCAATGTAACCAAACGCTCCTTACTATGCCTTGTTATCTCCCACGGAAACCCAATGCATGGAGCGCAACTACGCGTTGATCAGTCAAGAAATCAAAGTCGGCTTGCATGCGAGTTAATACGTGGCCCTGCATGGTAGCTAAAACGACATCTGTTAGTTGTTTGGATTAATTGTTGCATTTAGAGACAGAAATCAGGGCTTTGATTGGAGGAATGACCGGTCAAGTTTCTCCTTCTCCTCCAATCTGCTTGCACCTTGGTCCCACTGTACCTTCTAACGTGACTTATTAGAGCATGGTTAATAGTATAGCCAGCTGCTGGCTATAAGCCAGTGCCATGTCATCTACAACCCATCTTATAGCCAACATGTACAATAGTAGATTAAACACGTGTACTTCTTTTTTATTATGTGGCCCACTGTAACATCCCAAATTTTCAATTTGGAATATTATACATTAGATCATCATGCATATCATATTTTCATGCATTTTGTTGATCCTAGAAATTTCACGCAACTCAAGGACCCTCGGAGAGAGTTGGACATTTCGAAATTTTCGCATTTGAGTTCTCTCAAAACTATCAAAAGAGGATCATTGGATTCATTTATTTTATCTTCAAATATTTTTCCAATATAAAAATAAGAGAGGAATAATATGACTTTCCCAAAATTTAGGAAAAATGAAGATTTAATAAATAAATCAAATTTTGGATTTTTCTCGGAGTTTATTTGCCTTAGGGAAAAATGCGTGTTTTCAAAAATTGCATTTTAGGCCCGAGTAAAAGTTCATTTTGTTCGACTCATTTTTAGGAGTCGGGGAAAGTTTACTTTATTAATTTTGGAGTTCGTTTAGATTTTTTTTCTGTATTTTTCTGCGTGCGAAACCGATTAAAAAAAAAACCTCAGCGCCTTGGGCCAAAGGCCCAAGCCGCCAAGCCACCGGCCGGCCGAGGCCAAGGCCATCGCCGCGCGCGCCAGGCGCCAGGAGGGAGCCGCCGCTTCCTTTTCCCAAATCCTAGTAGGACTCTTGTCCTACTTCCGTTTATTCCGTGTTTGTTTCTAGATCTTTTCCCTCTTTGTTTCCTAATCCTAGTCTATTTCTTGTCCCCTACCCCAAGCAAAAACCCTCCCCTCCACAATATAAATACCCCAGCACCCCCCCTCTAACACATCAAACCAACACCTCTCCTCTCCTCTCCTCTCCACACGGCCGCCGCCCTACGCCGCCGCCCTACACCGCCGCCGCCGCCCCGCCGCCGCCGCCCTCGCCGCCACCCCTCGCCGCCGCCCAGAGCCCCTCGCCTCTTGAGGTACTAGCCCAGCGCGTCCACCTTTCCTTTCCTCGGTTCGGTTTTTCATAAATCGTTCCGATTTCCGTTCAGTTTTCTAGATCGGTTTTCATTTCGGTTTTCTTTCAAACCCTAGATCAGTTTTTCTCGCGGTTTTTCTTTCCGGTTTTGTTTAGCAAGTTAGCGGACCGTTCGTCCTAACGAACGTGATCACCGTTGCTTCGTTAATGAGCGTCCGTTCGTTCAACCGTTAAATCGTTTTCTTTCTCATCGGTTTATTCCGCTATTTTACGATAGCGATTTCAGATCCGATTTTCTTTCTAGTCTATCTTCTCGCTCGTTTATCGGAATCAGGTGATTCAAACGCCTGGAGTTTCATCTCGAAACCGCCGTTCCGACTAATCAACTTTAACAAAGTTTTGCTACTATAAAATTTGACTTAGATTCAACTTGCTAGAATCGAGTTGTTTTCTTTCGTCGTTTGACTTTCGTTACTTTATTTGATTCGATTCTTTTTGCCACCAGGGTTCTTAAGTTGAACTTTCTGGTTAGATCTTTTATTCGAGATTTACCTGTGCATTAGATGAGTACTTATTGTATGCTTGTTGTTTGTCTGCGATAGATCACCGGAGTGCGCCGCTTGTTACTTGAGTCTCTAGGTTTCATGGATCGTCGACAAGGCAAGTAACACTTGATCATACCTTTACTACCACCCAGTTTTTATGCATTAGATCAATCCTCAAACACTTGCATGATTAGGATCTAATTAAATTGTGGGATGGGAAGTAGATTGAGGTAGTACCTATTACCTGTTTTACTTATGAAACCTTTGGGAGTTACTTCTCGTTTGCTTATTATGCTATGCTATGCTAGTAGGCGTGGATTGGGTGAGTGTATTCCATGACGGATGTGAGATTGTTAAATTAATGGTTTATTTAAGGTGGCAACTTAAACACACATCTGGGTGGATTGAGGCACTGGTTTCCATCGAGGACTTGCCTGTTTTTTTTTTGGACCGCCACCCGTGCTCAAAGGGATCATAAGATAATTCATACTAGTAACTTACGTGTGCAGCCACAAGCCATTATGGGCTCGGCATAGTTGACTAAGTCGTGCGAACTCTTATAGTGGTGGACTAGCAGATGTAGGGGATGTAGGTGTGCGGTCCACCCATCGTAAGGTGCTAAGCGCTCTTGAAAGACTATGTCTCGGTCATCCGTTTCTCAAACACCCTACAGTACGAGAAACCAAACGGAGGCGATCGAGTCTTGTGGGGAGAAGTGCGCAAACCTCTGCAGAGTGTATAAACTAATCATGATTAGCGGTGTCCCCGGTTATGGACATCTTGAGTATCTAGTACTTGAATATCATGTGAATCTCAACATGTTACTCTAATTAATTTTGTTGGGTTTTTAATGGGTACTTTTAATTGGGATTGAGGATGCTGTTAACCATTCTCAATGTTTAACAACCACCATGATAGTTAAAAAAATTTATTCCTTTGCAGTAGGGAAAAACTGGCTTTATGCAAAACTGTGACTGTAGAGCTTTCCACCAGCCACATATGCATGTAGTACAGGCTTATCATTCATTATTCTCTATGTGTTACATTGCCTGCATATTCCATGTGCTGACCCGTTTTTGGGCTGCAACTTTCATGTTGCAGACTTTTCAGACGACGAGTAAGGTGCTTTAAGTCGTGGTTCTATACTCAGTGATGCTGCTGGAGTTGATGGACTCACTTATCTTCCAAGTCTTCCGCTGTTATAGTTATTAGATTGCCTTAAGCCATGATTATTGTAGTAAGTCCTATTTTGGACAACGATGTAATAAGTGTGTGATTGCTACTCTGTTATAAATCCTTCGAAGTACTATGTGGTGTCAGCATTACTGATCCAGGGATGACACCTGAGCACGGAGACTTGATCCATTCGGGTTGGGTCGCTACTGAGATGGTATCAGAGCACACGCTAACTGTAGGACACGACCACTAAGTTAAAACCATAGATCACTACTCTCTTCCCATTTTCTAACTCCTCATCTTTTCTACTCTTTTAGGATGAAGGACGCGAAGATCAAGTACGCCCAACCAGATGAACGTACACCTTTTGGATTTCACTTGAAGGAAGTCACCAAGTACCTGAACATTGGACTACCAAGTTTCACCGGGACTTTCAACACCACTCTGCCTGAAGAGGAGCGCTGGAAGATTCAAGCTCATGTTCCGGGAAGGACGTTCGCGCCAATCACCAAGCCTGGGAAAGAGCATGGCAGCTCATATCACCATGGGACGCATTGGAGAAGTTTACCAAGAAGACCTCAAGGACACCATCTACCAGATTTGCGGACGCCGGAATGAACAATGGGAGATAGTCAGCACCAAGAAGGATAGATCCATTGCAGCTTTCATCCAGGAGTTAAACCAGCACATTCGACGCCAGGAGAACCAGATGTGCAATGATATGATAGAGTTGAAGAATGCGAAGGGTAGGATCATCGAACTTGAAGGAGAACTGAAGTCTACACGCAAGGACTACATGGACGAGATCGTAGCTGTAGCAAGACACAATAACGATCTTAAGTATGAAATTGAAGAACTCAAGAAGAAATTGGCGCTCAAGAATGAAGACAAGTACATCGGCTGTCCGAGCAACTACATCATCATCGACGACACCGATTCGGATCCAAGTGAACCCGATTTTGAAGACGAAGCTGGAGCAGACATCATGGAGTCTTCCACCAGTTCAAATTAGTAGATGACCCCCACATATTAGTAGTATTCCCTCCATGTAAACATCATAGTACACGCACTTTTCCGATAGTTAGACCGTTGTAAGCCCTTTGTTTGAATTGAATGAAGTGATTTTGTGTGCATTTGCTCAATAGCATTTGGGTAGTGTTTTCTCCTTAGACCTCACTCTATTCTTAATTTCTCATATTTTCTAAACCCATCAGATGCCTCCGAGACGCGACCCCGGGTTTGTTTTCCCGCCAGAGATCACCCAGTTGATCCAGCAGCAGAACACTTTGATCCAAACATTGGTACAGAACCAAGGCAACAACAACAACCACCACCACCACCACCGCGGATCACTTGACTTCGTTTCCTTAGGCTGAATCCGCGGTGTATTCCATAAGCACCGAGCCGATTGTAGCAGATGATTGGCTCCGCAAGATAGGAAGGAGTTGACCACTGCGGGATGCACGAGATGGTGAGAAGGTGAAGTTTGCTGCACACCAGCTTGAAGGACCCGCAACAGATGGTGGGAGAATTTTACAGCCACTTAACACGGAACACCGCACATGGGATCGGTTTCAGCAAGCTTTCCGACTGCCCATGTCTCAAAGGAGCTATGGCCAAGAAGAAGCGTGAGTTTCACAATTTACGCCAAGGAGGAAGGATGTTGGCGAAGATGTGGATGATTTTAGTAAGTTAGCACGTTATTCCCGGATAGCGTTGCTACGATGCAGACTAAGCGGGAGAAGTTTCGGAAGGACTGAATGATGAATTAAGCATGCAGTTGATGGTAGCAAGTTTCAATAACTACCAGGAGTTGGTAGACCGTGCCCTCATGATTGAAGGAAAGCAGCAGCAAATTGAGAACCGCAAGAGGAAGTATGGGCAGGGAAAGTATAACTCGGAGCCCAATGAAGTCCGTTATACCCCTAAGCAGGAGTTCAGTTTCAACATACCCATGGAGGAGGTAGTTCGCACAACCATAATGGCCACAAAAATGGTAATGGGAATGGAGGAAGCAACGGCCAGAACCGGACCACACCTTCAACCCCAACCAAGAAAGACCTGAGCCATGTCACCCGTTACAAGTGTTCCAAGACCGGACATTATGCCAATGAATGTCCCGAAGGCCAGGGAGGAAATGGAAGCGCTGGGAAGAAGCCAAACCCTTTCAACAGAGGACAGGTGAACCACATTGATGTGGAGGAGGTTGAAGATCAGCTCGATGCAGTAATCGGTAAGTTTTTGGTTAAGTCTTTTTCTGCACTAGTTCTTTTCGATACCGGTGCAACGCATTCATACATATCAAGGGGATTTGTAGAAAAGTATAGTCTGTCTACTCAGATTCTTAAAACCCCTATGCTAGTAAGCTCACCAGGAGCGGAGTATATGGCCAGACAAGGATGTTTTCAAGTGCCATTAAGTATAGGAAGGCATGTGTTCCCGACGGATTTGATCATTTTGGAATCCCAAGGATTGGATGTGATTCTTGGTATGGATTGGCTATCGATGTATGGGGAAACATCGATTGCGCAAAGTAAAACGATTTTGCTCACGACACGAGAGGAAGAAGGATTAGGTATGTATCGCGACATGGACCAAATAGGAATCAAGTAAATTCCTTATCGAGTGGTGCAGGAAGAGGTGCCATGGTGAAGGATTACCCCGATGTATTTCTGAGGAATTGCCAGAATGCCACCGGATAGAGACATTAAGTTTTTGATTGAGCTGTTGCCAGGAACAGGCCCGATATCAAAGCGACCATACAGGATGCCCGCACAGGATTTGGCGGAAATCAAGAAGCAGATTAAGGAACTGTTGGATAAAGGTTATATACGCCCAAGTTCTTCGCCTTGGGGATCACCCGTATTGTTAGTGGACAAGAAGGATGGATTGTTAAGGATGGTTGTTGATTATCGTGGGTTAAATGAAGTAACAATCAAGAACAAGTACCCACTACCAATGATAAATGATCTGTTTGATCGTTTGCAAGGAGCTAAAGTGTTTTCCAAGATCGATTTGCGATCAGGGTACCATCAGTTGAAGATTCGGGAACAGGACATACCTAAGACAGCATTTACCACGAGATATGGACTGTATGAATATACCGTTATGTCATTTGGACTGACTAACGCGCCAGCCTATTTCATGAACCTGATGAACAAAGTGTTTATGGAGTTTTTGGATAAGTTAAATCGTGGTGTTCATAGATGATATTTTGGTTTTCTCAAAGAATGAAGAAGAACATAAGGAACATTTGCGATTGGTTTTGGAGAAACTGAGGGAACATCAGTTCTATGCCAAGTTCAGCAAATGTGAGTTTTGGCTAAAGGAAGTTGGATTTCTTGGACATGTTATATCCGGAGAAGGGATAGCAGTTGACCCCACGAAGGTTGAAACCGTAACCAAATGGGAAGCACCAACGACAGTTGGAGAGATCCGGAGTTTCCTTGGACTCGCAGGATACTACCGAAGATTCATTGAGAATTTCTCTAGGATTGCAAAACCTTTGACGGAATTGCTGAAAAAGGATACCAAGTTCATATGGACTGAGGATTGTGAGGCAAGTTTTCAGGAGTTGAAGAAAAGATTGGTTACCTCACCAGTGTTAATTTTGCCAGATCAGACCAAGGATTATGATATGAGATTGCATTATCACCCCGGGAAGGCTAACGTTGTAGCAGACGCATTGAGCCGTATGAGCCACGTCAATACACTAATGATGGGAGGAATACCCAAGGAGTTAGCCGAAGACCTTCGAGAGCTATGTTTGGAAATAGTTCCGAGAGGCTACGTAGCAGCATTGGAGATTCAGTCTACCTTGATGGATAAAATCAGGGAAGCTCAGAAAAAGGACAAAGAGATTGCGGATATAAAGAAGAAAATGAGCGAAGGAAAAGCTAAGGGATTTCGTGAGGATGAGCATGATACCCTATGGTTTGAGGACCGTGTGTATGTGCCAAATGACCCGGAGATCAGGAAGTTGATTCTGCAAGAGGCACATGATTCACCCTATTCGATTCACCCAGGAAATACCAAGATGTATTTGGATTTGAAGGAAACGTTCTGGTGGACCGGAATGAAGAAGGATATTGCAGAGTATGTAGCAGTTTGTGATGTATGTCAAAGGGTGAAGGCAGAACATCAGAAGCCAGCAGGATTGTTGCAGTCATTGCCAATACCCGAATGGACGTGGGATAAACTAGGCATGGATTTCATCACAGGTTTGCCAAATACTCGTTCAGGCTATGATTGGATTTGGGTTATAGTCGACCGCTTGACGAAGGTAGCTCATTTTATTCCAGTCAAGACTACCTATAGCAGTGCTAAGTTGGCAAAGATATACATGACCAGAATTGTGTGTTTGCATGGAGTTCCGAGGAGTATCGTATCAGATAGAGGAACCCAATTTACCTCAATGTTTTGGAATCAGTTGCACGAAACGTTAGGAACCAGGCTAGAATTCAGTACAACTTTCCACCCACAGACCGATGGACAGACCGAGAGAGTCAATCAGATTTTGGAGGATATGCTGAGAGCTTGTGCACTAGAGTATGGATCTAGTTGGGATGATAACTTGCCGTATGCTGAATTTTCTTATAACAACAGTTACCAAACCAGCTTGAAGATGGCACCTTTCGAGGCTTTGTACGGAAGGAGGTGCAGGACACCGTTATCATGGGACGAAGTTGGAGACCGTCAGTTGTTTGGACCAGATTTGATTAAGGAGTCCGAGCGAAGGTTAAGTTGATTCGCGATAGGCTCAAGGTAGCCAGTCAAGACAGAAAAGCTATGCGGATTCAAAAGCATAAAGGCGATAGAATATGAAGTTGGAGACAAAGTTTATCTTAGAGTATCCCCACTTGAGGAGTTAAGCGTTTTGGAGTTAAAGGAAAATTAGGCGCCACGTTTAGTTGGACCATATAGGATCTTACAGCGCATGGGAGAAGTTGCTTATAAGCTGGAATTACGGAAGGACTGTCAGAGTACATGGCGTGTTCCATGTTTCTCAGCTGAAGAAATGTCACGCCGAGATGGCGAAGTGCCGCTAAGAATCTGATGCCACTTGAAGCAATTCAGTTGAAGGATGATTTAACATATGAGGAGAAACCAGTCAAGATTCTCGAATATGCCAGCAGAGTTACTCGCAGCAAGGTTATCAAGTTTTGCAAGGTTCAAGTGGAGCCACCACACCGAGGATGAAGCCACACAGGAAAGAGAAGAAGATTTGCTCAAAGACCACCTCACCTATTTTCTAGCCAACCCGAATCTCGAGGGCGAGATTCATCTTAAGGGGGGTAGGTTTGTAACATCCCAAATTCTCAATTTGGAATGTTATACATTAGATCATCATGCATATCATATTTTCTTGCATTTTGTTGATCCTAGAAATTTCACGCAACTCAAGGACCCTCGGAGAGAGTCGGAGATTTTGAAATTTTCGCATTTGAGTTCTCTCAAAACTATGAAAAGAGGATCATTGGATTCATTTATTTTATCTTCAAATATTTTTCCAATATCAAAAATAAGAGAGGGAATAATATGACTTTCCCAAAATTTAGGAAAAATGAAGATTTAATAAATAAATCAAATTTTGGATTTTTCTCGGAGTTTATTTGCCTTAGGGAAAAATGCGTGTTTTCAAAAATTGCATTTTAGGCCCGAGTAAAAGTTCATTTTGTTCGACTCATTTTTAGGAGTCGGGGAAAGTTTACTTTATTAATTTTGGAGTTCGTTTAGATTTTTTTCTGTATTTTTCTGCGCGCGAAACCGATTTAACAAAAAACCCTCAGCGCCTTGGGCCAAAGGCCCAAGCCGCCAAGCCATCGGCTGGCCGAGGCCAAGGCCATCGCCGCGCGCGCCAGGCGCCAGGAGGGAGCCGCCGCTTCCTTTTCCCAAATCCTAGTAGGACTCTTGTCCTACTTCCATTTATTCCGTGTTTGTTTCTAGATCTTTTCCCTCTTTGTTTCCTAATCCTAGTCTATTTCTTGTCCCCTACCCCAAGCAAAAACCCTCCCCTCCCCAATATAAATACCCAAGCACCCCCCCCCTCTAACACATCAAACCAACACCTCTCCTCTCCTCTCCTCTCCACACCGCCGCTGCCCTACGCCGCCGCCCTACACCGCCGCCGCCCTACGCCGCCACCCTACGCCGCCGCCGCCGGAGCCCCTCGCCTCTTCGAGGTACTAGCCCCGCGCCGCGTCACCTTTTCCTTTCCTCGGTTCGGTTTTTCGTAAATCGTTCCGATTTCCGTTCTGGTTTTCTAGATCGGTTTTTCGTTTCGGTTTTCTTTCCGAAACCCTAGATCGGTTTTTCTCACCGGTTTTTCTTTACGGTTTTGTTTAGCAAGCGTTCGCCGGACCGTTCGTCCTAACGAACGTGATCACCGCTTGCTTCGGTTAATGAACGTCCGTTCGTTCAACCGTTCGTCGTTTTCTTTCTCATCGGATTTATTCCGCTATTTTCTGATAGCGATTTCAGATCCGATTTTCTTTCTAGTCTATCTTCTCGCTCGTTTATCGGAATCAGGTGATTCAAACGCCTGGAGTTTCATCTCGAAACCGCCGTTCCGACTAATCAACTTAAACAAAGTTTTGCTACTGTAAAATTTGACTTAGATTCAACTTGCTAGAACCGAGTTGTTTTCTTTCGTCGTTTGACTTTCGTTAATTTATTTGATTCGATTCTTTTTGCAACCAGGGTTCTTAAGTTGAACTTTCTGGTTAGATCTTTTATTCGAGATTTACCTGTGCATTAGATGAGTACTTATTGTATGCTTGTTGTTTGTCTGCGATAGATCACCCGAGTGCGCCGCTGGTTACTTGAGTCTCTAGGTTTCATGGATCGTCGACAAGGCAAGTAACACTTGATCATACCTTTACTACCACCCAGTTTTTATGCATTAGATCAATCCTCAAACACTTGCATGATTAGGATCTAATTAAATTGTGGGATGGGAAGTAGATTGAGGTAGTACCTATTACCTGTTTTACTTATGAAACCTTTGGGAGTTACTTCTACGTTTGCTTATTATGCTATGCTATGCTAGTAGACGTGGATTGGGTGAGTGTATTCCAAGACAGATGTGAGATTGTTAAATTAATGGTTTATTTAAGGTGGCAACTTAAACACACATCTGGGTGGATTGAGGCACCTGGTTTCCATCAGGATTTGACTGTTTTTTTTGGACCGCCACCCAGGCTCAAAGGGATCATAAGATAATTCATACTAGTAACTTACGTGTGCAGCCACAAGCCATTATGGGCTCTGGCATAGTTGACTAAGTCATGCGAACTCTTATAGTGGTGGACTAGCAGATGTAGGGGATGTAGGTGTACCGGTCCACCCATCGTAAGGTGCTAGCACTTCTGAAAGACTATGTCTCGGTCATCCGTTTCTCAATCATCCTGCAGTACGAGAAACCAAAGGAGGCGATCGAGTCTTGTGGGGAAAAGTGCGCAAACCTCTGCAGAGTGTATAAACTAATCATGATTAGCCGTGTCCCCGGTTATGGACATCTTGAGTATCTAGTACTTGAATATCATGTGAATCTCAACATGTTACTCTAATTAATTTTGTTGGGTTTTTAATGAGTACTTTTAATTGGGATTGAGGATGTTGTCAACCATTCTCAATGTTTAACAACCACCATGATAGTTAAACAAATTTATTCCTTTGCAGTAGGGAAAAACTGGCTTTATGCAAAACTGTAACCGTAGAGCTTTCCACCAGCCACATATGCATGTAGTACAGGCTTATCATTCATTATTCTCTATGTGTTACATTGCCAGCATATTCCATGTGCTGACCCGTTTTCGGGCTGCAACTTTCATGTTGCAGACTTTTCAGACGACGAGTAAGGTGCTTTAGGTCGTGGTTCTATACTCAGTGATGTCGCTGGAGTTGATGGACTCACTTATCTTCCAAGTCTTCCGCTGTTATCGTTATCAGATGGCCTTAAGCCATGATTATTGTAATAAGTCCTCTTTTGGACAACGATGTAATAAGTGTGTGATTGCTACTCTGTTATAAATCCTTCGAAATCTTGTGTGGTGTCGGCATTCGATCCGAGGATGACACCTGAGCACAGAGACTTGATCCATTCGGGTCGGGTCGCTACACCCACCTTTCATTCTCACAAAGTGCCTATGAGCACGTGCTAGAGCTGGCTCTTCATGAAGAGCCCGCTTACCTTCTCTCTCCTCTCCTCTTTCCTCCAACTAAGCAAAAATATACTAGTTTATTCATTATAGTCCGCTGACTCATCTCTATTATACTTGCTCTAACACCTAGACGGAGGGAGTCGTACGAGATATGGTGGCACACTGACTTAGGTCGAATACAAGTGCCCAAAATTGTGTGCATGTTATAATAAGGATTCACTTAAAATAGTAAGTGAGTGGGCAGAGGGATCAATTGGATAGTGTTCCCGGCGATGGCGAGATGTGTGAGTAAGATCGCTCTTTGGCGCTTTTATTTTTTCTTATTAATTTGTTTGTTGCACCCTCTAACTGGTGGGACCGAACGTAATACTGGAGAGAGGTAAGGTGACTAAGGCTGCATTATTTCTGCACCACTGTGGATAGTCTTACCACCAAAGCTACATGACACAATTATGATTTAAATCCCAATGACTCCCACACACAAAAAAAGACGGCATGCTTGTCACACGAATGCAGGAATGTATAAAACATTATTTTCCTCTCGTTGAACATAACGGGAGGGTTATGTAGCTGGTTAGCCTGTTCGCTCCTCAACTTGAGGTCTCGGGTTCGATAACTACACTTGAGCATAATTCGTGCCAGGAGGATTCTTTGACTGGTCAAAATGGATGGATACGGAGCTATACGATCAGCTGCAGCCTCGGCGCTTGTTTTCTAGGGTTTGCACTCTTCACACTCTCTCCAGTATATATATACACGCTGGAGCCTCAACGCTTGTAGTTGCTCTCTTCACACTCTCTCACCTCTCCAGATCTAAACAAGACTTCGTTGGCCTCTCTCTCTCCCCTCACTGCTGGTCTGCTTGTAGTTGCTCTCTTCACACTCTCTCACCCTCTCCAAATCTAAACAAGACTTCGTTGGCCTCTCTCTCTCCCCTCACTGCTGGCCAAAGGGCCGGGAGGATCCGTCCGCCGGGAAGGGAAGGAGGCTTAACGCTGTCGCCGTCGGCGAGGGAGGGAATCCACTACAGGCGCAGCTGTTCACTTTCACCCAGCGGCGGCGCAGGAGGGCCTCCGACCCCTTCTTCTTCCCCCCCGTACATAGTGTGGGCCGAACGGGATCTGGTCACCCACCGAACCACACCCCAAGAACCTTAGGGTATAATTTACTTATTCCACATGCATTTCTCTAGCTAAATGTGGGCTTTTTCCGCTTCTGCACTCGAATCTAGGTGTTGGATCAAACAGGAAAGTAGTGGGGAAAGTTGTATACCATGAATCTAGGACGCGGTTCAAAGAGGAAAGGAATGGGGGGAAGTAGTGGGAAAAGTTGTATAGCATGAATCTAGGACGTGGTTCAAAAAGGTAAGGAAGGGGGAAAGTAGTGGGGAAAGTTGTATCGCATGAATCTAAGACGTGGTTGAAAGACGAAAGGAATGGGGGAAAGTAGTGGGGAAAGTTGTATAGCATAAATCTAGGACGTGGTTCAAAGAGGAAAGGAAGGGGGGAAAGTACTAGTATAGACTGGCTATCCAACACCTACGTTGGTTGAAAAGGGAAAACAATGACAAACGCAGTACGCACATATGTAACGAACTGATCTTTTGTTTTGGGGGACAAGGCTGTAGAGTTTGAGCAGGACTAGATTTGCTGCGCTCACATAGGGAAAGGTGTTTAAAGATAACAAAACTGGTACCAACAAAAATATGCTCCTTGGTTGTTTGTTCTTTGTTGCAACAGGTTGTGCATCACCCCTGTACATCGGTAGATGCACATGGTGCTGGTGCGTCCACTATCCCGTGCAACTCTTTAGCTATTGTTAATCTAAGGCCCTATTTGGTTGAAAACTCCCTAGTCCCTACCTTCTTGGTTCCAGGGACTAAACATGGACTAGGGGTTATTAAATGACATGCTAAAAGACCATGTTACCCCTAGTAATGAACTAATAGAGACAAGGTGTGATGCGTGGCAGGGGCAACTGTTGGAAAAAGTCCCAAAAAGAGTCTCCCTCTGGGTCTTCTTTCTTTAGTCCCAAATGCCACTTTTAGTCCCTAAAAGTCCCTCCTGTTTGGTTTAGATGGGACTGACACGGAGTTTTTTTAGTCCCTCCATCAAAATGTCCCTGTAAACAAACACCCTCTAATAATGCCGATGGAAAATTGATGCAATGCCACAGTTAAAAGCAAATTACATGTTTAACAAATTTTATTGTTAATATAATCTCTCTATTAATATTAATCAATGCCACTGTTTTGAGAAATGCTACCGTTTTGCTTTCTTTCCCATTTAGATAAGGTACATGCTTATTTTTGTTGGCTTTTGTGTCATCCACCGTTATTGACCACTAGTTGTTTCCTTTGCACCTCTGTGTGAACAGGGTTATCTACTTCACCTCGTTGCCATTGTGACCTTTTGTTTCACTGCACAAAACACTTTTGTGTTTAAGAGTGTTTTGTGCAGTTCAACCAAAATGTCAGACCGAAAATGTTGCTTGATAGCTTGATCTTAGTGTAACTGCACAAGAGGAGATCTTACTTCCTATCCGTGTTGGCAAATTTGGTTTAGATCTTCTTCTTGTGAGTTGTTTGAATTCCGCTTCATGAGAGGTATGTACTAGCCTTCTTTTACATGATTCTGAAGTCTACTTTCATATGTTGTGCTACTTGTACGGTAATATTGTTTGATTTTAGTGAACTGCACAAATGAAGACAAGACTTCCAATCTATATGTGCACCGTAATGTCCCATTGAGGCAAGATAAGGATATTTCACAACTGTTGGCCTGTATTTTTTCACTTTCATCAGAAAATTAATGTCGTTGTTTAGTGCTATACTTGTGCAACCTAATTGACATGCCAAATCTTACATTGAAGGTAAAGCTTGTCTGTTATTGAACCAAGTGATGAAGGGGAAGAACAAGTGGAAGAAAAACAAAAATCAACTCCCGGTGCTGTAATGAAGCACTGGAACTGTGATGACACAAGTAATGATATAGTTTTGCATCTTAATTTATTTCTATGGCTGGAACGAGCAATTGTTTTGCCACTAATTTGATGCCACTCTTAATGTAATACGGAATTATCTCAAATTGTGCAAACAGGGATCTTCTTTGAAGATACCATATATTTTAGTGGAACTGCACAAGAAGATGTTGGAAATATTAAACAAATCGAGGAGTATATAGTAGGCATGGCCACCACAGTAGATAGCAACAGATGGTTCCGGAGAAGTGCTTCATCTGTATGCTCTACACAATAAGCCTCCTGACAAAGGTTGGTACTCGCCCACTGATTTCATCCGTATGATTGAGCTTTGTCATCTCTATTGGTTGTGCTACTGTTTAGATACTGTCATGAAAAAGTGGTATTGTCCTTGAGAAGTGCTTCATCTGTGCTGTTTTAAATATTTCCTTTCCTTTTTTCGAGCAAACTGGGATGCTAGCATTTAGTTGTCCTCTTGTCTTTGCACAACAGGATCATCCTCCTTTGAAGAAGAATATGGAGTACATGAAGTGACTAGTTCCGATTATGCCAGGATGAAGAAGCCCTGTCTATCTTCTCATCAGAAGGAGCAGTTGAAGGATGGTTACATTACTCCCCACAAGACCAAATAACTTCAGCTCAGAAGGACTGACAAATCTCCATCTTCTTGCTGTGATGCGCGAGTACAATGTTGTTCTAGGATTCTTTCCGGTGAGTTCCATTTTTCTAAAAGTGTGCTCTACATGGAACATGTAGGTGCCTATTTAAACTGCCAATTCATAGTACAGTTTGCTTTATACTAATCACTTTTTTGTATTTGTGCAAACATGGGTGCTCAGCTTGATTTCAATGGGAACTGCACAAAATGTTCATGAATACATCGAATCATTCATTTCCACCACAAGAAAGGAGGTGCCAATAAGTTCAAGGCGTCGCAACATATAAGGGCGAAATCATACAAGCTACGCGCGAATTTGGTTGATTTTGGTGGAACTGCACAAAAAGCACAGCTAGTTTATTTAGCACGAGGTGCCATGTCAATGTCCGAACTGATGGCAAACCCTGCCCATTCCACAATCATAGGCATTTGATATTTTGGAATAGGACAACTGTCAGTGTCAAAATCGGCGGATCTCGGGTAGGGGGTCCCGAACTGTGTGTCTAGGATTGATGGTAACAGGAGATGGGTGAGGGAGTCCTGGATTAGGGGGTGTCCGGATGGCCGGACTATAACCTTTGGCCGGACTCCTGGACTATGAAGATACAAGATTGAAGACTTCGTCCCGTGTCCGGATGGGACTTTCCTTGGCGTGGAAGGCAAGCTTGGCGATACGGATATGTAGATCTTCTCCCATTGTAACCAACTCGTGTAACCCTAGCCCTCTCCGGTGTCTATATAAACCGGAGGTTTTAGTCCGTGGGGCGAACAACAATCATACCATAGGCTAGCTTCTAGGGTTTAGCCTCTCGATCTCGTGGTAGATCTACTCTTGTACTACCCATATCATCAATATTAATCAAGCGGGAGTAGGGTTTCACCTCCATCGAGAGGGCCCAACCTGGGTAAAAACATCGTGTCCCTTGTCTCCTGTTACCATCCGCCTAGGCGTACAGTTCGGGACCCCCTACCGAGATCTGCGGTTTGACACCGACATTGGTGCTTTCATTGAGAGTTCCTCGTGTCGTCATCTTTAGGCCCGATGGCTCCTCCGATCATCAACAACGATGCGGTCCAGGTGAGACTTTTCTCCCGGACAGATCTTCGATTCGGCGGCTTTGCATGTGGGCCAATTCACTTGGCCATCCGGAGCAGATCAAAAGCTACGCCCGCCATCAGTCAGATTTGGAAGTTTGAACTACGGTGGCGTCCGCGGAGACTTGATCTTGACGGGTTCGAGCCACACCGGCGCCCCGCCTTTCACGATGGGCATGATCTAGCTCTGCGCGCTGAACGGTGCCACAGAGGCCGCACCGTGTCTGCTCCGACCCTTAGCTCGGAGCCGATCGCGCATGTCGAGGGCGGGTGGCTGGACACCGCCTCGGGGCTGCAATCTCTGCGGTGACCGAGCGAACACCAGCCTTGTCGCTTTGCGGCTTCGTGACTCAAGGTGTCGGACTCCTCTCCGGACTCCAAACCTCCCGCGCCCCTGCCAATCGAATCCGATTGGGCGCCCGATCATGGAGTTTGCCGCGCGGACATCTTTCGGCTTTTCGCCCTTGGCGACATCCTGAATTCACTAAAGTCTCTCTCTTTATCGGAGAGCCTGGCGGACTATGTTCAGCAATGTTGGGATGCGAGCGACGAAGAAATTCAAAGCCCACCCACCACCCACTTCAGAGACACCGCCGATGATTTAACCGACATGCTCGACTTGACTCAAGACATCGGCGGTATGGGCGCCGATGCAGGAGGCGACCAAGAACCAGCGCCTATAGGGCACTGGAAGGCCACCTCGTCATATGACATATACATGGTGGACACCCCAAAAGAAGGGAAGGATGGAACAACGGAGGATGACCCTCCAAGAAGCAGCCTAAGCGCCCGGCGTCGTGGCGCCGCTCTAAATCCCGCCAAAGCAAAAGCGGCGATTCGGCACCCCCCCCTCCAAAGCGGTATTCATGCACAGAGGATAGAAAGCCAGCCCCCATGAGAGAGCGGTAGAGCGGAGAGGTAGAGGGCGATAATTACATGCCTCCCTCCGAAGGCGAGGCAAGCCTCGGCGACGGCAATTTATCGTGCACGAGGATCTGTCGAACAAGAGAGTTTCAAGCGCAGGCTTATGGCCACGGCGAGCAGCCTCAAGAAAAAACAGCAACAGCTTAGAGCTGACCAAGACTTGCTAGCCGACGGATGGACTGAAGTCCTTGCGGCGAAAGTCTGAACTCGAGCGCCCCCAAGAGCTACCCAAAGCGCAGGCTGCTATCCCCCATTAGAGGAGCAAGCACCTAAACCTACATCACCAGCGCACGACGCGGCCGACCGACCACCTCGTGGCCGCGACAGAGAGGCCTCTCGGCCTCCACTCAAAGAATACCAAGGCACGGGGAAATGCGCCAGACCTGCGAGATATATTGGAGGACAAGACAAGGCAAACAAGATCGATCTACGGATCGGCGTGGGCCTACCTAAACGTGATGATAACCGTCATGCGGATATGGCAAATCGGTAGGGCGAACACGATGAAAAAGCTCATTCGAGCTACGTCGTGATATAGCCCGATCTGAGGCGCCGCACACCCACTATGCTTCACGGATGAAGTAATGGATCATCAAATCCCGAGGGTTTCAAACCCGTAAACATCGAATCATACGATGGCACAACAGATCTGCGGTATGGATCGAGGATTATCTCCTTCATATCCACATGGCCCGCGGTGATGATCTACGCCATCAAATACCTCCCACTCAAGCTTAAAGGACCAGCTCGGCATTGGCTTAACAGCTTGCCGCAGACTCAATTGGTCGATGGGAGGACACGGAAGCCGCATTCCTCGACAATTTCCGGGCACCTATGTGCGACCACCGACGCCGATGACCTAAGCCACATAATTCAGCAGCGGAGGAATCGGCGGACAATTACGACACGGTTCCTAACCAAGTAAAATCAAATAGTCGACTGTCCTGACGCAGAGGCCCTCGCAGCCTTCAAACATAACATCCGTGACGAGTGGCTTGCCCGACACCTAGACAGGAAAAGCCGAAATCCATGGCAGCCCTCATAACACTCATGACCCGCTTTTGCGCGGGAGAATACAGCTGGCTACGTCGTAGTAATAACATGACCAAGAGCCCTGGTAATTCGGATACCAAGGACAGCAATGGCAGGTCGCGTCGCAACAAGCACAAGCACCACATTAACGGCGACAATGCTGAGGATATGATAGTTAATGCCGGATTCAGAGGCTCTAAACCCGGTCAGCGGAAAAAGCCATTTAAAAGAAATATTCCGGGCCCGTCCAGTTTAGACCGAATACTCGATCGCTCGTGCCAGATACACGGCACCCCCGAAAAACCAGCCAACCACACCAACAGGGATTGTTGGGTGTTCAAGCAGGCAGGCAAGTTAAATGCCGAAAACAGTGACAAGGGGCTGCATGCGATGACGAGCAGGAGCCCCGGCCGCCGAACAATAGGGGACAGCGGGGCTTCCCCCCACAAGTGTGGACGATGAACATGATATACGCAACCCACATACCCAAAAGGGAGCGGAAGCGTGCACTCAGGGACGTATATGCGTTGGAGCCAGTCGCCCCAAAGATCAACCCATGGTCCTCCTGCCCGATCACTTTTGATCGAAGGGACCACCCCACTAGCATCCGCCATGGCGAATTCGCCCCATTGGTTCCAGACCCAATCATTGACGGATTTCACCTCACTAGAGTCCTTATGGACGGCGGCAGCAGCCTGAACCTGCTTTATCAGGATACAGTGCGAAAAATGGGCATACATCCCTCAAGGATTAAACCCACAAAGACAACCTTTAAAGGCGTCATACTAGGTGTAGAGGCCAACTGTACAGGCTCAGCTACACTTGAGGTGGTCTTCGGATCCCCGGATAATTTCGGAAGCTAGGAGTTAATCTTCGACATAGTCCCGTTCATGATGGCTATCACGCCTTTGCTCGGAGGAACCGCATTTGCAAAGTTCAATGCGGTGCCGCACTATGCATAATTCAAGCTCAAGATGCCAGGCCCTCGAGGAGTCATTATGGTCAATGGAAACACCGAATGCTCTCTCCGAACGGAGGAGCGTACGGCGGCCCTCGCGGCGGAAGTACAAAGTAGCCTCTCAAGGAAATTCTCCAGTCCAGCTATTAAACGTCCGGACTCCGTCAAGCGTGCCCGGAGTAACCTACAACAAGACCGCCTGACACGTTCCGAGCAAGCGTAGCAGTGCGGCTCCAACCCCAGCCCTCGCGAAATCGCGAAACCTGTACTACGCCTACATAATTATGCTCTGGAAATACCATGGGCATAAGGGGAGGGGCACGACCACGGCACGCCCAAAACGCAGCTTAACCGCACTAGGGGCTCCCGATTTTATCATTCCTTTTTTTCTTACTTTCAGGACTCCACTCTCCGGAAGGCCTGTCCAGCAGTACAATCGCCGAACACACGATGCAACAGCCAGGGAGGCAGAAAGCTACGTCGAGTGTCCAGGTGGTCTATATAACGAGCAGTATACTTGTTTCACATATCATCCCGCAGCTCGCCCCTGGAGGGGGACATGTCAAATAGTCCCATCTCTTGCCTATCACACTATTTGTATCGTTCTGCTTTTACCGCAGCCTTTTCAAATAAACAATACATAGCTTTTGTCTATTATTGTTCATTTTTATGTAAATATGTTCAGTTATGACATTATGCAACCATACACTTTGGTACGGCCAATACACCAGGGGCTTAAGTACCCCAGAATATGGTGTGAGAAGTCCGAACACTCTCACGAGTGCGGCACCCCGAACTTATAGCATTATATGCATTGGCTCCAAATCATGTCTTGGGTCAATAGTTGGGTTTGCCCGGCTCCCATGTTTTGGTAACTTACGTTCCGTTATATCGGCTAAGGTAGCGCTGGGAGAACTACTGCGATTGTGCCCCAGTTGAGCTGGGTTAAGTACCTTAGTAGAGAAAGCTAAAACTGACCGTCATGATAGGGCGAGAGCTGGTCGCTGTTCGAGAGGTTTCGAGTCCCTAAAGACTTATGTCGCTTAGAGCGAGGGGCTGGCTTTGTCCGGCCTAGGCGTGGATAGCGCCCCAAACTCGGTCTTCTGAATACTTGGGGCTTCGTCGAAATTTAAAATTATAGAATTCTATGGCTAAGTGAGAGTGATAAAGCATTATAGTCCGATTGCCTTGTTCACAGTCTGAGCGCCTCCTCGAAGGACCCAGAATGGGAACAAGAGCGCTCAGGTTTATCCCGAACACCCCAGCACTCGTGGCATGGGGGCAGAAGCCGATGACTCGCCATCTCTCAGATTTAATAAACGGCTGCACAGAAGGTAATACTTTAAATTCAAAAAGCGTTGCTTAGCGATATGAACAAGTTTTCAGCGCACAGGATAACATGAGCGAGTTTACTCAAAAATTACATCCTTGGAACATTCATCCGCCATAAGGCGGGCACCCTTCAGGACGCCCTCATAATACATCTCGGGCTTGCGATGCTCCTTGCCCTCCGGTGGCCCATCTGTCACCAGCTTCTCAGCATCCATCTTTGTCGGATTTCTGGTTCCGGCAGACCCTTGAGGTTCGAACACTGGGGTCCGCGCGGAGATCCAACCCTCCACCGCCTCGCACCTTGCCGAATCGCTGGGACCTAAACTACTAAACAGAATAGCACAAGAGACACAGGGTTTATACTAGTTCGGGCCACCATTCTGGTGTAATACCCTACTCTAGTTTGTGGTGTGGTAGATTGCCTCTTGGGCTGGTGAGGAACAATACGGGAAAAACAGCCTCGCGAGGGTCTGTTCTTGGTGGGTGTGATGAACTGCTAGGTGGTGTTCCGTCGCTCTAGCTTGAGGATCGGGTCTCTGTCTTTCTCTGGATGCCAGATCTAGATGCCTCTTCTCTCCCCTACTCTGAGTGTGGCTACTCCTATTTATAGGCGAAGGCCCTGGGCCTCTTCCCAAATATTGAGCGGGAAGGGCGCCAACAATTGGCCATTTTGAAGGGGAACAGCGGGTACACTTATCCTGACTAAAGTTGGTCCTCGCCTGCGAAAGGCTCTGGTGATGACGCCTTCTTGGGCTCCACGATGACTCCCTTCCAGCCGTTGGGCTGGTCTTGGTATTGTTGCACCGAAATGGACGCCTTTGCTTGATGCTCTTGCCTGCGCTTGCTCCCTTTGCACCAAAGAGGAAAGGAGGACACCGCGCGGGCTGGCGCCCGACTGGCGCCCTTGGTCGTCATGGCTTGCGTCATGGGCACCTCACGAGTACCCTGCCTTGAACTCTCCGCCTCCTCATGAGCTAGCTTTGTGAGGCCGTGCTCGAGAAGCTCCTTGTCGTCCGCCCATGAGGCTTGGCCCTCGCAAGGGTCTTGAGCTTGCGTTGATGAAGATGGGCCGTCTGGGCCTCCTTTGAGCCACGCCGCGGGCCGCAGGCAGGCAAGTCTGGGGACCCCCGTTCCCAGAACGCCGACAATCTTGCCCCAGTGTACTTTAACACGGGCAAGGGCCCTACGGGCGTCTTCTATGCATACGGAGCACTTGATGACTTCAAGCCGTGAACAGGCATCCGCCAGCCGCCTCACCAGCCCAAAGTAGCTCACAGGCATGACCTCCCCAGGCCATAGCCGGACTATAAGGCCCTTCATGTCATGTTCGGCCACCTTATGGAGCTCGACCAGCTGCTTCAGCTGGTCGCTCAAGGGCACTAGGTGTCCGGCCTCGAGATCTTGAGACGAGAACACCTTCTCCGTCGAGCTCCCTCCTCGGCTCGGTAGTATCTGGCAGCGTCGGACACACTGCGGGGCAGATCTGCGAATGCTCCTGGAGAGCTCCGGACTCGGTAAGTAACAAGTAATTCACTTTCACGTGCTTGCTTTGCATAAAGAATGCCTTACCCGCCGCTATCTTCTTAATCGCCTCAATTTCCTGGAGGGCTTTTTGGGCTTCGGCCTTGGCAGATTTGGCCCTCTCAAGGGCAGAGGCAAGCTCGGACTCTCGAGTCTTTGAGTCAAGCTCCAAACTCTCGTCTTTTTTCACGAGAGCCTGGAGCTCTTGCTGCACCTCCGCCACCCGCGCCTCCTGCTTTTCTCGCTCGATGCGCTCCACGGCCGCATTTTCTTCGGCCTTGGACAACGCTTTCTTCAGGGTTGCCACCTGGGTTGTGGCCCCTATAATACTCACATTGGTCCTGTCATTTTTTGCAACCACATCTTTTTTATATACTTACATAAGGTATTACTTACCTTCCTTGTCCTCGAGCTGCTTCTTGGCAAGGCCGACCTCGTTCTCGGACCGCTCAAGGCTCCGCTTCAATTCATCGACCTCCGCAGTCAGTGCGGCAGAGGTCAGCAGCGCAGCCTCCATTCCCATATTGACATACTTCTGTTAGACTCCTGCGTATATCTTTTAGATCCTCGCCCGGCTTTTCTTTCCGAACACCAAACTGAGCATCGAGGGCTCTGTCTATCGGTAATATTTTACATATCTTAAATACATACCTCAAAGCCTGTTAGAAGGCTGGCACAGGCTTCTGTCAGCTCGCTCTTGGCGGACTGAACCTTCTGGATCACCGCACTCATAATAGTGCGGTGCTCCTCGTTGATGGAGGCGCCGTTAAGCACCTCCAGCAAATTATCCGGTGCCTCCGATTGGACGGAGGTCACCGGCGTCGTAGGCTTGCCCTTCTTACTTGGGGGCCGCCTGCCGGACTCCGGAACCACCGAAGGTTCCGATGCGGTGTCCGGGCCGGGGACGGACTTAGAGCCCTTTGGGGTTTTATCCCCTTTGCGCCTGGAGTCCGGGAGGTCGCCTTGCGGTGCCTCCAGGACCACCTCCTCCTGGCTTGGACCCTTTTCGGACTCCACCTCGGCATCTTCCGTAGGACGAGGGGAGGTAGCAGTCGGGAGTGAAAGACTATTCACATCTGACGAATCCAGGGAGCCGCTCGACGAAGCGACGAGCTGGGCCTTTGGCGGACTGCATGATTATATTCGGCGTCAGAAGATACTGTGCAATAAAGGAACGCCATGAGTTATTCTGGTATCCGGATACTTACGATTTTTCCAGGGGCTTGGCCCTGGATGGCCACTCCTCTTCGCCGTCGTCGGTGTTGGTGGAGTAGTCCGGAGGAAGGGTCCTTCCCTTCTTGGACCCTCCGGCCCCCCCAGTTGGGGCGGCCTTCCTTTTCTTTCCTCCCCCCGCTGAAGGGGGAGGGGCCTCTTCTTCCTCCTCCTCGTCTTCGTGGGAGGAGTGCGCCTCGGAGTCATCGGACGATGAATCCAACACCACCGGGCGCCGGGAACTCTTTCGAGTTCCCGTGGCCTTCTTCTTAGCCTTCTTCTCCGGCACCACGTAAGGTGCGGAACCAGCAACCCGTCAAGCGGGCGTCCGCTGGGTCTTCGGGCAAGGGAGCCTGACAGTTGATCTGCCCGGACGTCTCCTGCCAATCCTGTCAAAGGTAAGGGAGTTTAGATCCCGCATAGAGTCAAACTATGAAAAACAAGTATCCCGTAAAGGGTAAAACAGCTTACCGTGTTGGCTTGATGCTGCGCGCTGAATCCGCGATCCTCGGTAGCGGATGCGGGAGCCTCGGCGCCCTTGAACAGCACCTTCCAGGCATCTTCGTACATAGTGTCCAGAGCCTGCTCTCGGGGTTCGGTCTTTGTGACGGATTAAACTCCACAAGCTGAAAGCCCGTTGTTGGCACGGGAGGATCCGGCGGATGAGCATGACCTGGACTACGTTGACGAGTTTGAGCTTCTTGCTCACCAGGTTTTGGACGCAGGTTTGGAGTCCGGTCAGCTCTTCCGAATTAACCCATGACAGGCCCTTCTCTTTCCAGGAGGTGAGCCGCGTGGGGATGCCAGAACGGAATTCGGGGGCCGCTGCCCATTCGGGGTCACGCGGCTCGGTGATGTAGAACCACCCCGATTGCCACCCCTTTATGGTCTCTACGAAGGAGCCCTCGAGCCATAGGATGTTGGGCATCTTGCCCACCATGGCACCTCCGCACTCCGCTTGGCGGCCGCCCACTACCTTCGGCTTGACATTGAAGGTCTTCAGCCATAAGCCGAAGTGGGGCTGGATGCAGAGGAAGGCCTCGCACACGACGATGAACACCGAGATGTTGAGGATGAAGTTCGGGGCCAGATCGTGGAAATCCAGGCCGTAGTAGAACATGAGCCCCCGGAAAAATGGGTGAAGTGGGAAACCTAGTCCGCGGAGGAAATGGGTGAGGAACACCACCCTCTCATGGGGCCTGGGGGTGGGGATGAGCTGCCCCTCATCTGGGAGCCGGTGCGCGATGTCATTGGACAAGTATCCGGCTTTCCTCGGCTTCTTGATGTGTCCCTCCGTGACGGAGGAGAGCATCCACTTGACTCCCGCTCCGGACATGGCTGGAGAAGGTTGAGGTGGGATGTGCGGACTTGGGCGCTGGAGCTCGTCTTGCGAAAATGGATAAGCAAAGGAGGAAGAAGGCGTAGATGAAAAGGTGGATCCTTATCCCCTTATATGGGCGGACGAAACTATGTGCCCCCACTAGCCTGGTAACACTCGCTTATCTCCCAAGCGCCGTAAATTAATGGCACGGTTGGGTTACCGCCCGTATTGATGAGAATCCCGGAATAAGGGACACGATCACTGCTCGACAAGGCGTGCCAAGAAACCGCCTCGCTAAGCGCTACCGAGGTGGGACAATAAAAGCGATTCGAATAAAGGCTTGGCCGTGGCGTGATGTCACGCTGCAGAATACGTCAGCAGATTAGATTTGTACAAATATTTTTCTCTCTACGGTGGTATGAGGAACTTATTTTGCAGAACCGGACACTATCCTTATGTTCAAAATCTTCTATGAAGTATTCGGAGGAGGAACCCGCCTTGCAATGCGAAGACAATCTG
Organism: Aegilops longissima; assembly: GCA_021605205.1. NCBI lineage: Eukaryota > Viridiplantae > Streptophyta > Magnoliopsida > Poales > Poaceae > Aegilops > Aegilops longissima. Next base: position 280,986,757 of record CM038680.1, read on the forward strand.
CGTGCGGACTTGTCGTTATTGAAGCCTGGTTCGGGGACTCTTGAGGAGTCTGGATTAGGGGTGTCCGGATGGCGGACTATAACCTTTGGCGGACTCTGGACTATGAAGATACAAGATTGAAGACTTCGTCCGTGTCCGGATGGGACTTTCCTTGGCGTGGAAGGCAAGCTTGGCGTCTGGATATGTAGATCTCCTCCCATTGTAACCGACTTTGTGTAACCCTAGCCCTCTCCGGTGTCTATATAAACCGGAGGGTTTTAATCCGTGGGGCGAACAACAATCATACCATAGGCTAGCTTCTAGGGTTTAGCTTCTCGATCTCGTGGTAGATCTACTCTTGTACTACCCATATCATCAATTTTAATCAAGCAGGAGTAGGGTTTTACCTCCATCGAGAGGCCCAACCTGGGTAAAACATCGTGTCCCTTGTCTCATGTTACCATCCGCCTAGGCGCACAGTTCGGGACCCCCTACTCGAGATCCGCGGTTTGACACCAACAGCGGGGACACGATGTTTACCTGTGTTGGGCCCTCTCTATGGAGGTAATACCCTACTTCCTGCTTGATTGATCTTGACGAATATGAGTATTACAAGAGTCGATCTACCACGAGATCGTAATGGCTAAACCCTAGAAGTCTAGCCTATATGACTATGGTAATGTGTTTATCCTTTCCGGACTAACTCCTCTGGTCTATATAGACACCGGGGGAATCTAGGGTTTACATAGAGTCGGTTACATAAGAAGGGATCTTCATAATCGGTCGCCAAGCTTGCCTTCCATGCCAAGTAGAGTCCAATCCGGACACGGGTACAGTCTTCGGCCTTCATGTCTTCACAGCCCATCAGTCCGGCCCATGGATAATAGGCCGGACGCCCGAGGACCCCTTAGTCCAGGACTCCCTCAACAACCTTGTCAAATTTTGCTCATTGATTTTAGCAAGAAGACATGCGTTTGATATTTTCGAATGGGACGCCCTTTCCTGTCAGCAGCGTCGATCCATTTTTTTCTTCATTCTTTAGTTGTGAAGTAAATATTGGCTAAAAAGCTGCTCAAACTCTTTGCACTCATTTTGTTCCTTTTTACTTCACACATTGTGAAAGTGCATACTTTTTTCTATAAGATTGGTCAAAGTAGAGATACTTTGACTGCAGACAAAACTTGTATGCAGACTAGAAAGGAACGGAGGGAGTACATGTGAAACTACTGCAAATGAGGTGATCACCCTGGGAATAATGCCAGTACATATTGTTTTGCATGTTCATCCAATGCCAGTGATACAAGAATTCGAACTAATCAAAATAAATTCGTTTCATTCATAAACAGTCGGATTTCATATAAACATGCCGGATTTCATTACATTTCATACATTCTTCAACTAAAAAGGGGTGCGTTGGAGGTATAATTAATTAACCGAAGCTACCCACCTGTGTCCGGCTGAGCCGAACAGAAGCTTCAGTGACTTAACTGCAGGTGCAGTTGCGTAACTGACATGTGGCCTAGATGTCTATTGGGCCCACGTGTCATTCAGCCAACTGCACCAGCAGTTAAGTAGAAGCAGCGTCCTTCTCCAACATAGCTCTCCGACTCCACATCGCCGCCAAGAAACTAACCGGCCGTCAGTGGTCAACCCGCCTAGCTTGGCTTCAACCGGAGGGTAGCAGCGGTGGCCTTACTTGGACCCTAGCAGCGGCGACCTACCGTGTTCTACTCTTCCTTGTTTTCTGTGTGGCATGGCCTCGTTGGCAGCGGGGCGGGGCCTCGGCGGAGCCGGCGATGTCCTCTGACTCGTTGCCAGCGGGCGGTGCCTCAGCCGAGCGGGGGAAATCCTCCCCCTCATTGCCGGCAGGGTGGGGCCTCGGCGGAGCCGGCGGTGTCCTCTGCCTCGTTGTTGGCGCCGCGGGGCCTCGGTGGAGCAGGGCCTCGTCGACGCCAACGGAGCAGGGACTCGTCAGAGCCGGCATTGTCCTCTGCCTCATCCTCGGTCTCGCCAAACAGCGCCTCGCCCGCTTCATGGACCTCTTTGTAGGCGGCCGCAGCCTCCGCCACCCGCATGCGGTACTGCCGGCGCTCGAGGCGGCCCTCGTGGGCAGAGCGGTATGAGTCGACCAGCGCCTCCTGCTCCACCCGCTCCGCGGTGATCTGCTCCTCCGCCTGCAGGTGCTCCTGGAGGAGATGGTGGTTGTAGGCAGCATCGGCCTACGCCTCCCGGAACTGCTCCTCATGCTTCTGCCTCACCGTGTCCATATATTGGGCACGAGCCTCTCCGATGTTCATGGTGCAATGCACTGGCGAGGATGGCGCGGAGGAGGGGGTTGGCACCGGATCGTCGACTACCATGTTCTCCATTGGGACGTTGTCGTCCTCTGGCTGCCTGCCGGCCAGCCAGTCAGCAGTAATGGCTGCTATCTCCTTGTGGTCCGTCGTCCACCCGTCCCGAAGAACACTGCAGCGCGAGGAAGCCATGGTGAGCAGTAGTGGTGTGGACAGGAGAAAGGGAACGGATGCGGTTGACTGCGGCTATGGATGGGCGGTAGTGGGACGGACGTGTGGCGCCGGAGTAGCCGCCTCGGCAACCGCGTATCATTAATGTGGGCGGCAGAAGGACGGATGGACATCACTTGTGTCGTTTGAAGGTGGAGCAATCGCCTGCACCGGGAAGCGGAGCGGGCGACGCTGACCGTTCGAGCGAAGCAGCGAGCGAGGAGGTTATGCAGGTGAGCGGGCACTCAGACTCATGCTTGGCAGTGGGTCGGTCCAGCAGTTGGACATGCTAGCTCACCACCTAGCTCGCCGAGCTGAGCAACGACAATTGGTGTTCCTGAATCGCGGCATAAGGGCAGACTGGATGGAAAAGGCACGCTAGGAGGGGAACAAATAATATGTATGGACGGACATTCTCTCATTTGAAGCACACTACAGTTCTTCTACAGAATTCTGCCTTGGTGGCTCCGTATATGGATGAACACAAGAATTTGCTACGCTCCAAACACCGGAGCGGTCGATGACTGGATTACCGTGAACAAACCAGGAGTTTAGCCAGACTGGTTGCGAACCGTACCATGCATGACACCTCTATTGAAGATGACATGTACTTGCTGTCCCATTACCATCTTGAATATAATGACTTTCAAAGTGCGAGATAAATGGTAATACATTTTACACGATCGCCCAAGATAAGAAGAGCACCAACCAAAACAGTGGTGTCCGTTTGATCAGAAACCAAGGCGGAAAGGAAACATATTATGGTTATATACAGGACATATGGGAACTTGACTATCGGCGTGGTTTAAAGGTCCCTTTGTTTGGTGCAAATGGGTCAATATGACACGAGGCGGGTAACGGAAGACCCGCGATGCGGAATGACAACAAGGATCTCAACAATCTTGCGTATGCAGCGAACCATTCGTCCTAGCCAATGATGTGGCACAGGTTTTCTATGTGAAGGACATGTCTACCAAGCCAAGAAAAGAAAAGATAAGGAAGCGAATGCATCGTACGATGAGCCAAAGCGGCACATAGTTCTTTACGGGAAGAGAAACATCGTGGGAGTGGATGACAAGACAGACAAGTCGGAAGATTATGAAAAGTTTGATGAAATTTCTCCATTCACAAAGTGAATATTGACCCGAGCATCCCGTTAAATGATGAAGATTTTCCATGGTTCGGCGCAAAGGGACACCTGAAGAAAAAGTTTCACACCCAAAGATGCAGGATGTGATCGGCTTCACTATCATCACTTTCTTACGTGTTTCACACCCGTGAGGAGGAATCTCGGTAATAGTTAGGGTAGTTATGTGTTTTGGCATTTGAAGCGAAGAAATTTTATGTGCAAACAAATTCTTTCATGCCTTTATTGATTTTTAAAGTTAAATTATTCACAAACTAGTGATTCACACTAATTTCAAATAATTCAAAATTTAAACTATTCAAATTTGAAAACTACGGGCACTAACGAGAAAGTTTGTAATTTTTTGTACCTAAAGAAAAAATATTCACAAAGAAACTCTAAATACACAAAAAAACAACACGAAAATAAATAAAGCAAAAAATAAATAAATAAAGCCCGCATACTAGGCCAGAGCGGCCTGCATAAAACTAGAAACCCAACCTGTTGTTGGGCCAGGATCTGAGACCATAAAGGCCAAGTGGGCCTGAGGGCAACAAAGAACACGTAGGCCCAGTGGGCCTGCTTTGGAGAGGAGCTCGAGAGAGCGACCGCGCGAGGTTTATAAACCAGGTCAGGTCGCCCCTCGGCTAGCGAGTGGGACTAAACTTGCCGCACCGCACTGCGCTAACCCCCTTTAGTACCGGTCGTGGCACAAACCGGTACTAAAGGGGCCTTTAGTACCGGTTTGTGCCACCACCGGTACTAAAGGGGTCGCTTCCGCGCGCTTGGATGACATCACGGAGAACACTAGCTGCGAGCTACGTCAAAATGAAGAACATATCCATGAAGGTGGCGGGCGGCGTTGCTTTTCGATTACCCCCAAAGCAACCTACCATTGCATCCCGATTCGAGAGGGCTATGCTCGTGTCATGGTTGACGGTGGTGCACCCATATTCGGGCTAGAGCTTGACATTTACGGAGGTGACGACGGCGCTTTCTCGAGGCGCCAACCATCGTATCATCCTATGGAAAAAGTTGCATCATCTTTCAAAGGCCACCGACACGCGTCATCCGACTCCTCGTCGAAGTCCGCCACCGATTCAGCAGTCTCCCGCTCCTGCAAGTCCACCAAGTCCGGCAAAGTGTCGCCACCTCCTCCTCCAAGTCCGCAAGCTGTCGAGCCACTCCTCCTCCTCCAAGTCCGTCACAGCGTCGACGTCCACTCCTCCTCCAAGTCCGGCACAACCTCAGTCCACTCCTCCTCCAAGTCCAGCACAGCTTGAGCCTCCTCCTCGTCCAACTCAGCCCGTCGGCCGGCGTCTCCGCCGCCTCGGCAATCGAAGAAGAGACACCCGCAGCTATGGTGCGTGGGCACGAGTCGAGGTAGTACAGGAAATACAAAGGAGGCAAGCGATATAAATATGGTCCAAGCCTCACGCCTCTTCCGCAGAGGTCTTATGACAGGTCCGAGGAGGAAATCGCAGCCATATCGAAGTCGAGGTGGAAGCCCATTTTGCACGAAACCGCCACCGCCGCCAAGGGAGAAAGTGCACGAGAAGCGATTGACCACTTCATTCGTATGGCTCAACCACCAGCTCCCAAGCCTGATGACACGAATATGAGCACCACATCGGAAGTTAAATCGAGCACGCCTCGTGGGAGGCGAGCTCGGGATCGAGCAAACAAGAAGCAGCTGTCAAAAATGCGGAAAACCATTCCCGGCCGGGAGAACAGTGGCGCAATCGATCCCTCGCTTGTTGTGCCAACAACACGTGATAAAGATCTGTGCGCCAATATTATTATGGGCAAACAGTTTACGTTCTGAGGTGGGCAATGTGGTAATAACGGAGGACCATATAATGCAGTGAAGTTCTCAAAATCACTGTTGGACAACTCCTCGAGATCGAGCCCATGCACGTGCTTAGAGAGGATGAAATAAAACGGAAATATGTCCGGGGCCAACCTTTGGTCGAGCAGGACAAGGTCAAGAACCTCCCAACGAGAATGTATGAATTGCATCAATGGTACATGAACATTACCAAGATTTCGATCGATTGTCCCTCATGGTGAATGTCAAGGAGAAGCATTACTTCCATGAGAAAGCTATGTCCGTTGAGTATTCTGAACTGTTTCAGTTATACAATCAAGACGCTTTTCGAAAAATCTATAAATCGATTGCTATTATGCGTAAGTGATTTCTTTCTATAATTTAAGTCTCAAGCTAGTTGTCTTGATCCTTTTGATCAATCATTACCTGTAATTATCCTCACTATATTCTTTTACGTGGTATTATATGCAAGATGAAGATATATGAAATGAGAAAAGGTGGGCGCTTTGGCATTGGGTTCATTGACCCAAACACCGTTAATAAATACACATGGAAACTAAATCCACGTTATCAAAAGGGCGTGAGGACAACATGCTAGAGTTCTTGAAGCGCCTCAAATATAATGAAGATATACTACTTCCTTACAACTTCTAGTGAGTCACCTTTGTCTTGTACTACAAATTCTCTGTTTTTGCCTACTAGCTAGCTACATGTTTTTGCTTTACATATGCCTTAATTAAGACATGCAAGCGTGTGTGCATGCAGATTTCACTGGGTCTTGTGTATCATTAAAGTTGGCCTTGAACAGTTGAAATCTTGGACTCACTACTCAAAGAAAAACTGACTATAACATCTTGTTTGGGATAGTCAACAAGTAATTTCAATCATTATTAACTATATATCTCGGCCTATTTAGTTCGTCATTTTCATGATATGAACTATTTAATAACCCTTTATTCATTTTCTTTGTCGGCGGGGGGCTTGGGCAAGGTTCATCAGTGACCCGGAGAATGGAAACAAAAGCTTAAATGGTTTCACCCAAGGTAAGTAATTAAGTAGTACTAGCTAGCTAGCTAGCTGCCATCTCTTTAATTATCATGCTTGATTAATTATTATCTGATCAAATTCCATTCTCGTAAAGGCCTTGAAGCGGTAGCGCAGGGACTGATCTGTGTGCATTCTGCGTTTGCGAGAACATTCGCATGATGGCGTCCGAAAGGAGCAGATCTCAAAGACAGGAATGGATACGCTTGTCAAAACACTATTCACAATTTTACACCATTATCGATATCTAGTCACACAACTAATACACATGCATATTGATCTCCTTCTTAACAGTTCACAGAGGTGCGGGAGAAGCTCCTAGAAGCGGAGCGTAGAAGCACTTCAAGAGGAAATAGCGGGATTTTTGCTCGACCAGGTCATAAATCCGAAGGAGAATACTATTACCGCTACCGCCCCCATCGTGCTCGAAGGCACCACTTAGGCTAATGCCACTTGGCTCCAAGGCAACATGCATATATAGGAGAAATTGTATATAGCTATACATGTGTGTATGTGTGAATTAATTTATATGATGGTTTGTGAGACATTGATGATATATATATATATGCATGATTGGTTCTACTAGAAATTCTATATATATATATATATATATATATATATATATATATATATATATATATATATATATATATATATATATATATATATATATATATATAACGTACAATGTGTAGTATCGTAAAATACCAAAGAAGCGAAAAAGAATTAAATTGATAACACAAATTTAATTGAAAAATAAAAATAAAACAAAACCCACAAACATTTAGTACGGTTGGTGTTACCAACCGGTACTAAAACTCCCCCTGCCCCGTGAGCTGCCTCGTGCCACGTGGTTGGCCTTTAGCACCGGTTCGTCTGAACCGGTACTAAAGGGGGGGCTTTAGTGACCACACTTTAGTGCGGTTGTGGAACCGGCACTAAAGACCTTACTGAACGGTGCTATTGCCCGGTTCTGCACTAGTGTTCCCACATGTGAGACATGGTTACTACCTCAAATGTATGTGCTATGCATGACCAGGAACAAGGAGGAAGACCATGGACAAGACGGCGAGGACACCAAGTACAAGGACCAAGAGAAGAAGCTGCCCGAAGCTACAGCAGCCGGACGTCCGACCAGGACCGGGCGTCCGACGAACTCCAGGCACCGGACGACCGGCCCCCTCCGGACGTCCGACCGAAGCGCACCCGAGCCGAATCTACGGAAGTCCGAAGAGCACCGAACGTCCGGACCTTCCCGAGCCTCCGGACGACCGGCCCCCTCCGGACGTCCGACCGAAGCGCACCCGAGCCGAATCTACGGAAGTCCGAAGAGCACCGGACGTCCGGACCTTCCCGAGCCTCCGGAAGACCGGAACCCTCCAGACGTCCGACGCCTGTCTGCGCACAGTGTATTGGACCGAGTCCATGTATCCCCCACTTTACCCCTTCGTGGCCCAAGACTATATATACTCCTCCACCTCCTCCTAGTTAGGGTTAGCGTTGATTTAGCTCATTTGTGAGATAGAGCTTCGCTCATCCATATCGGATCTACTCCACGAGAGAGACCAGGGCCCCTCTTCGGAGAAGATCCACCTTGGATTCAAGACCTCCTTTGCGTAGACGATCTTCAACACCTCACCTACAACACATGAGCGAGGCTCCAATGGTAACATAGGTGATGGTACTTCTCTTGTCCCACTAGTGGACTATCTTGACATCGATTGCTCCCATGATGTTGATCCTCCTATTCCCATGCTTCATGCTAGTGCGACTTCTTCATGCCTTGACTTACCTATTTATGATGAATATGATGATGAGCATGTTGAGTTGCCTAGTTGTGATGCTATGCTCCATAGGATATCATGTGAAAATTCTATTGGTCACATCATGTTTGACAATCCATTGAACTTGTCATATGCTATGAGTGAGATCTCCCATATTGCATCATTTCAATCTCAACATAGTAACTATGCATGCCCCATTAAAATAAATCCCATTTGCACTTATGGCATAGATGACGAGATGACGGTCATTGGCTTTTGTTTTTCATGTGATGATATTGCCATGCTTCCTTTACATGATTTGCGCAATTCATCTACTATGTCATGCCATGATCACATTGTTCCAAATATGCTTTGTTTTCAATGTTGCCAATATTCTCCATGTGATGTTGCTACTCATGCTCATGAGGAGACCCCCATAGTTTCCTCATACATGTTTGGAGATTTTGATTCATCCCATCCTTTTCATGATTTCCATGATTGCTTGCACCATATGCATTCCATGAATAACAATGCTCTAGATATTTCTCATGATGCATTACATCCTCTGAGTCTCCATTATGCCATACATAATAACAAACCTATCATGATGGATGACATGTTTCTATATCACGCATCTCATTTATTTGAGCATTGGATATTTTGTGCTAATCGACACATGCACGTGCGCATCATGATGGATGATGTGTACATATATCACGCACACACAATTTTCCCTTTGTCTTTGTTTTGTGTAGGTACTCACGTATACTCGTCAACATCTCAATCCCATGAGTTGACGAAACGAGCTCTTGAGAGCAACGATGATTTGGGATCCTGTGGACTTTCATTCCCACCATTCCTTTTGCGCAAGGACTGCGCGCATCTCTTTCACTTGTCTCTCACACGACTATGGGCTATATATCACTTGTCGATTCATGCTCATTTTACTGTGTTTACTTTGCATGCTATGCTTGCTTCTATACCTTTGCCATGCAATTGTGACCCTTTCTTGCATCTACCCATGATTCACCATTATGCTACTCCTATGTGTATTTGCATGCTTGGTGGAGATCCTTGTTGCTTTTGCCATGTTTATCATGTGCCCCATGCTATTGATGCTATTTTGCTCATATCTTGCCGTTATGCTTGTGAAATGTCATGTGCATTTTATATGCCCACTAGCACACATGACATGATTACCATGATTACATCTAGTATGTTGCATATTCGCACTACTAGCTTGCTTGACTTGATCTCTATGATTGCTTGCTATGTTGCATCACCCATGTTCCACTATTACTCGCTTTCTTGGGTTGATGACATATATGTTCAAGCCTCTCACATGATATATCTTGTTCATTGTCGATTGCCTCCAATTGTTGCATCTATGCTTAGTGATCTTGGAGACTTTGACACTTTACTTGTGATGCATGCTTGCTTACTTGAGCCTATTGTCTTTGGTTGTAGTTGCATCATATGCTTTCATACCATACCACACCTTGTCCTTTCGTATGATAAGAATAATGAAAACACTTGTTGGGTATCTTACCCCTCGAATGATAGGTCTTGCATTTGCACTAACCTCATTTGTTTTTCTGAGTGTTTGTCATGTTCTTTCATTTTGAAGGACTCACAAGGCGGTAACATCACGAGACAACTTGGTTATGTGAAGGCATACAAGATGCGCAACTCCATCATCCTTGAGAACCTCCTAAAGGTGACCTCCTTCCCTTTGAGCCATCCTCAAATACACATATTGGATGGGTCACTCTTTCATTGTTGTTTCCTTCTTGTTGTCTACATGATACATCTCGTGAACGGAGGAGCGACATTGGAGATTGGCTATATGGACCTTTACATTGAGGAGCGCTCTCACTTCTTGGATGCACCTTCGGAACTTCACTCATGCCTCGACACCAAGTTTTGGTACACCAACACCTCAATCTTTGTTGATTGTGCTCATACATGTCATGCTCGATGGACTTATCATACTCACCACAAGTTTGCACCCTATGCATGGATTGACTCACATTATGCTTGTCTTGTTGCATCTATTTCCATGTCATCCATGATATATGAGCTTGTGCACTTCCTTAGCAAATTTGTTGTGATCTTTCTTGATGGCATATTCATACATCGTGATCATATTTCCTACCATCAATTGCATGATAACATAATCATATTGAGCTTCCATTGCCATATTCATGCTACTGATAAACCGTCTCACTATGACATCATTTTGCACCGTGGTTGCATTCATCATATTCAAAACACATTTGTGTGCACAATGATTGCATTTCCTCCCATGAATGCTTTGCATCTCATTCTAGATCATCTTGATAAGCTTCATGCGCTTTGTCACAACCAATCTTGCCGCACGGACTCATTCTTACATGATGGACACTTGTGTGCGCTAACCATTGTGGATTGCGCCATGTCTTCAACTTCGTCCAACTACAAGTCCGTCTACGACAACCGTTTCCATGGTGATGAGGATCATGATCCGAGGTCGGATCTTCCCCAAGGGGGGGGGGAGATGATGCGGAGCATCCCACGTTCATCCCCATGTACACTTCGACTACTCTCCAAACCCCAAGTGGACATATGACGAGACCTCGAACAAACGCCATTGGATACAAGGTGAACTCGCTCCTCTCCGAACCGTCACTTCCCACATGTGAGACATGGTTACTACCTCAAATGTATGTGATATGCATGACCAGGAACAAGGAGGAAGACCATGGACAAGACGGCGAGGACACCAACTACAAGGACCAAGAGAAGAAGTTGCCCGAAGCTACAGCGGCCGGACGTCCGACCAGGACCAGACGTCCGACCAGGACCGGACGTCCGACGAACTCCAAGCACCGGATGACCGGCCCCCTCCGGACGTCCGACCGAAGCGCACCCGAGCTGAATCTACGGAAGTCCGAAGAGCACCGGACGTCCGGACCTTCCCGAGCCTCCGGACGACCGGCCCCCTCTGGACGTCCGACCGAAGCGCACCCGAGCCGAATCTATGGAAGTCCGAAGAGCACCGGACGTCCGGACCTTCCCAAGCCTCTGGACAACTGGAACCCTCCGGACGTCCGACGCCTGTCTGCGCACAGTGTATTGGACCGAGTCCATGTATCCCCCACTTACCCCTTCGTGGCCCAAGACTATATATACTCCTCCACCTCCTCCTAGTTAGGGTTAGCGTTGATTTAGCTCATTTGTGAGATAGAGCTTCGCTCATCCATATCGGATCTACTCCACGAGAGAGACCGCGGCCCCTCTTCGGAGAAGATCCACCTTGGATTCAAGACCTCCTTTGCGGAGAAGACCATCATCAAGACCTCCTCACGGAGAAGAACGGCTACCGTTTGTATCGTCCTTTGTTGACTTTGGATCATGTATCTCCCTTTGTGTTCATCGATCTAGCACATGTGTGATTGATCTTGTTGGTTTGAGAGATTCTCTTGTGTTTTCCCCGTGATTTCCCTCGTGCTCTTTCGCTCGTTCTTCGTGTTCCTCGTAGGGATCCTCTCCAAACGTGAAAGATCGTCCACATAGGGTTCCGCCCTATATCACGACTTGTTTCGCCTATATATGTCCATATACCCTAAAAACATCACGGAACAGAATAGATTGGGAGTTCCGCCGCTGCAAGCCTCTGTAGCCACCAAAAACGAATCGGGACCCTGTTCCGGCACCCTACCGGAGGGGGGATCCCTCACCGGTGGCCATCTTCATCATCCCGACGCTCTCCATGACGAGGAGGAAGTAGTTCACACTCGGGGCTGAGGGTATGTACCAGTAGCTATGTGTTTGATCTCTCTCTCTCTCTCTCTCTCTCTCTCTCTCGTATTCTTGAGGTGGTATGATCTTGATGTATCGTGAGCTTTGCTATTATAGTTGGATCTTATGATGTTTCTCCCCCTCTACTCTCTTGTAATGGGTTGAGTTTTCCCTTTGAAGTTATCTTATCAGATTGAGTCTTTAAGGATTTGAGAACACTTGATGTATGTCTTGTCGTGCTTATCTGTGGTGACAATGGGATATCACGTGATCCACTTGATGTATGTTTTGGTGATCAACTTGCGGGTTCCGCCCATGAACCTATGCATAGGGCTTGGCACACATTTTCGTCTTGACTCTCCGGTAGAAACTTTGGGGCACTCTTTGAAGTACTTTGTGTTGGTTTGAATAGATGAATCTGAGATTGTGTGATGCATATCGTATAATCATACCCACGGATACTTGAGGTGACATTGGAGTATCTAGGTGACATTAGGGTTTTGGTTGATTTGTGTCTTAAGGTGCTATTCTAGTACGAACTCTATGATAGATCGAACAGAAAGAATAGCTTCGTGTTATTTTATTATGGACTCTTGAATAGATAGATCAGAAAGGATAACTTTGAGGTGATTTCGTACCCTACCATAATCTCTTCGTTTGTTCTCCGCTATTAGTGTCTTTGGAGTGCCTCTTTGTTTCATGTTGAGGGATAGTTATATGATCCAATTATGTTATTATTGTTGAGAGAATTTGCACTAGTGAAAGTATGAACCCTAGGCCTTGTTTCAAAGCATTGCAATATCGTTTACGCTCACTTTTACCACTTGCTACCTTGCTGTTTTTATATTTTCAAATTATAAAAACCTATATCTACCATCCATATTGCACTTGTATCACCATCTCTTCGCCGAACCAGTGCACCTATACAATTTACCATTGTATTGGGTTTGTTGGGGACACAAGAGAATTTTTGTTATTTGGTTGCAGGGTTGTTTGAGAGAGACCATCTTCATCCTATGCCTCCCACGGATTGATAAACCTTAGGTCATCCACTTGATGGAAATTTGCTACTGTCCTACAAACCTCTGCACTTGGAGGCCCAACAACATCTACAAGAAGAAGGTTGTGTAGTATACATCAATGGGGGTCCTGTTCATCGGGAGGGGTGTGGCGTACCGCAAAACGGGACTCCACGGGATACTGTTCATCTCCACCGTCGACCCCCTCCAGCCTCCACGGGCTACTGTTCATCCACCGTTGACCTCCTCCAGCCTCCACCTACGACTGTTCATCCACGGGCTCTGTTCATCCAGCCTCCACCGTGCGCTACTCCACCGGCTACTGTTGAACCAGCCCTCTCCACGGGCTCCTGTTCAACCACCCGACCATGGGCTACTGTTCATCCAGCCCTCCACCGTCTACTGTTCATCTAGCCCTCCATGGGGTGGTCCTGTTCATCCAGCCCTCCACGGGGTCCTGTTCATCCAGCCCCAACCAGCTCGATCAATCGGCGTCCTATTCATCCAGAGGCAACACCACGGGGTCCTGTTCATCCACCCCCACCGGGAACTGTTCATCCAAACCCCCCAGCAACACTCACTGTTCATCCAGAGGCAGAATCGGTCGGCTTGATTAGCAGCGATAGCGAAGAAGCGCCGATCGGGTTCAGTTAACAGCCATCAATCGATCGCTCGGGTTCAGTAATGCGTAGCCTGTAGTGCAATCGCTCGGGTTCAGTTAGAGCCCAACGCTTCGCTCGGGTTCAGTTAGAGCCTAACGCCTCGCACCCACGCGCGTGCGTGTATGAGAGAAATGCGCATCACTTGGCCCCTACCACCCACCGTAACCGGGAACACCCCGATATTTTCCTCGCCCTCACTTCTACCACGGTTTTTTCCGTCATGGACGGCCCAAAGAATGTCATGCAACTGCGTCTCTGGCCTGCCCAGGACGAAAAGTCCATTTCCTGTCATGATTTTTCTCATAGAACTAGGAGCCCACCACATCTATGATGATATCGGGTTTTGTCACAATTATCATCATAGAAGTGTCATAAGTATGACATAATTTTTTTTGTTCGGCCCAAAATGTCACGGATGTGTCTTTTTTTTAGTGTATATAAATTTTTCCTTACCAAATTCCACTTACCAAAGGCGCTTCACTCCACGGAAACAGCGCCAGAAAAGAGTCTTGATGACCCACAAGTATAGAGGATCTATCGTAGTCCTTTCAATAAGTAAGAGTGCCGAACCCAACGAGGAGCAGAAGGACGTGACAAGCGGTTTTCAGCAAGATATTCTCTGCAAGCACTGAAATTATCGGTAACAGATAGTTTTGTGATAAGATAATTTGTAACGGATAACAAGTAACAAGTGTAACTAAGGTGCAGCAAGGTGGCCCAATCCTTTTTGTAGCAAAGGACAAGCCTGGACGAACTCTTATATAAAGCAAAGCGCTCCCGAGGACCCATGGGAACTATTGTCAAGTTAGTTTTCATCATGCTCATATGATTCGAGTTCGTTACTTTGAAAATTTGATAAGTGGGTGGACCGGTGCTTGGATGATGTCCTTACTTGGACAAGCCTCCCACTTATGATTAACCACTCTCGCAAGCATACGCCACTACGAAAGAAGAATTAATATAAATCTAACCATAGCATGAAACATGTGGATCCAAATCAGCCCCTTACGAAGCAACGCATAAACTAGGGTTTAAGCTTATGTCACTCTAGCAACCCATCATCTACTTATTACTTCCCAATGCCTTCCCCTAGGCTCAAACAATGGTGAAGTGTCATGTAGTCGACGTTCACATAACACTACTAGAGGAAAGACAACATACATCTCACCAAAATATCGAACGAATACTAAATTCACATGATTATTTCCAACAAGACTTCTCCCATGTCCTCAGGAACAAACTTAACTACTCACAAAGCATATTCATGTTCATAATCAAAGGAGTAATAAATAACATTAAGGATCCGAACATATGATCTTCCACCGAATAAACCAACTAGCATCAACTACAAGGAGTAATCAACACTACTAGCAACCCACAGGTACTAATCTGAGGTTTTGAGACAAAGATCAGATACAAGAGATGAACTAGCTAGGGTTTGAGAGGAAATGGCATGGGTGAAGATGTTCATGGAGACTCACCCCCTCTCGGTGAGAGGATCATTGGTGATGACGATAGCTTCGATTTCCCCCTTCGGGAGGATGTTTCCGTGGCAGAACAGCTCTGTCGGAGCCCTAGATTGGTTCTTCCCCAATTTCGCCTCGAGGCGGCGGTGCTTCGTCCCAAAAGCTCTCTTTCGATTTTTTTGGTCATAACCCTCTAGCAAAAGATGGGCATCGGAGGCCTGCCAGGGGGCCCACAAGCCACAGTGGCGCGCTGAGGGGGGTAGGGCGCGCCCCCAGGCTTCCCTACAAAAACAATACACTTCCACGATGATACGTGTGTGTCACAGTAAGTCACCTTTTCTGTCATGTATGTACATCCATGATGATTTTATGACAGAATCAAGATAGTCATACCTGTGTTGTTGTAGAAGTGTTCCATGGCAATACCAAAATCATCATCACGGAAGTGTTCACTTCCATGACGATAAATGACACGTGATGGAAGTGCTTTCGTCAAGGGTAACCGACACGTGGCATCCACCGTATGTCACACCTGATTTTCATGCCACTACACTTAAGCTAACAATCATGATCAAATGTGGTTTGACAAAAACTTTTGAGTGTTTTGGACCTTGCCTTGATTGGTTTTTGTCTGCTGTTTGCAAGTGCTCTAAAAATCAAATAAATTCTCCAACTCCTATACTTCATCTCCTTGCTCCAAACTCTTGAATCAATGATCATGCCATGTGTATAGGACATAAAAATAATTTCTTACAAAAATAATTTGGCCAAATAGTATTTTTTAGAAAAATTAGTTTTTCAAAAACACCTGAATTGAGGTTTGCACTGCAAGTACTTAATTAAAGGCAGTAAAAATCTTTCCAAAAATATATTTGACTCCTACTAGATATAGGATACACAGAAACCACAAAGATATAATTTTAAAAGTTATTTACCTATTTTATTTAAAGGCTTTTCTTTAGGCCAGAAATGGTCTTTAATAGGTTACAATTATTTTTATGCTTTAAAAATATTTGGTTAAACCTAGGGAAACTCAGTGGACATATATTGTCCATATATAAAAGTTTCAACACATGGTCATGTTCAAAATATTGGTTAAATCCCTCAAAAACCCTTTATGGATATTTCAAGCTTTTGAAATATTTACAAAGGAAATATTCTCCAAAAATTCCAAGAAAATTCTAGCATGTCACATATGACATGTTTGATGATATTGACAAGTATCATGTCATGGAGAATAGTATAACCCCATGAAATCCCCTCAAAACCATTTCCGTCCATTTTGAAGTTTGAGAAACTTTACATTGCCAAACATGTCCAAATGTTCTCAAACCTTGTGAACATGCTCAAATGGTCTAATCATTCATCTAGACCAAATGGCACAAGTTGGAGAAAATGTTATATTGATCAAAGTGCCCCAAAACCCTTCCTGTCCAGAACCAAATTTGAACAACTCTACATTGCCAAGTGTGTCCTTTTGATCTGAATTTTTGTGGACATGTTCAAATCCCCAAATGATGACACTACACCAAGTGGTGCATGAAGGAGAATAGTTTTGCGTGACTAGATCTTGGAAAACTCATTTCTGTTGATTTCTAGGGTTTACAAAAGTTGCATTGGCAACTTTGCCCACATGGACTCAATCTTGGTGGAACCACTTATTTTCTCATGCCATTTGACCCTGTCAAGCCTTATGACAAGAGGATTTCACCTTCTTGCCCAAACCAACAACAAACACCTTCTGCCATTTTTCTAAAAACACCACTTTGACCACTTCCACTAATCTCCATGAGTTCTACTTCTTACCACAGCTCCTCCTAGACCTCTTCTACCTCCAGTAGCTCTCCCATGGCTTTTACTCAATGATTGAAGGGTGAACCACCCTCATTTACCCCTCTGGACAGCAGTTTCTCTCGCTCCCTCAACCTCTCTCCTCTCCTACTGGCTATCCAGGGCATCCAATGCCCCTCCCACTTCTTTACTTCCCCTAGAGCCCCTGACACTAGAGGCCAAGCCAGGCGCTAGAAAATGGCCATGCCGGCCATATGCATGCTATGGAGCTGCTGAGTGCACTCCCAAGCTTGTAGAGCCGCCTCTGCCGATGCCCCGTAGACCTCGGGCCTCTCCCTCGTGTCTCCCAAGGTTTCCTCGACGTCCAAGACACGCAACACTGTCGGGCTCTTCCTCCCTGGCCCTCCTTCTCCCTCTACGGAGCTCACCGAGCGCGCCCTAGACCGCACCCAGTGTGCACCAACGCCCCTCTATATAGGGCCCACCCTTGAGCTCTCTGGCCTCTTCTCGCTCTCCTTCTCCCCCAGCAACATCCCGGACAAGCTCTCTTGCCCCCTCATGCCCTCTGTCCACCTCCATGGCCGGCGGCCTCTTCCACGGCCATCCCGCTCTCCACCTCTTCGGACCTCCCCGACACGTCTTGGGCATCTGGATGGATGCGGCACGCCATCATGAGCTCTTAGGTGCGCAGCACACCGCGGGAGGTGGCCGGAATCGCTGGCACGGGTGGCGGCCAAGCCACTGCTCCGACGGCGTCCGCACACGCACGAGGAAGGCGCCGCCTTCCCCCTGCCTCCTCCTTCGGGCGCGGCCGAGCCGCACGGCTCCGCCCACACCGCCGGCCAGCGCAGATGGGCAGAGCAGTGCCGACGGCGAGCGAGGTCGGCGCCCTCTGCCTGACGTCGCGGGGTTGAAGACGACGCGGGGCAGGGCGAGCGACCTGCTCACAGGACCCGCCCGTCAGCCACCGAAGCGCCACGCCCAGCTGGCATAAATGGAGGCGCCCGCGTGAAACACGCCTTCGACGTGGCCTTTTCCTGCACGCTGCTGAGCTGCTGGGCTGTCCCACTAGCTATCTCACGCCCAGTGCGTGTTTTAGGTATAAGCCTAAACTTTTCCTTTTTCTTTTATTTTGAACTCCTAAAATCCATAATCAATTCGTTTTAACTCCAAATTTGTTGATTCAAATTCCTAGTGACCCCATAAATCATTCTCTACCTCAAGGAGTACCTTACACAATTTTCCAGAATACTTTCTTTCACACATATTTCACAAAACCCCATTTCCCTATTTTTGTGATGGACTTTGGGAAATCACAGAGAGATCATCTTTGATCCAAATGCCATGATTCAAATTTCTATATGCTTCTAAGTTCATAACTTACGTGATGAACATTTTTATTAATACTTTCTGGGCCACACAATATAATGATCCATTTCTTCATATTTGTCAACTTTGCAAATTCATAGGAAATTCATTTGAACTCAAAATCAAGTGAAACCAACTCCTAGATGCTTCTAAAATCATTCTTTGATAAATGGGTGCCTTTGCTCATTTTTCAAAATAATATTTCTGTACACTTCTGTAAGTGCATCTAGTGCCCCTTAGTGATTTTGGTGTATTGAAGACTTATAGGTTAAGGGACTAATGTGTTTATGAGTGTACACAGGTCTATAAGTCTATGAGGAGTTTGATATTTACAGATAAAGTCGACCCCTAAAAATGAAGTTCTTCGACTGAAGACTATGATATTCTGAAGACTTTGAAAGTGAAGAAATTGGTGTGACCTTGAAGACTTGGTATTCATTTGAGGAACATGAAGCGTGAAGCCTTTTGTTTTCGTAGTTTCGTTTTTCTCTTTCTTGAGTCATAGGAAACACCGTACTGTTAAAGGGGGTCGAGGAAATACTAAGGAAAAATTTCCATGTGATGCTCAACTCAAAATCCTACACCTACCAATCCCTTGAGTGAAGCCTTTGGAAATCTCATACAGTTCAGTCAATTTCTTGATGTGATGAGACGAAGTTCTTCCGTCATTGAGGAATTTGTTCGGCCGAGGAGTTAGGAATTCGCCAAAGGCGGATTGCCTACGATGAGGAACATGATAGCCCCGAGGAATTTGAGAGTCAAATTTCGACCGTTCTTTGTCTTCTTGCGCCACCTGTCCCAAAATATCTTATCCACCTAACGGTCATATCATTGAAGGGCATTTATGTCTTATCATGTCGGGTTGCTCCTAGGCTATAAATAGCCGCCCCTACAACCACTAGCTGGTTGGCTGCTCCGAGAGAAACTTGACACTTGTCATTTGAGAGCAACCCATCCTCCGAGGACTTTGGCGAAAATCATCGAGTGAGGAAAAACCCAAAACCAAACCCTACAAACCCAAAGTGATTGAGCATCATCAAGAGATTGATCCTGCGTGGATCCGGCGCTTGTTACCTTTGAAGAATGTGCTTCTTCCAGACGGTTAGGCGTCATGGTCTAGAAACATCCAAGAGTAATTGTGGATCGCCGAGTGACCAAGTCTGTGAAGGTTTGGAAGTCGCTGAAGACTTACCGGAGTGATTGGGCGAGGTCTGTGACCTTAGTTCAAGGAGAATACGGTGAGGACTTGGTGTCCTCAGCTGCGTGCTCAGCGATCTGGGTGTCCGGACTGTGTGTCCTCGAGTTTAAATACTCACCGCTCCAACCAGACGTACAACCGAGACAGTGGTTGGAACTGGTCTACCAAATCATTGTCTTAACCAACCTAACGGGTTCTATTTCCTCAACCCTTTCATTTCCTCATTACTGTGTTGAGTGCTCATTCATATCTGTGTTTGAAGACTTTGGCTGAAGACTTTCTCAATTTCCTCAGTTCAATTTCTTTAGTCTGTTTGTCTTCATCTTGTGCTATCCTGTGTTTACGCTTTCTGTACTCTTTGATTGTCTTCATTTCATCATGATGACCATGCCCGCATTCTCTTATGCTTACTTCTGAGTACTTATTCCTCTGCAAGTAGTTCTTCACTTAGGAATTTCCTCACCGGATAATTCCTCATTGAAGAATTCATAAAAATCGCCTATTCACTCCCCCTCTAGTCGATATAACGCACTTTCAATTGGTATCAGAGCAAGTTACTCCCTTGTTCTGTGTGATTTTGGTTTAACCACCTGGAGTTTTAGTTATGTCGACCGCAGGTATGATCAATGTCTCAGCTGGGTGTCCTACCTTTGATGGGACGGACTACCCCTACTGGAAGAACAAGATGCGAATGCATCTTGAGGCAATTGACAACGATCTCTGGTATGTTGTGGAAGATGGTGTTCCTCACCACACCTTCTCCGAATGCTGCCGATGTGAAGAGATTCAAGCAACTCGATTCTCAAGCGAAGAATATCATATGTGGCCATCTGAGCAAAGGACAATATGGAAGAGTGAGTGCTTTGGAAACTGCTAAGCTCATCTGGGACAGGCTATCCAAAGTAAATGAAGGAGTCTCAACTCAGCGTGACTCTCGAGTTGATGTTCTTCACAATCTCTTCAACCGCTTCAAAAGACTTGACAATGAAAATGTTCAACAAACCTTCGATCGCCTCACTGACATCTCAAATGAGCTTCAAGCGCTTGGTGCCACTGACATCACTGACCATGAGGTGGTGAAAAAATTGTTGAGATCGCTTGATTCCTCATTTGACACTCTGGCACTGATGATACAAGAGCGTCTTGACTACAAGTCACTTGATCCAGCTGATATCCTCGAGGCGCTAAATACTCATGAGTTCCACTTTGCTGAAAAGACAGATCTCTATGGTTCTAGCTATGGAAAATCACGTGCCACGAAGGCCAAGGCTGTATCTCGAATCTGATTGTGAAGACTCGGTAGTAGCCTTGGAGATCTGAAGAATTGAGCCAGGAGCTAGCATTGCTCGTGAAGAAATTCCAGAAGTTCTCAAGACGTGGTCGCTTTGGAAAATCCTCAAGGAGCAGTGATTCCACATCCAGTGACTATAAGAGAAGACTTTGCCATAAATGCAAGAAACCTGGTCACTACATTCAAGATTGTCCTCAGTGGGAAAAGGAATTAAAGAAGAATAAATACAAGGATTACAGTTCTGATGACGCTAAGAAGAATAAGAAATCGTCGAAATCTTCATCATCAAAATCCTCAAAGCCCTCATCTCACAAGAAGAGCAGCTCCAAGAAGGCTCGGGCATTCATTGGCAAGGAAATGGACTCTGAAGCTGAATCTGAGGAACATGAGGAAGAGGAGGCATCAGAAGAATCTGAGTCTCGTGTGGCGAGTCTAGCTCTCGCTACTACTTTCGTCAGCAAGTCCATCTTCAACTCTGAAGAAAATGACCTCACCAACAAAGCTGATGAAGATAGCGATGACTACGCTCCCACCTATTGCTTCGTGGCAAAGGGTGCCAAGGTACTCAAATATACCTCCTCTGAATCTAGTGAAAATGAATATGATGAAGATCTAAAGCCCAGCTACTCAAAACTTGCTAAGATTGCTGTAAAACAACAAAGGGCTTTTGAAAAGGTTCAAAACATGCTAGATAAAAGTGATGATATGTTGGGTGAAGAAATGGATCGCACTAAAGCCCCGATCGAAAATCTTGAGACTTGATCTAGGTTTGACAGCCTTCAAGGTCATCATAACACTCTCTTGTCTGATCATGAGAAACTTTCTTATGAATTTATTCAAAGAAAGCAAGATCTTGAAAAGCTAAGAGTGAGTTATGAAGATCTTCAGAAGGAGCGCGATTCACTACTTGCTCAACAAATCAGCACTTCTCAGGAAGAATTTGTTCCTCCATGCTTAAAGTGCATTGGACGTGAATCTGCTAATTCTTCACCTGAATGTTCAAATGCTTCAACTGTTACAAATTCTTCACCTGCCTCTGCTATCACTAATTCCTCATCTGAGGACATTGCTAGTATCACTGACGATGCAGGGCTGAAGGAATTGTACATGAAAGGCATGTACAAAAGCCTCAAAGGGCATCAGACTCTTTGTGATGTGCTTAAAAAGCAGATCCTCAACAGAAACCCTAGGAAAGAGGGTATTGCCTTTGAGAGGAAACTCAATGCTGATGGAACATATTGGAAGCCTGAGCAGTATCCCAAAACCTCATGGGTTGCTGCAAAGGGACCTCCAGTTGATCCATCTAACTTATCTGGCTTTACATGTGAATCTCCTCATTCTTCTGATGAGTCATTTGACTCCAACTATAAATTGTTCAAAAACCAGAATGGTGAAGTATTTGCTAGATATGTTGGCACTAACTGCAGGAACGGTTCCCCTATGAAGAAAATCTGGGTTCCCAAGAAGTTCCTTGAAAGTCTTTAGGTGAAAGTCCTCATGAAACCACCTGTGAAGAATAGGAACTCCAGATCAAACTCTTCATATGGACCAAATTCTTCATATGGATCCAAGTCCTCATACGGACCAAATTCCTCACGTGGATCAAATTCCTCAAAAGGATCAAAGTCCTCACATGATTATCATCGTGCTAACAACTCTGTTTTGCAGGGTAGAGCTAAGGGCTATGAATATGTGCATTATTCTTCAAACCAACATGTTCATAAGTCCTCGAAGAATTTCTCTGCTTATTCATATGCTTACCCTAACCCTTCTTATGTGAAACGAGATGATTGGCCTCTATGCCACCATTCTCATATGGTGCTCGCAGAATGATGAACTCTTTTCCACCCCTTCAAATGTGGGTGGTGAAGAAAAAGAACTAATCTCTTCTGCAGGGTCAAGTCTCCAGACGTACTTTAACGTCTGAAGAATTTGCTGGGGACCTGACAAAACTGCCTGAAAGGACGCAGGCTAATCATGAAGAAATGAACTTTCATTTCACACGTCCTCATACTTCTTATCTGTTATACTGCCTGATGAAATTCATCTGATGAACTTGATATCATATTCTTCACCGATGAAGTATATGAGATCGTAAGTTGCACTAATTCATCTGCAGGATGATCAACCCAAAGCAAATGAGTGGGTCCTCGATAGTGGATGTACAAATCACATGACCGGTGACAAGAATCTATTGATGGATACTCCTTATCACCGTCACATCTGAAGCATATCATCTTTGCTTTGACAAAGGCAAAAGTCGTATTGGGTCTTGGTAAGGTTGCGATCTCTAAGGACATACACATGGACAAAGTCATGCTTGTTGAGTCCTTAGGATACAACCTCATGTCGATCTCAATGCTTTGTGATCTTGATATGGTTGTTGTCTTTGGCAAGTATCGTTGTGTTGTGATCATGGAAGTCGACAATTCCAAAGTCTTGAAGGCTTTAGGAGAGGAGACTTGTATATTGTTGATTTCTCTACAGGACCACAACCAGCCGTGTGTCTACTTGCAAAAGCTTAAGAAGGCTGGCTATGGCATCGGCGACTTGGTCACGCAGGCATGAGGAATTTGCACACGCTTGCGAAGAAGAAGCATGTCATTGGCATTGAGAATGTCAAATTCCTCAAGGATCACTTGTGTGGAGCCTGTGAAGCTGGAAAAATGACCAAGGCCAAGCATCCAGCGAAGACTATCATGACCACTACTCGTCCATTCAAATTGCTTCACATGGACCTCTTTGGTCCTAATCATTACACAGCAGTCACTAATGATGCATCTCTATATGGCTTTGTTATTGTTGATGATTACTCTCGTTACACATGGGTACACATTGTTACTTACAAAAATGAAGTGCAGGAAGTCTTCAAACGATTTTCCTCGAGGGCTTCAACTAACTTTGGTGTGAAGATCAGACACATCAGGAGTGACAATGGAACTGAGTTCAAGAATTCCGGTCTTGATGCCTATCTTGATGAACTTGGTATTACTCATGATTTATCTGCTCCCTATACACCTCAGCAAAATGGCGTCGTGGAGCGCAAGAACAGAACTCTTGTTGAGATGGCTCGCACTTTGCTTGATGAATACAAAACACCTAGTCGTTTTTGGATTGATGCAATTGATACTGCGTGCCACATCATCAACAGAGTATATCTTCACAAATTCTTCAAGAAGACTGCCTATGAGATCCTCATCACAATTCTAAATTTGCACCGAAAGCACATGAAGGTTTTATGCTTGGTTACAGAAAGGACTCACACACCTACAAAGTCTTCAACATCGCTCTTCATAAGATTGTTGATATTGTAGATGTGCGGTTCGATGAAACTAATGGCTCGCAAAGAGAGCACCTACCTTCTGTGTTAGATGAACCAGCTCCTGAGGAATCTATCAAGTTCAAGGCAACCGAGGATGTCATTCCTCTCAAGAATCTGCTGAAGAATTCATTCCAGACGCTGAAGAACGTCGAGTGATGCACTGAAGATAATGTCAAGGCAATGGTGTCAAGAAAATGCTGATAAAATTCCTCGGCGACAACCAGCTTCATCCTCGCGTTGCAAAAGAAGTGCAAGTTAACAAGATCATCGATGACATTGAAGCGCCAGGTCCTCTCACACGCTCAAAAGCTTCACATTTATCTAACTTTTGTGGGCACTATGCTTTTGTCTCTATCACAGAGCCCACTAAGGTAGATGAAGCATTTCTGGAGCCTGAGTGGAGTCAGGCCATGCAAGAAGAATTACATCAGTTCGAGCTCAACAATGTCTGGGAACTGGTCAAACGTCCAGATCCTCGCAAGCATAATATCATTGGCACAAAGTGGATCTACCGCAACAAGCAAGATGAAAATGGTCTTGTGGTGAGGAATAAGGCACGACTTGTAGCTCAAGGCTACACATAGGTTGAAGGAATTGATTTCGATGAAACTTTTGCACCTGTTGCTAGACTTGAGGCTATTCTCATACTACTTGATTATGCTAACCATCATAATATCACTTTATATCAAATGGATGTGAAAAGTGCATTCCTCAATGGTAAGCTTGAGGAAGAAGTATATGTTGCTCAACCCCCAGGTTTTGAAGATCCAAAGAATCCCGACAAAGTCTTCAGACTCAACAAGGCCCTCTATGGTCTCAAACAGGCCCCTGAGCGTGGTATGATACATTGAAGGAATTCTTCGTGAAGAATGGCTTCACACCCGGTTCACTCGACCCTACTCTCTTTACTAAATCATATGATGGTGAACTGTTTGTGTGCCAAATATACGTTGATGATATTATCTTTGGCTGTACTGACCAACGTTATAGTGATGAATTTGCGTATATGATGAGTGAAGAATATCAAATATCTATGATGGGAGAGTTGGAATTCTTCTTAGGTCTTCAAATTCGTCAACAACACAACGGCATATTCATATCTCAGGAGAAATACCTCAAAGATGTCCTGAAGAAATTCGGCATGCAAGATTGCAAAGGCGTCAAAATTCCTATGCCCACAAATGGCCATCTATGCACTGATGAAAATGGTATTGACTTCGATCACAAGGTATACCGCTCCATGATTGGTTCTTTATTGTACCTATGTACATCTAGGCCAGATATAATGCTTAGTGTTTGCATGTGTGCCCGATTTCAAGCTACACCGAAGGAATCACACCATAAGGCTGTGAAGCATATTCTTCGATATCTAGCTCACACACCAACACTAGGATTATGGTACCCCAAGGGCTCTACTTTTGATATCATTGGATATTCTGACTCTGACTATGCTGGTGATCGTGTGGACCGCAAGTCAACATCTGGTACTTGTCATTTCCTCGGACGATCTTTGGTCTGTTGGTCCTTGAAGAAACAGAACTGCGTATCACTGTCTACTGCGGAAGCTGAATAAATTGTTGCTGGCTCTTGTTGTGCTCAATCACTGTGGATGAAGCAAACTCTCAAGGACTACGACATCAACGTGAAGAATGTGCCTCTCTACTGTGACAATGAGAGTGCCATCAAGATTGCTCACAACCCAGTTCAGCACTCGAAGACAAAGCACATTCAGATTCGTCATCATTTTCTTCGTGATCATGTGTTGAAGGGCGACATCTCCATCGAGCATGTGAAGACTGAAGAACAACTAGCCGATATCTTCACAAAGCCCTTGGATGAGAAGAGATTTAGCAAGTTGCGGTGTGAGCTAAATATCTTAGAATCTTCGAATGTTCTTTGAAAAGGACACACATCCTGATACTTATGCAAAATTGATGACTTAGATGTGCAACACATAACGTTTTTCTTCAATCAATGAAGAATAACACTCTAATTGTGAAGAAATTAATGAAGAATTTATTCTCGTAACCCTCGACAATTGTACGCGTGTCTGAAATCATCATTCTTATACGATGGGTCACGCCACCACCAAAGTTGAAAGTCTTCAATTTGAGTTTTTCCTTAGTTTTGAAATTCTTGAGCTTTTTCAAATTCTTCAACTTTGCAAAATCTTCACTGTTTCCGCGTTTTTCTTCATTGACTATATATATATATATATATATATATATATATATATATATATATATATATATATATATATATATATATATATATATATATATATATATATATATATATATATGGGTTTATGTCCTCTACAAGATTCACTTATGGCTATTTCTTCAAGTCGCTTTTTCGCTAAGTGAATGTGATCGGACCCTTCCCCTCTATGCTATACTCAACCCAATCTATTCAAAAATTCTTCATGTGTGTTCTATTTGAAACTTGTTCAAAATCTTCACTGTGTCCTTGTCAGCTGAACAAATTGCGAACAGAACTTTAAAACTGATCTTATCCAAACTTTCGTTTTTTGCCGCTCAAACCGTTCTGCATCCCACGATATATTTATCTATTCACCCACGATCTAACACAATCTCCACTTCTCAGTACATGGGTGACACATGTCAAGCGAATGAGAAGGGTCAGGGGCACGTTCGTCCCAAATCTTCGGGCGAACAGTTTTTCATCGTGGCTATATATACCCCCTCTCCCCTTCGTCACTTCCTTTACTCCGCTCGACCGCTCTCTCTCGCTCGAGGTTCTCAAACCCTAGCGCCGCCGCTACTCCATCGTCGCCGGTGAGGAAGAGCTTCACTGCCTCGACCTCGTCGCCGTCGTACTCGCGTCGACCGCGGAAATCTTCACTCCGCCGCCGCCGTAGCTGTCTTCCTCCGCCAAGTTAGGGCGTGGAAGATCAAACTTGACGAACTTCCCATCTGTTCTTCTCAGTTCATCGTGTTCTTCAGTTCTGGTAATTAAAAGTTACTTTTATTACTCGCTTTGATTCTCAAACCTTCCTGAACATCTTCAAAGGTGTTTATTCTTCAAATCTTCACACATATGAACACCTCAAACGAAATATACTCTTGATTCGTTTCTCTAAGCAATGATTTTTTCTTCAAGATTCCTCAATTGTGTGGATCCTCGATCTATACAACTCTGAAACCTAAGACAAAGATCGCTTAGTGAAATTCTTCGAGGCTCATCTGGTCAAATTCCTCAAACTAGTTCTTTTTGAAAAACCTTCTGAGAACGCATATGACCTCTCCAAAATTCCTCGCAACTATACTCTGTTCACAGGTACTCATGTCCGCTGCTGAATCACTAGGTTCTCATCAACTTAACTCATTTGCAGCGTTCCTCGAAGAAAAGTTGCATACTTCTTCGAGAGAATTCGATTGTTCAAATTCCTCACCAAGAAGAATATGGCGAAGGAAAGAAGCCACGAAAAGGAGTAAAGAGGCTGAGGTCATGACTGCGTTTGAGATTCCTGAGGACATCTATGCTGATTATTGCACACCTGATGAAGCCGAGTTCGGCAAAGAAAACAAAAATCAGTGCAAGGAGCGCATTCAAAGGATTGAAAGGAGATGGGCAAGGGAATGGAGGAGTATGATATGTTACTCCAAAGTACATGAAGAAATTTGCTCTCAATCCTCCATGCCCAAGAGCTCCATTGGCACCTGGTCAAGAAGTCGACCCCACCAAAGATCAAGCGTGGTGAGGACTTTCCCGAAGAATGGGCCAAGCGCCAAGCCAAGTTGGCGAGACAAGCCAATGAGGCAGTGAGGAAATTTAATGAGGACTCTGCTCTGCTGCTGCCACGAGGCCTCTCAAGCCAAGAAAATCTATGGCAAAGAAGCCCTTTACAAGCCAAGTGCTTCACCAACAGTGCCCTCACGGCCAAGTTCCTCAGTTGTGCCCTCATGGCCAATTCCTCATGCTGCCCCAGCTCCTACCAAATCCTCAGCTCCTACAAAGTCCTCAGCAGCTCCTCCCAAGTCCTCAGTAGTTCCGACAAAGTCCTCAGCACCTGTGCATCTGCCCATGTGCCAAAGGACTGCAGCATCTCCATTGCCTCTGGTGTTTCAAAGAAATTCCTCACCGCACCAAATTCTTCATCCGCCCGACTCTGCTGAAGACTAAGGCCACACAGTGGACGAGGTCCTCGGCCAAGTCCCAAGAAGAAACATGTCGCCTTCCAAGAGCCACCTGAAGATGATGAGGCTGATGATGATGAACTTGCGGAAATCATCAGAGATCGCCAAGAAAGGGCCGCTAGAGCCAAAGGCACACCTGTGCCGCTGCTGTTGGATCCAAGAGCGATCCTAGACTACATTGATCTCTGGCACAGGGACCCAAACACTCCTATGCCTGACTTCAAGTTGACACCTGGCCAAAGTCACATGCTGACTCATTTCATCCAAGAGGAGAAATGGAAATTTGATACGGCCAGAGAGATCAAGAAATCACAGTACAAAAAGGAGAAACTGTTGAACAAAAACGTTGTCAAGATGACAACTGAAGAACTTATCAACATGCAGGCTGACATCAAAGCCCTCAGCGAAAAATTTGACTCCTATTATGCTGATTGGCAAGGAGCCAAAGTCAGATTCGTCAACCTGACGAAGAATTTCACCAATGTTGCAGCCCCAACGCAACAAGAAATTCCTCAGTTGGAGCCTCAGCTCACCGATCGAAGAACATGCCAAGACCGGTGATGAAGTTCAGCTCTGAAGACAATGAGTTCGGGGCTGATGATCCCATTCCAGCCATTGAAGAAATTGCGGGGCATCCACTAGTGGTGCGCTGAAGAAACTGAACAAGTCGAGGCAATCAGATCGATTGCGCTTGAGGAAAATCAACCAGATTCCTCAGCTCCTCCTGCGCCAACACCAACTCCAATTCTTCCATCTGCATCTGATGTGAAGAAGACCAAGGCTGCAGAACGAGCTGCAGTGAATAAACGGAAAGCATCAGTTGCGTCAAATTCTTTGGCTGCAAAGAAAATGAAGCCAATGACCAGCTCTTTTGAAAATCCTATTGATGTTGTTCCAATTTCCTCAATTCCATCATAGGACCTTGTTCCTTTTGGTGAAGATTATGAGATCCCAAGCTGATCTAATGAAGAAGATCATTCTGTTGCTTCGTCAGAGCAGATTGATGAAGAAATTGAAGTGGAAGCTATCCCTTCAACCCCAATCATTTCCTCGCCTATGCCTCAGTTCACAGTTGAAGAGGCCGGTGTTGAGGAAATTGAAGAAGATGTGGACATTGGAAGCACAACGCCCGGTGATGAGCGATGACTTTTGGGAAAGTCAAGATCCAAATTCGCCACTCTTCACCCCAATTCAACAGATTCCTCGGTCCCTGCTCCAACAGTTCAAATGGGCTTTGAAGAAACTCATCCCACTTCATCTCAGACATGAAGAAATTCCAGCCACTTGCGCCGATGAACTCTTCTGCTGATCCTCGATCGCACATGTAGAGGAACCAGAAATTCCTCAGCCTGCAGAACCTGAGATTGCGATTCCAGAGGTCATGATGCAACTCACTGACACTCCACTGCCAAAGCCAAAGAATCCCTTCTCAACAAAGCAGAAGTTCAAGGCTGAAGATTTCTTCGGCGAGCACGTATTCTTCACTGATTACAATCCATATGATTCTGCTCGCATAAGAAAGAGGCGTTTCTGGACTGCTAGTCATGCCAACTTCTATTCCTCTGTGCTCTTCAACAAAGACAAAGTCTTCGATCATGCACATATTCCTCATGTGGACATGGAATCTCTGCCAGGCTTCGAGCCAATCCTCAGTGTTCTTCACGATGCAGGACTTCTGAATTTCTGCACTGACATCTATGATTGGAATGAAGAACTCATTCTTCAATTCTATACGACGCTGCACATCACCGGAGACGCTTAAGATGTGAACTCATGGGTGTTGGACTGGATGTCTAAAAATACTCACTACAAGGCACCAGCAACTGAAATGCTTCATGCCCTACCACTCAGTCCTCCCCTTGATGGTGCTCGTTGTATCTAGAACGAACCTGAGATTTCAAATCACTACATGCAAGTGCTGATGAAGCCTTTGAAGCCCGGACAGGCACCTCGAACCAAATTCCTCGTCAAGGAATTACTATATGTGCCTCGGACTGTCTATCGGATTCTGACGAAGACAATGAGTCCTATCAAAGGCCACGACTCAAATGATGAAGAAGTCATTGGCATCATGAAGAATATGCTTTTCAATATCATTTATCGTGTTCCCGTCAACTTCCATGATTTCTTCATGAGGACTCTAGCATCGCGGCGAGTGCATAGCAGTGCTGACGGCGAGTGAGGCCGGCGCCCTCTTCCTAGCGTCGCGGGGTTGAAGACGACGCGGGGCAGGGCGAGCGACCTGCTCACAGGACCCACCCGTCATCCACCGAAGCGCCACGCCCAGCTGGCATAAGTGGAGGCGCCCGCGTGAAACACGCCTCCGACGTGGCCTTTTCCCTCACGCTGCTGAGCTGCTGGGCCGACCCACTAGCTATCTCACGCCCAGTGCGTGTTTTAGGTATAAGCCTAAACTTTTCCTTTTTCTTTTATTTTGAACTCCTAAAATCCATAATCAATTCCTTTTAACTCCAAATTCGCTGATTCAAATTCCTAGTGACCCCATAAATCATTCTCTACCTCAAGGAGTACCTTACACATTTTTCCAGAATACTTTCTTTCACACATATTTCACAAAACCCCATTTTCCTATTTTCGTGATGGACTTTGGAAAATCATAGAGAGATCATCTTTGATCCAAATGCCATGATTCAAATTTCTATATGATTCTAAGTTCATAACTTACATTATGCACATTTTTATTAATACTTTTTGTGCCACACAATATAATGTTCCATTTCTTCATATTTGTCAACTTTGCAAATTCATAGGAAATTCATTTGAACTCCAAATCCAGTAAAACCAACTCCTAGATGCTTCTAAAATCATTCTTTGATAAATGGGTGCCTTTGCTCATTTTTCAAAATAATATTTCTGTACACTTCTTGCAAATCCATAAATCCCTTGATTCCATCATATTGAAATATTCAGAGATATCCATTGATCAAATCCCATTGAAACCACTTTGGTCATACCTCATATGACCAAAGGTATCCTAGAAAAGTCCAACTCACATTTTTAGAGCACTTTTATTTTTTCCTTGTTGTGTTGCTTATTATGGTTGTTTTCGACGATAGTTGACGAAGTAGACGAAATGCTCGGAGTTGGACCAGAGATATGTGAAGACGTCGAAGACTATGTTAAAACAGGCAAGCAGCCCTTTGACCATGTCTATGAAACCCTTTTTATGCATGTCATATAGCACCATATTGTTGTTGCAACGGAATCGTGATGAGGTGGTAACCACTTTGATGGTTTGCCACCGTACTTCCTCGTTGATACTTGCATTGTGCATGACCCTACCTTCTTATGAGGGTTATGCCGGTGGGGTAGATAGGATGCTAAAGTAGTGCTACGCAAAAAGGGACGAGAATATGCATGGTGATGGAGACAAAGTATTTTCAAAAGACTTTTCGAAAACCCCATTGGGTGCCACTTATGCCCGGGGGAGATGATGAGTTGGGTAGCCACTTGATGACGAAGTGGTGAACCGAGGCAAGTGTGTGTTGTTTTCCAAACAGATTGGTTTAAGTTGCGACCGTTATTCCAACCTTACATGCGCAACCACTCTACCCTTGTATGGGAAAGGGCATTATTGATTACCTAGGCCGATACTAGCTTGGAGCCGGCATTACTAGTGACAGGGGAGAGTTGGTTCTCTCTCTCGGGACGGGGTCGTGCCAGGTAGGGCGGCCATGACTATTTTCACAGGGCACCGGATACATCGTTGTGTCCCCTCTCGGATGTTACGATCTCGAGTGAGTCACATATGATGTACATCATGAGGATACGGAACAACGACTGGACTCCTTGTTAGTGTCGTCTAGGGAAAGATAGTGATCGGGTGCTTACCCCGGGTACTTGAGGTATCGCGGGTCGTGGATGACATGGAAGTTCCCCGGATCTTGTTTGTAAAGTGTGCAACCTCTGCAGAGTGTAAAACTATTCGAATAGCCGTGTCCACGGTCAAGGACAGTTGGGTAACCGCTCTTGGGCTACGCCCACATGTTTACAAACCAGTGTGTGTGTTTGGATAAGTGGGAAGATCTACTTGGGTCAAGCCAAGGGACTTGACATGATTGAGTTGGGTTGATGCCCACTCTATTTATGTTGATATCTGTAACCTGTCCTCATGGTTACTTGAATTCTCCTGATGCATGTCTTACAAGTTGTTGAACATGTCATTGCACTCAAAACTAGCTTTCTTCAAAAAATTACCTATATCATGCATTGTTGCATCTTGGACCAAAACATGGGTTGCTTGTGAGTACATTCAAAGTACTCATTGGCTTGCCACTGGTTATTTAATTGGCCAGGCATGGAAGAACAGGAGTTTTAAGAAGAGTTCCTTGGAGACGAACATGCGCACTCGAACGTTTCCCAATCAGAATGCCTGTAGGGTTAAAGCAGATGGCATGGGTTCTACTTATCGACGAAGATTTCCGTTGCTTAAGTTTATTTGGTATTCAGCCCTTGTGGCTTTATCTATGTAAGACTTGACCATAATGGTCATAATTTGTGTAAGACGGTATGAATGGATGTAAGACTCTTGTTATTCAGCTTCTGTGTGTTCAATGAGCATTGATCTCTGGGATCACTGTACACGTGCATTCGGTGATCACGACTTATGGGTCGGGGTTCCCACACCGTAACGGGTCGACGTTAAGCTATCGGGTCCGGTTTTGGATCCGATAAACCGTTAATAGACCGGACCAACGGGGATTTTCCACATGTAAAATTCTCAATGGCCGAAGGAAACACGTGTCAACTCATCATTGGGTCAATAGGCGCCTATGATATGTCGACATGTGCGACGGCCCACCACTGGCCCATTTAGCTTAGAAAGGCCGACCTGTTTGACTTTGTCAAAAGTTAGCGGGCCGGCCCATGAAATGCCTGTTAACGGTCTATTCGCATATAGCCCATTTTATGGCCCGGTAACACACAGCCCGTTAGGGCCTTCCCGAAATCGGCCCAAAAATGTCATGTGGGCCGTCGACTATAACACCAGCCCGTTTCACTTTCGGCCCATGTATGGCCCATGATGTCTTTCAGCCCATATGAGGCCTTTCGTATCTTTAGGCCCTTTAGTGGCCCACGGTGACTCTAGCCCATAATGAACAGTAATTGTTTTTGTACCCATTAACGGCCCATGATTCACATTAGTAGTTTCCAGCCCGTGTTAGCTTTCGGCCTACTGAAGGCCCATACGTTCTTGGGCTCCTTTCCGACCCGTTACTGGTCTGTTCCCCTAATGGGCCAAATTCGGCACATGGCTATAATCGGCCTGTTTGTGGCTTGATAACCCGTTGCTCCTGAGGGAGTCCTGGATTAGGGGGTGTCCGGATAGCCGAACTATCACCGTTGGCCGGACTCCTGGACTATGAAGATACAAGATTGAAGACTTCGTCCCGTGTACGGATGGGACTTTCCTTGGCGTGGAAGGCAAGCTTGGCGATACGGATATGTAGATCTCCTACTATTGTAACCGACTTTGTGTAATCCTAACCCTATCCGGTGTCTATATAAACCGGAGGGTTTTAGTCCGTAGGACGAACAACAATCATACCATAGGCTAGCTTCTAGGGTTTAGCCTCCTTGATCTCATGGTAGATCTACTCTTGTACTACCCATATCATCAATATTAATCAAGCATGAGTAGGGTATTACCTCCATCGAGAGGGCCCGAACCTGGGTAAAAACATCGTGCCCTTGTCTCCTGTTACCATCCGCCTAGACGCACAGTTCGGGACCCCCTACCCGAGATCCGCCGGTTTTGACACCGACATTGGTGCTTTCATTGAGAGTTCCTCTATGCCGTCGCCGTCAGGAAGGATGCCTCATCCCGTCTTTAAAGACGATACTATCGCCAAAGGATCCTTGGCCACTGGTCAGACTCTTCGGCTAGGTGGTTTTCTTATGACCGCCCGGTTCGCCATCATACCGACGATGACTTCTCAAGTCATCGAAACCAATCTTCACGTTAACTCGGAACTTGCCGAGCAGTTAGATCCAATCGAGCTCTCCTTCGTAAACGAGCTATTGGATCGCATCGCCGCCCTGGGAGTCGCCACAGACTACGACCAGATCGGGCCTAAAACCGATCTGAGAGAGATCTACTCTCTCCAGGCTACCCATCTGTTGCTGTGATAGAGGAGCAATACGGCGATTCTTCTTCTATCTTAAGGACTAGCTACGTCCGGATTCCCGATCCCTCCATGCCGGATTCCCGCAGAGGGACGGATGTCGATCAAGCCCTGAACTTAAAGTCAGGTGGCGGGTTGGATTCACTGGATAGCATTCAAAAATCCAAACTTCCAAGTTCGGAAACTTCTCGGCCCCTGAGTCTTAAATTGGATGGGGTTCCGGATCTAGTTCCACCCGCCCACCCAAACATTAGCGATCTATCCCGAATTCGGCAAGAGCCCGCTGAAATAGTACATCATTACTCGGCCAAATTCCTCCTGGTTATGGACAGGATAAAGGACAGCCGAGAGGAGGACGCAATCTCACTTTTCCGCAATAATTGCATGGACAAGGGAATCCTAAACGCCATAAGTCGTCGCGAAATTACACGCTTTGCTGACTTGGTGACCATAGTACAAAAGTACTGTGCGATGGAGAGTGCTTGGAAAACCGAAAGTAAATTTTGGGATAATCCGGCCCCGAATACAGCCCTAGTCCGAAATAAAAGGGTGCATCATCACCAAGCACCTGGATTATACATCAAAAAACAAGAACCCCCTAAAGGGCACGGAACCGTACTGGAGGGTTGGCTAAACGGACCCTGCAAAATTCATAGCACAGAGGGCGCCACTCCAACTCATAGCCTTCGAGCATGTTGGATACTACGGCAGGTGGCCAAAAGTGGCGAAGAGCTTCTAGCCTCAGAATCCCAGCCTAGCAACACCAGTACGGTATTAACAGTCTTCGAGACTTCCGCATCAAATAACATGCGGAAACGAACACTCCACAACCTTGCCGAAGTCTACCAAGTAGCAACAATAAATCCATGGAGTGACATGGCTATTACCTTTAATGCCGTGATTTAACCCAAATTCGAATAGCCCGAGCACCACCCGCATTGGTCCTCAAGATAATAGTGGATGGCTTTCGCTTTACTAAGGTACTCATGGATGGCGGCAGCGGACTAAACCTCATCTACGATTTAAAACCCTCCAAAAATGGAAATAGACTAGAACCGCATTGAGCGAAGCAGCACAACCTTTAGAGGAATAATCCCTAGCCGGAAGCATGTTGCACAGGAAAAATCACACCGGACGTAGTGTTATTTCGCCGGACAATTACAGGTCCGAGGAGGTCACATTTCAAGTGGCCCTGTTCAGCAATGGATATCACGCTTATTAGGGCGAGAGGCATTCACAATTTTCAAGCTATACCCCACTATGGGTACATGAAGCTTAAAATGCTCGGACCTAACGGAATCATCACTCTCGCTAGTGATCCGAACATAGCACTCGCGCCGAAAACAAGACAGCCGCACTAGCCCTCGAGGCACTATCCAAAGCCCTAGCGGCCGAGGAACTCATCGCGATCGCTCCACGGTGAATAGGGACGATGTGATACTTGATAAAAGATCCAAGTCCACCTCTTTTAAACCAGCGGATGAAATAGTCAAATTCCAAGTCCACCCAACGGACCCTGCAAAGACGGCCTCCATTAGGGCACAATAAAACCCTGATGTAGATGCCGCACTACGAGAATTTCTACGAGAAAACTGAGACATTTTTTTCTGGCACCCTTCAGACATGCCAGGAATCCCACGTCGGCTGGCCGAGCACAGCCTAAATATCCTAAAAGGATTCAAGCCGACCAAACAGGCTCTTGGCGCTTTTCCAAACTCAAGAGACAGGCCATGGGAGAGGAGCTAGCCAAACTTCTGGAAGCCGGATTCATCAGAGATATAAAACATCCGGACTGGCTAGCAAATCTGGTGATGGTACCAAAGAAGGATAAATCCTGGCGCCTATGTGTTGATTTCAAAGACCTTAATAAGGCTTGCCCAAAGGATCCCTTCCCCCTCCCTCGCATTGATCAAATTATCGACGCTACAGCAGGACACGATTCATTGTGCTTCCTCGTAGCGTACTCGCTACC
This sequence comes from Aegilops longissima, assembly GCA_021605205.1. Classification (NCBI taxonomy): domain Eukaryota; kingdom Viridiplantae; phylum Streptophyta; class Magnoliopsida; order Poales; family Poaceae; genus Aegilops; species Aegilops longissima. The sequence goes on from CM038680.1 coordinate 281,023,176, forward strand.
ACCAAATCAAGATGGCGGAGCAGACCAAGCCGCAACAGCATTCATCACTCCATACGGCCCATTTTGCTTCAACACGGTGCCCTTGGGCTCAAAAACGCCGCGCAACATATCAGCATGATTCGTACATGTCGGCAAACCAGACCGGCAAAACAGTGGAAGCATATGTAGATGACGTGGTCGTCAAATCCAAGCATGTCGAAACTCTAGTAGACGACTTGAGGTTCACATTCGACAACCTCCGAAAATATGACATTAAGCTAAATCCGGAAAAATGCGTCTTCGGCGTTCCAGCCGGAAAGCTCTTGGGATTCATTGTGTCCGGTAGAGGAATTGAAGCAAACCCAGCCAAGATCCGAGCTCTGTCACATTTGGATATTCCAAAAGACCTCAAACAAATACAAAAATTGACTGGATGCGTAGCGGCTCTAAGCCGCTTTATTTCCGCTTGGGAGAAAAGGCGTTACCCTTTACCGCCTCCTCCGCAAGCACCAACACTTCGAGGGCGGATGCATACGGCCGGACTCAAGAAATAAAAGACATATTGGCAACAAATCCGGTCTGGCCGCGCCTAACGTGGGTGAACCAATGCTATTATATATAGCCGCAACACATCAAGTTGTCGGTGCGGTGCTCGTCGTCGAGCGAGAAATGCATGGACACGGTTCCCTCTTCAAAAACTGGTTTACTATGTGTCCACCGTCCTAACTCCATGCAAGTCCCGTACCCACATTATCAAAAGATAGCATACGCGGTGTTCATGGCATCCCGGAAGCTACGACACTACTTTCAAGAGTGTTTGATAACGGTAGCCTCCGAAGTACCTCTTAACGACATTATAAACAACCGCGACGCGACGGGCCGGATTGCTAAATGGGCCATAGAGCTCCTTCGATTCGATATAACCTATAAGCCACGACGAGCTATTAAGTCGCAGGTTTTGGCCGACTTCGTGGCCGAATGGACCGAAGCCGAACTCCCTAAAGAGTACGGCGCATACTCCAATAGGATCATGCACTTTGACGGCTCCAAAATGTTGGCCGGTCTGGGGGCTGGCGTCGTCCTGACGTCCCCAACCGGGGACACAGTCCAATACGTCCTTCAGATAATGTATATGGACTCCAACAACGCAGCCGAATACGAGGCCCTTCTGCACGGCCTCCGGATGGAAGTCTCCATGGGCATTAAACGCCTAGAGGTGCGCGGGGATTCGAACCTCGCGATATCTCAAATAAACGGAGACTTTGATGCCAGAGATCCGAAAATGGCAGCGTACCGCAATGCGGTCCTAAAAACGTCAGCACGGTTCGAAGGGCTCGAATTTCATCATGTAGCCCGGGATAACAACCAGGCTGTTCAAGCCATCCGTACTATGGGAAGGGGAGTCCGGAAATAACAATCCGGACCCAACCGCACTGCCTGACACCGAACACTCTGACACAACCGGAGGCTCTGCCACCGAGATAACACCCTCCGCTCATGAAATAATGGCGGCTATCGCCCCGTGGACGGAACCATTCCTAGCCTACCTAACTAGGCAGGAACTCCCCGAAGACCAAAATGAGGCTCGCTGCATAGTACGGCGATCCAAAGCCTATAAAGTCCATGAGGGAGAGCTCTATAAGAAAAGCACAACAGAGTCCTTCAAAGGTGTATCTCCGAGAGGAAGGGCGAAACCTCCGGCTGAAATTCATGCCGACTGGGTGGGCACCACGCCGCAGCCCGGCCCTTGTAGGCAAGGCCTTCCGTGCAGGATTTTATCGCCGACGCCCGGCAGATGCGCATGATTTAGTCCAACGATCGTTGGTTGCCAGCTTTTGCTAACCAAAGCCACATGCCACCCACCGCCTCAAAACTATACCCATCACCTGGCCGTCTGCAGTGCAGGGGCTTGACATGGTTGGACCCTTAAGGGAGGAACCCACAAGCAAAAATACCTATTGGTCATGGTGGATAAATTCACAAAATGGATAGAGGCCAAGCCTGTTAAAACGGCCGAATCCGGGCCAGTGATAGACTTCATATCAGGGGTAGTGCACCGTTATGGCGTCCCCAACAGTATCATCACTGATAACGGTACCAACTTCACGGCTGATGAGGTCAAATTATGGTACAAGAACATGGGCATCGAGCTCGATTACACCTCAGTCTATCACCCTCAAACCAACGGCCAAGTCGAGCGAGCAAACGGTCTAATCATGAGCGGCATTAAACCCGCACTAGTGCGGTCCTCAAGGAATCTAACACGCCTTTGGGTTGAGGAGCTCGACTCCATACTCTGGGGCTGCGGACCACACCGAATCGTACTACGGATTCACACCATTTTTATGGTGTACGGCGCAGAGGCAGTCTTGCCTGCGACATAATTCATGACTCACCTCGCGTGCGCATGTATGAAGAAAGAGAAGCCGAGCTCGATCGGCGGGACAGTTTGGACGCATTGGAGGAGGAGCGTGGCGTGGCAAAAGCTCGTTCCGCATTTTATCAACAGCAGGCTCAAGATATCAAAGCGAGGAAGTGCGGGCCAAAGCTTACAACGTTGGCGAACTAGTTCTCGCTGCCGGACAAGAAAAGGACAAACTCAAGCCCAAATGGGAAGGTCCTTCATCATCGACCAGGTCCCGACCGCGGAGCATACCGGCTCAAACGCATCGGATAACCGACTCGAGCCGAACCCATGGAACGCAGCCCGTCTACGAAGATTCTATGCCTAAGCGTCGGACTCCGAGTTCGTCTCCTTCCTCCGTCCGCATTTTCTATTTTTGCTGTCTTTTATTTCTCTCCTTCCTCCTCCTTCTTCTTGAAGCCTTTAGAGGCTCGTTTGCGCTTTGGTCGCACATACTTGACGCGCTGTCCGCTCTATTATACTCGGGGCTTCTTTAACGAAGCTTATTTATACGGGCTTCATGCCCAACACATGTGTCAAACTTCCGCATGTACCTTTTACTCACTATTATATGCATCGATATTACTTAAGTTTTGGCCAAGCTGGGTTGCCTGGCTCCTGTGCTTACCCCTACGTTCCCGACTGTTCTGCTAGGTGGTAAAGGGAGCACCTGTGCGATTGTTACTGCCGGGTCAGCTGGATGTGTACCTCAGACTGGGTGAAGCCGAAAGCTAGCGTTCTTAAGGGAATATTCGGTCGGTGAACTGAAAGATGGTTTTTAACTATTTATCCATCTGCCGCCAGATGATTTTCTTCTTTCTTAGCAGTTTGGACATGCACTTTAGGGCATGCCTCCCAGGGAAAGGAACCCTTAACGGAACTATTCTCCCTGGAAGATGTTTCTTACTATCCATGTAATATAAAATAACTAGTTGGGCACTTGTCTGATACAACAATAATGACCCCTACGCCTTATCTCCATGCATGCCCCGGTTCTTACATAACCGCAAGGGTATTCGGACACACTCCGGACTATTGGGTCCCGAGGTCGAAGCGAAAAGGTCCGCTATGACAAACGATCTACAATCCGGCTAGAAGACATTTTTCATGTCATATTCAATTACATAGTCAACTCGACTAATTGTATTCCTCCTCAATGCCATCTAATAGGATATCTAATTTACAATCTTGCTAGGAATACTTGGCGGCCAATTCTACTTGGCCGTACACTAAGCTTACAGGGATCTCCTTCCCATCAGACCCCACAGGTCCGACCTCGGCCATGTGGTTTGGGTCAACCTTCGTGTACCGCGTCTTTACCATGGCCCAGGCCTCCCTGGCGCCTTGACGGCAGGCCGATATCTTCCATAGTCGGAAGCACCGCCGTGCTCCTTGAAGCCGCTCTGCCAGCTCCCCAATGCCTTCGGCGGGGAGATAGATGGCCACAAGTCCTGGCGACGCTTTTTCATCACCTGCCGAACTTCGTTAGAGGCAGGTGACGCGGTTCGGGAAGAAGATCACCCGAAGAACTGGGCATCTCCTCCTCAGGACGACCTATGAGCAAACCTACATACATTTTATGTTAGTCGCCTTCCTCGCCGAACTCTTTCAAAGTTCGTTCAAGCACTTACTGAAAAGGCCGCGACAAAGCCGTCGATTCTCCTTTACGGAGTCAGACTACTGGGCACGAACATCCTTTAGTTCCTCACCCAGCTGGGTGTTGGCATCTTGAAGGTTATTTTTCTCCTGCCGCTCCCTCGTAAGCACGCTCTCGCCGGCCTTCAACCGGCGCAACAGTTGTTGCTTGTCCGGATCTAGTCCGGTGCCATCTGCAATATTATTGTCAGATTTACACACACGCCGCACTTCATAAACTATTTATCTTTTGAGGCATATATTACCAGAGGGGGTCTCTATGGCTCCCCCTATAGCGGCTAGTGCGGCCTAAAGTTGGGCCTTGCATTCTTCAAGCTCCTGGGACAGTCGGGTATTCTTTTTTGTAAGATCCTGCATAACAAATGATTCTTAAATCAGTTATTCTAACTATTTTAAGTCTCGGGAGACTCTTGGCATATATAATCACAAATTTCCTCACCCGTATGTCCTTTACATACTGCTCCATGGCTCGCTAGACCATCTTGAGCGGCACGGAGGTGTGCATCTCCCGAATTGAAGGCATTCAAGGCCTCTTGGGAGAAACATGTGTCACGAAGAACTGTCCCGCGGCGCCTGTGATTCATGGCGCTCTCCACCTCGGAGTTGGTGGCGGACAATCTGTCGGCATCCTCTGTCGGAGGAACATCTGACGCACGCCTCATGCTCGCCTCCGCTTCTGGACCCGGCTTTGGAGCGTGGCTGGCGGAGGTTCGATTGGCAACCTCTCCGGACTCAGTCCGGCGAGCACTCTTTTTCCTGAAAAGAGCACCGGCGTTAGTATGCCTTCCAGGTATCAATCCTGGGAATATGGTGACACGCCATACCGTTGCGGCAGAGTTTTGATCCGGACCGCACTTCTTTTTAGCCTGTGGGGCCGTACTGCCACTTGTTGGCTAGCCGCCGCGGGCTCGGCCTCCTGCCTCGAAGCCACCCCCTGCGAAACACCATTGGTATACGGTGATCAAAAAAATAAGCACGGATGGGTCATTATCATAGTATTGGGACCTCGGTCTCAGTTACCTGGGAGGCCGGAAATAATCCGGGGTAGTCGGCCGTAATGGCAACCAAAGCATTGTCGATGCTAAGTTGGTGGAACACCCCGTCGATCAGCTCCACCTTTATATCCGGGTCCTCTTCGGAGGCCGGATCGAGGGACCGTTCCGGATCCTCGGGTTGTGGGGGCGGGCTGTGTATCTTCTCCACGGCCCGGTGCAGTTCCTGCGTAGAAACCATGAAATGAGATATTTAACCACGGGAACATGGATCGGACAGGCACAAAGATGTTTGCTTACCCAACTTCGAGGATTATTTGAAGAAAACCCGCTCAGTGGACTGACGCGGAGAAAATCCTCCTCCTCCCCTTTATACATGGCGGACAAGGTCTTCACCAGTTCGGTGACCGATCCCGGCCCTTTGCAGCCATGGCGGGTGGCATCATCCTCCCCGTTGAAGTCCCACATGGGGTGGCCCCTATATTGGAGCGGCTGCACTCCCCTCATAATGCAGATTGCCATGACTCCAATCATGGTCAATCCGGCATGAGCTAGTAATCTTATTCGGCTCATCAAGTAAAGGACGTCCCGGTCATTTTCCCTCTGGGGGCTCCGCGGGCGCCAGCTTAGGCGCTTCTTCAAAGGAACGTTGATAAACTCCGGAAGACCGATCCGAACAGGATCCGACAGCGGGACGTCCTCCATGTAAAACCATTCCGAAGGCCAGTCTTCGGACAACTTCTTCGAGGTTCCAGATAGATATCCGGTCCCGCCGATGCGCCATAGTTCGGCTCCGCCCACTTGATATATTGACTCCTCATGAGAACGGGGTACAAGGCAGAATAATATCTTCCACAGCGCAAAATGAGCCTCGACGCCCAAGAACAGTTCGCAAAGGGCCACAAAGCCCGCGATGTGCAAAATAGAGTCAGGCGTAAGGTGGTGCAACTTGAGGCCGTAGAACTGCAAGAGCCCCCGGAGAAATGGATGAATTGGAAATCCGAGTCCTCTTACTAGATAAGAGATAAAGCACACCCGCTCTCCTTTAGAGGGATCGGGGACACTCTCCGCTTGCTTTCCGCCCTTGTAGGTGGCAAGACCGGCTCGAACCGGAACCATGAAGGCCGGGGGAAGAAATCCCTTGGTTTGGAGTATAACTAGCTCGCTATGAGGGACTGAGCATCTCTCCCAATTTCCAGGCTGAGGGCTGGGAGCAAGACAGGAGGAGCCGCGTCGACTGTCCATGATGGAATGGGTTTTGGTCAGAGGCGCTCCGATGAAAGCTCGCGGAGGGGGGATGGTGTGACTCAGATCTAGATCCTCGTCCCTTTTATAGGCGGCTCATTTGCGCAGCTAGGGGGGTAAGTGTAAAAATACCCTGGCTTTTCGCATTCATTCAAGCACGTGGAAGATGGCCATTATTGGGCGTAGAAGCCAAGGAGTGCAGCATTTATCAGAAGTCGGACACTATTCGACAAGTATATGGAATTTGGAGAAGAACCCGCCTCGCAATGCCGAAGACAATCAACGCGCCGGACTCATCGCCATTGAAGCCTGGTTCGGGGGCTACTGAGGGAGTCCTGGATTAGGGGGTGTCCGGATAGCCGAACTATCACCGTTGGCCGGACTCCTGGACTATGAAGATACAAGATTGAAGACTTCGTCCCGTGTCCGGATGGGACTTTCCTTGGCGTGGAAGGCAAGCTTGGCGATACGGATATGTAGATCTCCTACCATTGTAACCGACTCTGTGTAACCCTAACCCTATCCGGTGTCTATATAAACCGGAGGGTTTTAGTCCGTAGGACGAACAACAATCATACCATAGGCTAGCTTCTAGGGTTTAGCCTCCTTGATCTCGTGGTAGATCTACTCTTGTACTACCCATATCATCAATATTAATCAAGCAGGAGTAGGGTATTACCTCCATCAAGAGGGCCCGAACCTGGGTAAAAACATCGTGTCCCTTGTCTCCTGTTACCATCTGCCTAGACGCATAGTTCGGGGACCCCCTACCCGAGATCCGCCGGTTTTGACATCGACAGCGCCGTTTCCAGCACGTCCTACATTCTGGCCCATTAATGACTCGTTATGCCTGTGAAAGAATTAAGCCATTTCTGTCTCCCATCCTGTTAACGCCCCATTACCGTGCTGGCCCGATACCAAATACGCCTGTTTACGGCCCATGTGGACCCATCTATCCAACTGCCCAAGGCCCGCCGATTCTACAGCCCGTTGGAGGCCCATTTATCTGATGGCCCATAGGAGGCCCATGGATCCTACGGCCTGTAGTAGGGTCAAGGTTACCACTATCCTTATATGACCCATAGTTGTTGCGGCCACTAGCAAACCAGGGAACAAGAAGACTAGGAAATAAATAAGCCTGAAACTAACGCTAGGCTATTAAGGTGATTGCACATATTACATCCACTTGGCATCAAAGTTTGCCACCAGTGCAAATATAGGGAACACCCTACACTATACAAAAATGGCTTGCTGTTTACTTCAGCCGGTGGCTGCATGTTAATAACAAATTTTGTATCGCAACAAAACAAATTACAACCATAAAACAAAAGGAAGGTTGGCATAAATGTTAAGAGTCTGGGAGATAAATGCACCACCAGAAGTTCAGAAGCTCAGTTCATTTGACCTGATTGTTATGTTTTCATGTTGTATTGTCCGATGGAGCACCATAACCTTCACCTTCATTTCTCCTAGGCTCCTGAACAACATAGCAAATGTCTGATAGTCTGGTTTCAAAACCATGCATATCTTGACGACATCGAACAATAGTTGTCCCTGTTTCGCAAAGGGTCTCTGTTAGGGAATGGACTTGTGTCTGGAGCGCAGATATAACATTATTTTGAGCTTGCATATCTTGATCATGAGGTAGTTTGGACGAGATTGCCTTAACAACCAACCCAGTATTACGCAAGAACGTGCTTTTGGCACTGTTAGTGGACAGGTACTGACCCACTGCAGCAAGAGGTGACATTGTGGTTATAGTTGCCTTGTCACCTTCAGAAGGTGGCGGTTCCACCATTTTTTCCATAGCTTGCTGAAAAGTTGAGTTTTTAAATTAGTAGTACAAGAACAGAAGATATTAAGGAGGCAACAAAACCAAACAAATAGATTTGTTCTATATACATAACTTATTCTGGTGAACCCGTGTAAAATATTAGTTGTATTTTACTACGAAGTACATAATAAAACCATGTTCCAAACATATGACCATGTACCATGGCTAATGTATTGTTTATTTCTTCACATTGTATTGACAACTAAGGATAAAGAGACAAATTTTATAATATGGTAAGCATAGTATGACATCATTCATATCAACAAACAACTGAGAACATACAAACAGGCAATTGTAACGTTGTGTGGGCAAGTCCAGCACAGAACTAGATTAAAGATCAAGATCAAAGGAACATCACTCCTCTCTTTTAAACCTTGTAAGGTGCCATGATACGCTAAGACAATTGTGTATAAAATTGAAAACAGTAATAGACATTGGCTGCAAACCATGTAGTTCAGTGCACAAGTCAGAGTAAGTAGTAGTTAAAAGGCATGAGGATTAAGGACTTACAGCAGCGGCTTTGACTGGTGTAATCATGCCCTTCGTCTTGCTGGTGTGACAGTCCTTGAAGATTTCCATAGCATTTGGTTCAGGTACTTTTTGGTCCTTGCGGGCTTTCCTCTGCATTTGGAACAAGTCAATATAGATCTGATAATATGGAACAGCGAAAAGAGTGAAACAACAGCTAATTACAAGAGCCTCACAGTGTGCAATATAGCTACGAGATCCTGTCGTCTGTTGGAATTGCCCTTCCGTACGGTTGGCCTTGTTCTTTGAACAGTTCACCTACAAGAAGATAGATTTGTGAGGCACATGCGTACATAGGAGTTCAACATGTGATCTGATCACATACATATAACATACCTGATACTTTAGATCAGATCAGTGTTTAACGAGGCCACTCCAGTCTTCACCCGATATATTTTCCACTGGAGATGTTTGGGCAAGTTCACTGTTAGCCTTGCCTTCAAAGTGAGTTTTCCTCAAGTTATACCCATATTGTCATAGAGCAGACTTGAAAACATGGATGCAAGCTTCTCTAGTTGCATCATCTTGGCTATCCAACTTGAACCCCATCTATTGAATATTATGGGAGTCTCATTATCAGCAACCTAGAAAGTATGGGACACACCAAGACGATATTACTAGTTTCCATACATAACCATACTTACAGATAAATGGTCGAGGAAGGTGTTGAACTGGGTTTCTTCTTTGTCATTCTTATACTGAATCCATGTTGGGAGGATACGTGCATGACACCTAACGGCAACCGCTGCCTCTGATACTAACTTGGCTGACTCTGTAGCATCACGTGGCCTTTTTAAACCTGCCTCAAAACGGATCTCCATTCGTCCTCCTCTAGATTTAGTTAACCTATCGAGAATTATCCCTGGTGTTTGTTTCCTCTTGCACCTAGATGCTAGTCCAGCAATGAACATAGGAACTGTTAGTGTACATCAAACTGTGAGACTACATATAATGAAGCATGCAACTGTAACTTGACTCCAGCAACTACCTTCTTGCTGTTGAAGCTCACAAGGTTCATCTGATCTTGCCAACTCGTCTTGTGTCAAGAGTGCTTCGGAAGTAGTGTTAGGTGGCAAGGGAGCTTGGGAACGTGCTGCTAGCTGAGTTGACAAACGAGTAACTTGTGCAGCTGGTGGTACTGTGGAAGGTGTTGCAACAACTAGGGTCTCTGCTTGTTTGGTGGGAGCTATTGGTTTCTGTTTGGCTTGTTTTGCGGCGCGCGTAACACGGGATACCCCGTTTGTACAATTTTCCACTGTACTTTGACCTTCTATTGCACCATCAGTACCACCAGAATCTGCATAATTGTTTCGCTTCCGTTGCCATGTGTCCTTAGCACTAACACTATCCCCTATCATTCTGTGTTCCTTTCTCTTTCTCTGTGCCATCTTAAGTCAAGCCGACAAGAAAAAGGAATAAAAATTTAGTTCTTCAGAACAAATTGATGCGTGATACAAATGAACTGAACTATGATGTTAGACAACCACTTTCGGATTTCGGGTTCCGGCAGACCCTCTAGGTTCGAACTCTGGGGTGCACGCGGAGATCTCACCTCCAACCTACCTACACATCGTCGCCTCGCAAGGATCTAAACTACACAAAGAGCAACACAAGGGACACAAGGTTTATACTGGTTCGGGCCACCATTGTGGTGTAATACCCTACTCCAGTGTGCGGTGTGGTGGATTGCCTCTGGGGCTGATGATGAACAGTACAAGGAAGAACAGCCTCGCGAGGGTCTGTTCTTGGCCGGTGCGATGAACTGCTAGGGGGAGTTCAGTCGCTTCTCTCTCTCTCTCTCTCTCTCTCTCTCTCTCTGGATGCTCTTAGATTGTCTCTACCCTGTGGGTGGCTAGTCCTATTTATAGGCAGAGGCCCTGGGCCTCTTCCCAAATATTGAGTGGGAAGGGCGCCAAAAATTGGCCATTTTGAAGGGGAACATCTAGTACACTTATCCTGACTAAAGTCGGTCCTCACCTGCCAAAGACTTTGACGGTGACATCGGCTTGGGCTCCACGATGACCTCCTTCCGGCCGTTCTGCTGGTCTTGGTCTTGTTGCACCGAAATGGTTGCCTTTACTTGATGCTCTCGCCTGCGCTTGCCTCCTTTGCACCAAAGAGGAAATGAGGACACAGTCTGGGCTGGCGCCCACTGGCGCCTTGGTCGTCATGGCTTGCGTCATGGGCACCTTGTGAGGTACCCCGCCTTGATCTCTCCGCCTCCTCGCGAGCCAGCCTGACGAGGCCGTGCCTGAGGAAGCTTCCTGTCGTCCGCCCCGCGAGGCTTGGCCCCTCGCGAGGGTCTTGAGCTTGTGCTGATGAAGATGGGTCGTACTGGGCCACCCCTTGAGCCACGTCGCAGGCCGCAGGCAGTTAAGTCTGGGTATCCCCATTCCCAGAATGCCGACAGTAGCCCCCAGGTCCAAGGCGCGCCTGGACTTGGCTTAGTAGAGAAGCGAAGGGGCAAGTGCGAAGCGCCGCAGGCCCTAACAGTTTGCGGCCTTGGGCGCCACGTGGCGTTTGATTGGACGTGGGCGTCTCCACTTCCCCATGATGCATCGGCAACTGCACAAATTGACAAGTCCCTGCATGCAAAGCGGGTCATGATTACCTGTGATCGTGGAGGTCGACGGTTGGCCTTTCCCGGCTATTAGTATGGAACGGCGCGTGCCCTTCCAGTCCATCTCTTCTTGCTTCTCCTTCTTCTCCATCCTTGCCCTTGCTACACATTGCGGTAATGGCTCCGATCCGCCGGTTCTCCGCAGAAGAGAAAGGAAAGGCCCCCCGAGAGGGTCCCGATCCGCTTCCGCCGAAGAAACGGCTAGCCCTCTGCCGCTGAGATGAGGGTGCCCGGCAGGAGGTGTCGAGGCCCTGGTATGAGCGGCCACCGCCAGGGTTCCCGCTACCCTTGTACGCCCGCATTGAGCCCTGAAGGAGTTGACGCCGAGCGCCATGGACGACACCGCCGTCGGCGCCGGTGGGTCACGGCGGTGCGCGTTGTTCCTCCTGGAGTCCATGCCGAGGGCTCCTCCCGAGAGTTTACCTCTGGAGCTCTGGTTGCAGCACGCCGGCTGCAACACTCTTGCGACCGGAGCAGAGGTTGCGGTCGTCGCTCCAGGCAAGGTCTTCATGACTCGAGGCTGGGGCGAGATTGCCCGGGTATGCAGGGACGAGGGGCGCCCTCGTGATCCACCTGGAGTACGACGACGCTTCCGTGATGTTATTCAAGGTCTTCGACGCAGAAGGACGCCGGCTGGAGTGCTGCCCTGAGGGAGGTGGTGGGGTCCCTTCCGCGGCGAGGACTAGGCTCGCCGACCGCTCCCCCAGCAGCTCCTCAGGCGGCGGAGGCGTCGGAGGATCCAGCGACTCCGCCGACCTCTTCGCGACTCCGGAGACGAGCGACGACAGCTACGAGCTCCCGAGCTTGCGTCGCTCGGAGCAGGGTGGGCTCGTCAGGCCGCCGCCGCCACTGATCTGGATGGGGTCGGCGCCGGTGCCTGACGGCTCACTGTCTATGATGGCGTCTTTTGCAGAGGCGCATGTAGTTAGCGTTCTGTAGGATCTGCTCCCTTTGTTCCCTGCGAGGAATCGAAAAATGCGCCCAGTGGGGGCTTGTAAGGTGCCTGCGGTTCTGTTTGTTAATATGATCCTTGTCGTGAAGTGGTGCGAGATGCTCATCCCATCTTAGCTTAGTTCCTCCTTTCGAACCTCACGAGGGCTTGATGCTCTGTGCCGACAGGTCCCGGTCCCAAGGCAGGCTTCAGCCGTCGCTGGTATGCCAGGTCGCGATGTCGTGGTCAAGGCCAGGAGGTGAGCGGCCGGGGTCCAGTAAGAGCCCCTGAGTCACAATGCTCAGGAGGTCCCCTTTAGCGCTCAAGCAGCCATCGTTCGGTGAGAAAGGAGCGCGACGTTGCTAACACGAGATTGCTTTAGGTGCGAGGTCGGTGCTGCGATAGCTAGTATTTCCGGAGGACGACTTATCTCGGGAGTCAGGAACCGCTTCTTGGTGCGGCGTTAGGTCCGCGCATCGGCAGATGAGGAGTTGCCTGGCAAGGTCCCCGCGTGCCTCTTCTCTCTCGCCTTTACTCCCCTTTCTGCTCTATGTCCTCGGGTCCCGGCCCTCGAGCGAGCTCAGCCGTCGCTGGTATGCCAGGTCACGATGCCGTGGACAAGGCCATAGGGTGAGGGCTGGAGAGCCAATAGGAGCCCATGAGTCGCGATGCTCAGGTACCCCCCCCCCCCTTTAACGTGCAAGCGGTTCGCACGGACGAGAGTGAAGGAGACGCCGTGAAGGCCTCGCCTGATGCTGCTCCTTGAAGAGATCTTGCAGGCTCATCACAAAAAGAACGAGAGTTCGCCATGACAATCGACAGTCAGCCGTTGGTTGCTCTGGAGGGGTGACGAGGCACTGAAGGCTTGATGAGGTGGCGCCATGCGGGGCTACCGCGGCCAGAGCTCAGCCATTCAGGTTTGTCGGTGTTGCAGGGACGGACCCATGCGCAAGCGTCGTGCCGTTAGGGAGCAGCTCCATCAGCTGGTGTCAATCGAGGGGGCGACTAGGTCAAACACGTTAATCACAAAGGAGCAATTCCATTTAGATAGGTGCAGAGAAGGCGGACATCGCTGGGTCGGGCCCGAGGGACTTGGGGATGACGTAGCCCGAGGGGCGCCCCCAATAAAGTAGACTAGAAACATGAATCAAAAGGGATACATGCATGAGGCGGACCCACACGACACAGGAATGATGCAGCCACGGGGCGCCCCCACTGAAAATGAAACTCAAGGATGTCACCGATAATGTTGAAGATGAGGGATGCTGAAGAAGCGGGCGTCGGCGCTGCAAAAGACGATCTTCATGAGCCCCAGGCCCGGGGAGCCTCGGGAGGCTCCGAAGCGCCGGTGGCTCGCGACCATCTCCATCTCCGCCAGGCTGCGGAACGCCTGGCCGCTTGAGCCTCCAGGATGCTCCTCATGAGGCGCTGGCGCGTGGCAGCCGTGTTCGGCAAGCCGTAAGGCATGCGAACGTAGCTGTGGGGTGGACCTGCACAGCGCCCCACGCGTGAGGACCAGAGGCGCTCCTGAGAGGCGGCTCGGTTGAGCCCTGGTATGTCGATGCAGACGCTCAGCCCACCATCCTCACCTGGATGGGGGGCTACGGCGGGTAAGCGGCGGCTGCCACTCATGACTCTTGACTCCTGCAGCTCCTGAATGGCCTTGCTGACGAACTCCTGAGGGTTCGGCCCCCCTTGCCTTGCTCCTTCCTGAGGGAAACGTGCTTTGAAACACGCCTCCAAGTGGTGCCCGAGCGCGTCCCTCGTGATCTTAGCAAAGTCGGTGGCCCTCCAGGCGAGACCCCCGAGCCTTGCTCGAGGAGGGCGTCGGGCGCGCCTTCCTATGCGACGTAAGGAGGTGCCCCTAAACAGGCGCGACCACAAGGGCCTGCCTCCCGAGGTCGGGCCAGCGATGTCTTCTTCTTCTTAGGAGCAGCCTCGGGGAGCCTCCCTCTTCTGTGATCTGGGTCTTCAATTGACGCGGCTTGAAAAGCACGCTCCAGGGAACACACTGCGTCTCTCTCTTCACAAGGCACCGTGATGACTCCACCGCTTCCTGGCATCTTGAGGACATTGTAGCCGTGATGAGTCACGACCATGAATTTGGCCAGAGCTGGGTACCCGAGGATGGCATTGTACGGTAGGCGAATGTGAGCGACGTCGAAGTCAATGAGCTCGGTGTGGTAGTTGTCACGCGCCCCGAAGGTGACAGGAAGGTGGAACCATCAGTGACTCCGGAGAAAGGCTTGGTTGGCTGAAGCTGATTGTATGGCACTTGGAGATTGTTGAATGTCTCAACGGACAGGACATTGAGCCCTGCTCCGCCATCGATGAGGGTCCTGGTGACTTGCACGTTGCTAATGATTGGGGAACAAAGCATCGGGAGGACTCCGGCTGTGGCTGCGCACTTGAGCTGATCCGCTGAGCTGAACGTTATGGCGCACACTGACCACCTGAGAGGGCGCGTGGCTTCGAGCTTGGGGAGGACTGCATTCACTTCGAGGGCTAACTGCTTGAAGATGCGCTGAGAGGCTGGGGCTTGAGCTCCGCCCAGGATGCAAGCGATTGCACGCGGCTCCTGGAAGCCCCCAGCCCCCTTGTCCTGATGATGGTCTTCATTTCTCCTTGGCTGCGGTGGCAGAGGAGGGAGGCTTGCGTTGCCTTGTTGGCGATCCTCGCGAGGCTGATCCCTCCAACCTCCCTCGCGAGGCGGGTCCCTCCAACCTCCCTCGCGAGGCTGATCCTGCCAGCGGTCCTCGCGAGGTCGGTCGCGCCACCCTTGGCGAGGGCCACGGTCTTCCCAGCGTCCTGTGCTTCTTCCTCCTCCTCGGTCGTAGCCTTGATCATTGCGGTCGGGGCGTCGACCGATTCGCCCTTCTCGCACGGCTCTGAGCTCTTGGCATTCGTTGGTGTTGTGGGTGTGGAGGTCATGGTACACGCAGTACCGGCTGCCCTTGGAAGACTCGGGCTGATCCCTGCCTTGCTTAGTGTCTGGTTCTACCGCGAGCATGGCAGCCCCCTTGCGCTTCACGTCCTTGACCTTGGGCTTCTTCTCTTCTGGGTCGGCAGCCGGCAGCTCGAGGAGGGAAAGGCGTCCTTCCTCAGCCCTGGCGCACTTGGTCGCCAAGTTGAACAGCTCCAGGGATGTGCACAGGTCTTCATGCATCGCCAGCTCCTCCTTCATCTTGACGTCACGCACACCGTCGGCGAAGGCTGAGATGATGGCTTTCTCAGTCACCTTGGGAATCTTGAGGCGTGCGTTGTTGAAGCGCTGGATGTACTTCTGCAGGGTCTCTCCTGGCTGCTGCTTGATGCGGCGCATGTCGCTCATGGCAGGAGGCCGGTCGCGAGTGCCTTGGAAGTTTGCGATGAAGCGGGTGCGCATCTCGTCCCAGGAGGAGATCGTGCCAGGAGCCAGGTTCAGGAGCCACGTGCGGGCACCGTCCTTGAGCGCCATGGGAAACCAGTTCGCCATGACCTTCTCATCCCCATTGGCGGCTTCAATGCCCAGCTCGTAGAGCTGAAGGAACTCTGCAGGATCGGCGGTGCCATCGTAGCGAGGAGGCAGGTCTGGCTTGAACTTGCCGGGCCATGCGATGCTGCGTAGCTCGGTGGTGAAGGCGCGGCAGCCTGCAGTGGCCACGGGAGGCCTTTGGTGACAGAGGGCTTGACCTTGCGGGTCCCCGTGCGCCGCCGCTGGGAGCAGCGTGGGGTCTTGGCGTGCTGGAGCAGGAGCGCGGTCGTGACGTGCCGGTGCAGGGAGCACTCGGGCAGCTTCTTGGGGGCGAGGGACCTCTTGGCAGCTCTGCTCTTGCTGCGCTGGTGCCGGACGGAGTGGGTTCTGCCCAGGGGCCATGCGCCTTGGGGCCAGGGCGCCTTCTTGGGGGAGGCGGGAGGCGCCCGGAGCTTCATCGCTGCGCGCAAGGCGGGCGCGATGCATGAGAAGGACGGCAAGGGAGCCTTCGCGCGCGGACGAGCTCGGCGACGCGGTCGAGCCACTCCTCGTAGACGTCGTCGACGGGGCGGTAGCGCAGGAGCTCGTTTGCCGTGATGAGCGCGGCTAGAGCCTCCATGGGCGCGCGGAACAAAGAACCAGCAGGGGCGAGCGAAGGAGTAGCAGTGCGGTCGTCTCGCCTCACGGATGGATGCTGGAACGACGCCTGCTGCTCGTTCCCCGCCGGGCCGGTGGCGGCGTTGACGGCAGGCGACGGGGAATGGCGGGGGCAGCCGCCGATGGGGGCCGTCTGGGCGACGCAAGTAGTGAGGGCAGCCCGGCGCTCGGCGCGGGCCCGACGAGTGTTTGACATGGATGTGAGGGGCGGCGAAGAGCAGGGCGGCGGAAGGCGGATTCCGGTGCACCC
This sequence comes from Aegilops longissima, assembly GCA_021605205.1. NCBI lineage: Eukaryota > Viridiplantae > Streptophyta > Magnoliopsida > Poales > Poaceae > Aegilops > Aegilops longissima. The sequence continues at coordinate 281,039,726 of CM038680.1, forward strand.
CTACCTGGCGCGCCAAATGTCGGATTTCGGGTTCCGGCAGACCCTCTAGGTTCGAACTCTGGGGTGCACGCGGAGATCTCACCTCGAACCTACCTACACCTCGTCGCCTCGCAAGGATCTAAACTACACAAAGAGCAACACAACGGACACAAGGTTTATACTAGTTCGGGCCACCATTGTGGTGTAATACCCTACTCCAGTGTGTGGTGTGGTGGATTGCCTCTGGGGCTGATGATGAACAGTACAAGGAAGAACAGCCTCGCGAGGGTCTGTTCTTGGCCGGTGCGATGAACTGCTAGGGGGAGTTCAGTCGCTTCTCTCTCTCTCTGGATGCTCTTAGATTGCCTCTACCGTGTGGGTGGCTAGTCCTATTTATAGGCAGAGGCCCTGGGCCTATTCCCAAATATTGAGTGGGAAGGGCGCCAAAAATTGGCCATTTTGAAGGGGAACATCTAGTACACTTATCCTGACTAAAGTCGGTCCTCACCTGCCAAAGACTCTGACGGTGACATCGGCTTGGGCTCCACGATGACCTCCTTCCGGCCGTTCTGCTGGTCTTGGTCTTGTTGCACCGAAATGGTTGCCTTTACTTGATGCTCTCGCCTGCGCTTGCCTCCTTTGCACCAAAGAGGAAATGAGGACACTGTGCGGGCTGGCGCCCGCCTGGCGCCCTTGGTCGTCATGGCTTGCGTCATGGGCACCTTGTGAGGTACCCCGCCTTGATCTCGCCGCCTCCCATGAGCCCGGCTGACGAGGCTGCGTGCTCGAGAAGCTTCTGTCGTCCGCCCCGTGAGGCTTGGCCCCTCGCGAGGGTCTTGAGCTTGTGCTGATGAAGATGGGCCGTACTGGGCCACCCCTTGAGCCACGCCGCAGGCTGCAGACAGGCAAATCTGGGTACCCCCGTTCCCAGAACGCCGACAACCACATGATAGGAGGATCTAATATGTACGAAAAACAGGACGGCATGAGATAATCAGAACTATGATGTGTAAACTAAGCGGAAGGCAATTCACTAAATTAAAAGTATTGCAATGGAAGGTAGACACCATATGAAAGATGCTACAAATATTGCTCTGCCAAGTTAATAGTGTCTCATCATAACTGGCGTTTAAACAAATGTGAAGCAGTACAAGAAATAAATCATATGCAAGATGCAAACAACATCACACTACCAAGTTAAATGTCTCTCGTCATTAGTGCCATTGCATATTCACAGCTTTATGATGTGTAAACTAAGCAGAAGACATATCAACAAATTAGAAGCAATGAAATCTAGACACCATATGTAAGACGTAACGAATATCACCCTACCGAGTTAAAACTGTCTCGTCATTAGTGCCATTTCAACAAATTAGTAGTACAAGCTAGAAAATAATGCAAGATGTAAACTATAATAGACTCCCAAGTTAAACGTGTCTTGTGAAAAGTGATTGTTGCAGGTTACACAACAGTAGTACTTTGATGTAAGAACAAGGTGTGATAAACAGATATTGTATGCTCTAGAAACACGAACACGTGTCTTATTCACAAGTATAACGTGTAAAGTAAGCAGATGGAATTCAACAAAATTAGAAGCAACACAAGCTAGACATCATACATAACATGCAACCACATATAATAGTGCCAAGTTAGAGGGAGCACCTTTGATCGTGCACTAGGGGAGACGTGCTCATCATCAACAAAACTATGTTGAGTGTATATGCATGTGTTGTCTTGCAAATCTTCTTGGGGGTGGCGGAGTAGAATCTGTAGAGGCCCTCCATTTGGAAGGAGCACCTTTATCCACTGCCTTGCTAATTTCCTTCCGCTTTATTGATTTTGAATTTTCAAGTAAAACCGACAAGAAAAAGCAATAAAATTCACTCTTCAGAACTCATTTGTGCATGATACTGACAATCACTACTTTGATGTAAGGCAAACACATGATACCAGGATGGGATATGTATGAAAAATAAGACGGCATGGCATATTCAGAAGTATTTCTGTAAACTAAGCATAAGCCATTTCAAACAAATAAGAAGCAATCCAAGGTAGACAATGTATGCAACATGCAAGACAATATCACACTGCCAAGCTAGAGAAAGCACCTGGGATGCCGGTCTCGCCGGAAGACCGCCATCAGTCCCTGCCTTATTTTTTCCTTCTTATTTCTTAATTGCATTGCCTTGTCAAGTCAAACCCACAAGAAAAATGAATAAAAATTTGCTTTTCAGAACTTATTGATGCACGATGCTGACGAGCACTACTTTAATGCAAGGCGACCACATGATAGGACGATTGACTGTGTAAGAAAAAAGGACAGCATTGCATATTCACAGCTATGATGTGTAAACTAAGAAGAAGGCATTTCAACAAATTAGAAGCAATGAAAGCAAGATACGATATGAAAGATTCAAGAATATCACTCTACCAAGTTAAAGCTGCCTCGTCATAAGTGCCATTTCAACAAATTAGAAGTAGTACAAGCTAAAAAAGAATGCGAGATGTAAGCTATATCACACTCCCAAGTCAAACGTGTCTTACGATAAGTGATTGTTGCAGGTTACACAATAGTAGTACTTTGATGTAAGAACATGGTGTGATAGACAGATATTGTATGTTCCAAAAATAGGAACACGTGTCTTATTCACAAGTATAATGTGTAAAGTAAGCAGATGGAATTCAACAAAAATAGAAGCAACACAAGCTAGACATCATACATAACATGCAACCACATATAACGGTGCCAAGTTAGAGGGAGCACCTGTGATGGTGCACTAGGGGAGACATGCTCATCATCAACACAGCTACGCTGAGTGTTTATGCATGTGTTGTCTTGCAAATAATCTTGGGGGCTGGCGGAGTAGAATCTATAGAGGCCCTTTGTTTGGAAGGATCACCTTTATCCAATGCCTTGCTAATGTCCTTCCGCTTTATTGATTTTGAATTGTCAAGTAAAACCGACAAGAAAAAGCAATATAATTCACTCTTTAGAACTTATTCGCGCATGATACTGACAATCACTACTTTGATGTAAGGCAAACACATAATACCAGAATGGAATATGTACGAAAAACAGGACGGCATGGCATATTCACAACTATTTGTGTAAACTAAGCATAAGCCATTTCAACAAATAAGAAGCAATGCAAGCTAGACACCATATGAAAGATGCAACCAATATCGCACTGCCAAGCTAGAGAAAGCACCTGGGATGCCGGTTTCGTCGGAAGACCGCCATCAATCCTTGCCTTAATTTTTTCCTTCCTATTTCTTAATTGCATTGCCTTGTCAAGTCAAACCCACAGGAAAAATGAACAAAAATTCGCTTTTCATAACTCATTGATGCATGATGCTAACGAGCACTACTTTACTGTAAGGCGACCGCATGATAGGACGATTTAATGTGTAAGAAAAAAGGACAACATTGCATATTCACAGCTATGATGTGTAAACTAAGCAGAAGGCATTTCAACAAATTAGAAGCAATGAAAGATAGACACTGATAACCCACAAGTATAGGGGATCACAACAGTTTTCGAGGGTAGAGTACTCAACCCAAATTTATAGATTCGACACAAAGGGAGCCAAAGAATATTTGAAGGTATTAGCAGCCGAGTTGTCAATTTAACCACACCTGGAGATTAATTATCTGCAGCAACATGATCAGTAGCAAAGTAGTTTGATAGTTTTGATAATAGTAACAGTAGCAACGGTAACGGTAAAAGTGATAGCAGTAATTTTGTAGCAAGTGTAACAGTGATGATAGCAGTAGTAACTTAGCAGAAACAATATAAGATAAATTCGTAGGCATTGGATAGGTGAATTGTCGGATGACATTCATCATGAGACAGTTATAACCTAGGGCGATATGGCACTAGCTCCAGTTCGTCAATATAATGTAGGCATGTATTCCATAAATAGTCATACATGCTTATGGAAAGAACTTGCATGACATCTTTTGTCCTACCCTCCCGTGGCAGCGGGGTCCTATTGGAAACTAAGGGATATTAAGGCCTCCTTTTAATAGAGAACCGAAACAAAGCATTAGCACATAGTGAATACATGAACTCCTGAAACTACAGTCATAACCGGGAGAAGTCCTGGTTATTGTCACTCCGGGGTTGCTGGATCATAACACGTAGTAGGTGACTATAACTTGCAAGATCGGATCTAGAACATGGATATAATGGTGATAACATAACCGGTTCAGATCTGAGTTCATGTCACCCGGGCCCAAAGTGACAAGCATTAAGCATGACAAAGTCATAGCAACATCAATCTTAGAATATAGTGGATATTAGGGATCAACCCCTAACAAAACTAACTCGATTACATGATGAATCTCATCCAACTCCTCACCGACCAGCGAGCCTACGAAGGAATTACTCACTCCCGGTGGGGAGCATCATGAAATTGGCGCTGGAGAAGGGTTGGTGATGACGAAGAATGAAGATCCCCCTCTCCAGAGCCCCAAATGGACTCCAGATCTGGCCTCCAGATGAAGAATAGGAGGTGACGGTGGCTCCGTCTCGTGGATCACGATAATTCTTTCTCCCTGATTTTTTATGGAAATAGGATTTTATAGCATCGGTTTCAGGGTCTGCGGGGCCACCAGGTGGGGACAACCCACCTGGGCGCGCCAGGAGAGGGGGGCGCGCCCTGGTGGGTTGTTCCCACCCAGGTGCCCCTCTCCGGCAGGTCTTGGCTCCAAAAATTCTTATTTATTATATAAAAAATCCTCGCAAAGTTTCGTTCCGTTCCGAGAACTTTTATTTCTACACAAAAACGACACCATGGTAGTTCTGCTGAAAACAGCGCCAGTCCGGGGTTAGCTTCATTCAAATCATGCAAATTAGAGTCCAAAACAAGAGGAAAAGCGTTAGGAAAAGTAGATACGTTTGAGACGTATCAACTCCCCAAAACTTAAACTTTTGCTTGTCCTCAAGCAATTCAGTTGATAAACATAAAGTGAAAAATACAAACTTTTACGAACTCTTTTGCTCTTGTTTGCATAAATAAGCTTAAAAAGCACCCAGGTTTTCAGCCAACATTATAACTTACCATGCCGACAATAACTCTTAAAGATTATAATGACTCATATCAATGACATAATCAGCTAGCGAGCAATAATAAAATATCTCAAACGGCAACACATTGTCAAAACAACCATGATATAATATGACAATAGTGGTATCTCGCTAGACCTTTCTGAGACCGCAAAACATAAATGCAGAGCACCACCAAAGTTCAGGCAGCGACTAAACATTGTAATTCATGGTAGAAAAGATCCAGTCATGATGCACCCAACATTAGCTACACACAATGCATAACTCATGACAGCTATGCTCTCAGGTTCTAGCACTTGTTTTAGAAGGTGATGACACAACATGAAAGTAAATAAATAGTCCCTTCGTAGAGGGAAGCAGTGATTTGCAGATGTGCAGAGCTGAAGTTTTAAAACAGAGGTAAATGATAGTTTGAGACATGCACCCTTCTCATTTACTTCACGACCATCAGTTATCAATATCTTCCATGCTAAGCACGCTAGTGGCGGTTCCCAAGCGATAAAAGTAAAGGTTTTGACTCCACTGGGAGTTTTTGTTTGATTATTTGAGAGATTAACTCTTTTTTAGTTTGTAGTTTGGGACTGGGCATCCCTATTACCGCCCTTTTCTCGTGCGATGGCGAGTGAATAAAAACTCGACCTGAGAATAACCCGCTTAGCATGGAAGATACCGACGACCTCCTTTCGTTCCGTGAACGATCCAGGCACACAAAATAGATATTTATTTAGAATTTTTTAGAGGTAGCACAGGACAATTTGCTTAGGACGGCAGGGTAATACCGCATATAGGTAGGTATGGTGGACTCATCTGGAATAACTTTTGGGTTCAAGGTTTTTGACGTACAAGCAGAATTCCCCACTTAGTACAGGCGAAGGCTAGCAATTAGATTGAGAAGCGGCCAGCTAGAGAGCAACAACGGTCATAAACATGCATCATGCATAAGTAACATTGGACACTAGCATGAGTAGGATATGAAAACCATGAACATAAATATCATAGAGGCTATGTTAGTATTGATTCAACTACATACATGAACATGTGCCAAGTCAAGCCACTCGAACATTCAGAGCAGGATACCATATCATCATACTACATCACAATCATTTTAACGCAATGTTGATATCCAAGATAAATCATTACCCCCTCCCAGCTACTTATGCATGGCATGAGAAACTATAATCTCTAATTGTCATTGCAAACATGTTTAATCATAATGGGCTGAATCATGGATACTAGGTTAAACACATTTACACAAACAGAACAAGTCAAGTTCATACAAGTTTCTCTCTGCCACGACCAGTTCATCGAATTTCGTCATTATTGCCTTTCACTTGCACGACCGAACGATATGAAAATAATAATAGTGCAAGAGTGCCGTGGACTAAGCTGGAATCTGCAAACATTTTATTCAACAGGAGAAGACAAAGTAAAATGTGCTCTTTATTAGACCAACAATTATTCATATGAGAGCCACTCAACATTTTCATCGTGGTCTTCTCCTCGGTACAACTCGAATAAAAAGAAAATAAATTCAGAGAAATACACTGAAATATTTTTGGAGTTTTTGGTTTTCTTGAACAAGCAAATAAAAGGGAAAAGCAAAAACGAGAAAAACTATTTACACGGGAAAGCTCCCAACAAGCAAAAGAAGAATAAGGAATTCTTTTTGGGTTTTCTTTTTAGTATTACAACTAAGCATGCATAGAAAGTAAACTACTACAACTAATTTTTTTGGTTTTTCTAAAGTTTTTCAAACACACAAGAAGAAGGCAAGAAAATAAATCTAAGCATGGATGATACAATGAAAAAGTGTGAACACTGACAAATGAATATAAGTGAACATGAATGTAATGTCAGTGGGAAACACGTACTCCCAAAAGCTTAGGCTTTTGGCCTAACTTGGTAGTCGATCAGTAGCCTGGATAGTAGTTGGCATGGTAGCTGAGGGAGTCCTGGATTAGGGGGTGTCCAGATGGCCGGACTATGAACTTTGGCCGGACTCCTGGACTATGAAAATACAAGATTGAAGACTTTGTCCCGTGTCCGGATGGGACTTTCCTTGGCGTGGAAGGCAAGCTTGGCGATACGGATATGTAGATCTCCTACCATTGTAACCGATTCTGTGTAACCCTAACCCTCTCCGGTACCTATATAAACCGGAGGGTTTTAGTCCGTAGGACGAACAACAATCATACCATAGGCTAGCTTCTAGGGTTTAGCCTCTCTGATCTCGTGGTAGATCTACTCTTGTACTACCCATATCATCAATATTAATCAATCAGGAGTAGGGTTTTACCTCCATCGAGAGGGCCCGAACCTGGGTAAAAACATCGTGTCCCTTGTCTCCTGTTACCATCCGCCTAGACGCACGATTGGGACCCCCTACCGAGATCCGCGGTTTTGACACCGACGTTGGTGCTTTCATTGAGAGTTCCTCTGTCGTCATCTTTAGGCCCGATGGCTCCTCCGATCATCAACAACGATGCGCTCGTGGTGAGACTTTTCTCCCGGACAGATCTTCGATTCGCAGCTTTGCATCATGGGCAATTCGCAGCCATCCGGAGCAGATTGAAAGCTACGCCCGCCATCGAGTTAGATTTGAAGTTTGAACTACGGCCGACGTCCGCGGAGACTTGATCTTCGACGGGTTCGAGCCATAGCCAAGCGCCGCACTATCACGACGGACATGATCTAGCTCTGCCGCCGAACAGTGTACTGGAGGCCGCACCAGAGTCCGCTCCGACCTTTAGCTCGGAGCCGACCGCGCCGATCATGGACGGGTGGCTAGACACCGCCTCGGGGGTTGCGATCTCTATGGCGATTGAGCCGTACACCTACCCCGTCCTTTGTGAAGCTCGTAACTCCAAGGTGACGGACTCCTCTCCGGACTCCGAGCCTTCGCGCCCCATAATCGAATCCGATTGAGGCGATCATAAAATTCACCGCCATGACATCTTTCAGCACTCGCCCTTTGGTGACATCCTGAATTCACTAAAGTCTCTCTCTTTATCAGGAGAGCCCTGGCCGGATTATGGTCAGGAAGGTTGGGATGCGGACGACGAAGAAAATCAAAGCCCACCCACCACCCACTTCGTCCTGAATTCACTAAAGTCTCTCTCTTTATCAGGAGAGCCCTGGCCGGATTATGGTCAGGAAGGTTGGGATGCGGACGACGAAGAAAATCAAAGCCCACCCACCACCCACTTCGTAGCCACTATCGAGGATTTAACCGACATGCTCGACTTCGACTCCGAAGACATCGACGGTATGGACGACGATGTAGGAGACGATCAAGAACCAGCGCCCACAGGGCATTGGAAGGCCACCTCGTCATACGACATATACATGGTGGACATCCCAAAAGATGGGAATGGCGATGGAACAGCGGAGGATGACCCATCCAAGAAACAGCCTAAACACCGGCGTCAGCGGCGCCGCTCTAAATCCCGCCACAGCAAAAACGGTGATTCTGGCACGGGAGACAATAACACCCCGGACAGTGCCGAAGACAACCCCCTCCAGCAGGATTCAGCGCAGGAGGATGGAGAAGCCAACCCTCGTGAGAGAGCGGCGGATAGAGAGGTAGAGGACGATAATTACATGCGTCCCTCCGAAGATGAGGCAAGCCTCGACGACGACGAATTCGTCGTGCCCGAGGATCCCATCGAACAAGAGCGTTTCAAACGCAGGCTTATGGCCACGGCAAGCAGCCTCAAGAAAAAGCAGCAACAGCTTAGAGCTGACCAAGACTTGCTAGCTGATAGATGGACTGAAGTCCTTGCGGCCGAAGAGTATGAACTCGAGCGCCCCTCCAAAAGCTACCCAAGACGCAGACTGCTACCCCGATTAGAGGAGGAAGCACCCAAACCTACATCACCAGCGCATGACACGGCTGACCGACCACCTCGTGGCCGCGACAGAGAGGCCTCTCGGCCCTCAACTCAAGCCGCACCCCGGCGCCGCTCAAAAAATACCAAGGCGTGGGGAAATGCTCCAGACCTGTGAGATATATTGGAGGACAAGGCAAGGCAAAATAGATCGATCTGCGGATCGCGTGGGCGTCCCGCGACATGTGACGATAACCGTCATGCCGGATATGGCAACTCCGGCCGGGCCGAACACAGTAGACAAAGCTCATTTGAGTTGCGTCGTGATATAGCCCAATACAGAGGCGCCGCACACCCACTATGCTTCACAGATGAAGTGATGGATCATCAAATCCCTGAGGGTTTCAAACTCATAAACATTGAATCATACGATGGCACAACAGATCCTGCGGTTTGGATCGAGGACTATCTCCTTCACATCCACATGGACCGCGGTGATGATCTACACGCCATCAAATACCTCCCACTCAAGCTTAAAGGACCAGCCCGGCATTGGCTTAACAGCTTGCCAGTAGAGTCAATTGGGTGTTGGGAAGACCTGGAAGCCGCATTCCTCGACAATTTCAAGGGCACATATGTGCGACCACCGAACGCCGATGACCTAAGCCACATAATTCAGCAGCGGAGGAATCGGCGGACAATTCGACACGGTTCCTAACCAAGAAAAATCAAATCGTCGATTGCTGGATGCAGAGGCCCTTGCAGCCTTCAAACACAACATCCATGACGAGTGGCTCGCTCGGCACCTAGGACAGAAAAGCGAAATCCATGGCAGCCCTCATAACACTCATGACCCGCTTTTGCGGGAGAGGACAGCTGGCTAGCTCGCAGAACAACATGACCAAGAGCCACGTAATTCGGATACCAAGGACAGCAGCGGTAGGTCGCGTCGCAACAAGCACAAGCGCCGCATTAACGGTGATAATGGTGAGGATACGACAGTCAACGCCGGATTCAGAGGCTCTAAACCCGGTCAGCGGAAAACGCCATTTAAAAGAAATACTCCGGGCCCGTCCAATTTGGACCGAATACTCGATCGCTCGTGCCAGATACACGGCACCCCCGAACAACCAGCCAATCACACCAACAGGGATTGTTGGGTGTTCAAGCAGCGAGCAAGTTAAATGCGAAAACAATGACAAGGGCTGCATAGCGATGGCGAGGAGGAGCCCCAGCCGCCGAACCATAGAGGACAGAAGGGCTTCCCCCCGCAAGTGCGGACGGTGAACATGATATACACAACCCACATACCCAAAAGGGAGCGGAAGCGTGCACTAAGGGACGTATATGCGATGGAGCCGGTCGCCCCAAAGTTCAACCCGTGGTCTTCTGCTGATCACTTTTGATCGAAGGACCACCCACTAGCATCCGCCATGGCGGATTCGCCGCATTGGTTCTAGACCCAATCATTGACGGATTTCATCTCACGAGTCCTAATGGGCGGCGGCAGCCTGAACCTGCTTTATCGTGGACACAATCGCAAAATGGGCATATACCCATCAAGGATTAAACCCACGAAGACGACCTTTAAAGGCGTCATACCGTGTAGAGGCCAACTGCACAGCTCGATTACACTTGAAGTGGTCTTGGATCCCGGATAACTTCCGGCGAGGAGTTAATCTTGACATAGTCCCGTTCATGCGGCTATCACGCCTTTGCTCGGATGAACCGCATTTGCAAAGTTCAATGCGGTGCCACACTCGCATTTCTCAAGCTCAAGATGCCAGGTCCTCGAAGTCATTACGGTCAATGGTAACACGAGCGCTCTCTCCGGACGGAGGAGCATCTGGCGACCCTCGGCGGAAGTACAAAGCAGCCTCTTATGGCAATTCTCGAGTCCGGCTATTAAACGTCCGGACACCGTCAAGCGCGCCCGGAGTAACCTACAACAAGACCACCTGGCACGTTCCGAGCATGCATAGCAATGCGGCCCAAGCCCCGGCCCTCGTGAAATTGCGAAACCAGTACTACGCGTACATAATTACACTCTGGAAATGCCATGGGCATAGGGGAAGGGGCACGACCACGGCATGCCTAGAATGCGGCTCAACCGCACCAGGGGCTCCCGATTGTGTCATTCTTTTCTTTTCTTCATTTTTTTCTTACTTTCAGGACTCCGTTCTGACGAAGCCCTATCCGGTAGTAGAATCGCCAAACACACGATGCAACAGCCAGGGAAGCAGAAAGCTACGTCGAGTGTCCAGGTGGTCTCTATTATGAGCAGTATACCTATTTTACACACCATCCGCAGCTTACCTGGAGAGGACATGTTAAAAGTCATGTCCCTTGCTTATCGCACTATTTGTATCGTTACGCCCTTATCGCACCCTTTTGAATAAACAATACATAGCTTCGCCTATTATTGAATTCCTTTTTCTCTATATATATGTTCATCTATGACATTGTGCAACCGTACACTTTGGTACGGGCAATACACCAGGGGCTTAAGTACCCCACAACATGGTGTGACAAGTCCGAACACTTTCACAAGTGCGGCACCCTGAACTTATAGCATTATATGCATCGGCTCCGAATCATGTCCTGGGTCAATAGTTGGGTTTGCCCGGCTCCCATGTTTTGGTACCTTACATTCCATTATATCGGCTAAGGTAGCGCTGGGATAACCACTGCGATTGTGCCCCGGTTGAGCTGGGTTAAGCACCTCAGTGGAGAAAGATAAAACTGACCGTCATGATAGGGCGAGAGCCGGTCGCTGTTCGAGAGGTTTTCGAGTCCCTAAAGACTTATGCCGCTTAGAGCGAGGAGTCGGCATTGTCCGGCCTCGACGTGGATAGCGCCCCGAACTCGGTCTTCCGAATACCAGGGGCTTCATCGAAATTTAAAATTATAGAATTCTATGGCTAAGTGAGAGTGTTCAAGCATTACAGTCCGGTTGCCTTGTTCGTTGCATTGAGCGCCTCCCTCGAAGGACCCAAGAATGGGAACAAGAGCGCTCAAGTTTATCCCGAACACCCCAGCACTCATGGCATCGGGGCTGAAGCCGACGACACGCCATCTCTCAAATTTAATACACGGCCGGACAGAAGGTAATATTTTAAATTCAAAAGTGTTGCTTAGCGAATATGAACAAGTTTTCAGCGTACAGGATAACAAATGCGAGTCTACTCAAATATTACATCTTTGGAACATTCATCCGCTATAAGGCGGGCACCCTTCAGGACGCCCTCATAATACATTTCAGGCTTGCGATGCTCCTTCCGTGGTGGTGGTCCGTCCGTCACAAGCTTCTCAGCGTCCATCTTGCCCCAGTGCACCTTAGCAAGGGCAAGGGCCCTACGAGCACCTTCAATGCAGACGGAGCGCTTGATGACGTCAACCCATGGACAGGCGTCCACCAGCCACCTCACCAGCCTGAAGTAACTCTCAGGCATGGCTTCCTTAGACCACAGCCAAACAATGAGGCCCTTCATGGCCTGTTCGGCCACCTTATGGATCTCGACCAGCTGCTTCAACTGGTCGGCTTAAGAACACTGGGTGTCCGCCTCAACATCTTGAGACGAGAACACCTTCTCCGTCGAGCTTCCCTCTTCGGCTCGGTAGAATGCGGCAGCATCATACACACTGCGGGGCAGATCTGTGAATGCTCCTGGAGAGTTCCGGATTCGGGTAAGTAACAGATAATTCACTTTTACATGCTTGCTTTGCATATAGAATGCCTTACCCGCTGCTATCTTCTTCATCGCCTCAACTTCCTGGAGGGCTTTTTGGGCTTCGGCCTTAGCGGCTTTGGCACCCTCAAGGGCCGAGGAGAGATCGGACTCTAGAGTCTTTGAGTCACGCTCCAAACTCTCGTGTTTTTCCACGAGAGCTTGGAGCTCTTGCCGCACCTCCGCCACCCGCGCCTCCTGTTTCTCTCGCTCGGTGCGCTCCGCGGCCACATTGCTTTCGGCCTTGGACACCGCTTCCTTCAGGGTCGCCACCTCGTTCGTGGCCCCTACAGTATTCACGTTATTCCTGTCATCTTTTGCAACCACATCTTTTAAATACTCCCATAATGTATTACTTACCTTCCTTGTCCTCGAGCTACTTTTTGGCAAGTCCGAGCTCGTTCTCGGACCGCTCGAGGCTCTGCTTTAATGCATCAACCTCCGCAGTCAGTGCGGCAGAGGTTAGCAGCGCAGCCTGCGTTCCCATATTGGCATACTTATGTTAGACTCCTGCGTATATCTTTTTAGATCCTCAGTTCGGCTATTTCTTTCCGAACACCAAACTGAGCATCAGGGGCTACTGTCTATGCGGTAATATTTTTACATATCTTAAATACATACCTCAAAGCTGTTAGAAGGTGGCACGAGCTTCATCCAGCCGCTCTTGGCAGACTGAACCTTCTGGATCACCACACTCATAACAGTGCGGCGCTCCTCGTCGATGGAAGCGCTGTTAAGCACCTCCATCAAATCATCCGGTGCATCCGGTTGGAAGGAGGTCACCAGCGTCGCAGTCTTTCCCTTCTTCTGAAGGGTCGCTGTCGAACTCGGAACCACTGAAGGTTCGAGACGAGTCCGCACAGGTCGGACTTGAAGCCCTTCGGGGTTTTATCCCCTTTGCGCCCGGAGTCTGGGAGGTCGCCTTGCGGCGCCTCCATGGCCACCTCTTCCTCGCGGGCCCCTTTTGGGACTCCACCCCGGCGTCATCCGCGGCGAGAGGAGACGAGGCGGTCGGAAGTGAGGTGCTATTAACCTCCGACGAATCTAGGGAGCCGCTCGACGAATCGTCGAGCCTGTCCTTGGGCGGGCTGCACGGTTATACTCGGCATTAGAACATGCTGAGCGACAAATGGAACGCCATGAGTTATTCTGGTGTCCGGACACTTACGATTTCGCCAGGGGCTTGGTCCTTGGTGCCCACCCCTCTTCGCCGTCGTCGGCATTGGCGGTGTAGTCCGGAGGAAGGGTCCTTCCCTTCTTGGACCCTCCGGCCTCCCCGGTTGGGGCGGCCTTCCTTTTCTTCTCTCCCCCCGCTGGGGGAGAGGCCTCTTTTTCCTCCTTCTCGTCTTCGTGGGAGGAGTCCGCCTAGGAGTCATCGGACGACGAGTCCAACAGCACCTGGCGCCGGGAACCCCTTCGAGTTCCCGTGGCCTTCTTCTTGGCCTTCTTCTCCAGCACCACGTGTGGTGCCGGAACCAGCAGCCCCGTCAATCGGGCGTTCGCTGGGTCTTCTGGCAAGGGCGACGGACAGTCAACCTGTCCAGACGTCTTCATCCAGTCCTGTCAAAGGTAAGGGAGTTTTAGATCCCGCATAAAGTCAAACTATGAAAAAAGAGTCCCGTAAAGGGTAAAATAACTTACCTCGCTGGCTTGATGCTGCGAGCTGAATCCGCGATCTTCGGTAGCGGATGCGGGAGCTTTGGCGCCCTTGAACAGCACCTTCCAGGCATCTTCGTACGTAGTGTCGAAGAGCCGACTCAAGGTTTGGTGCTGTGCCGGATCAAACTCCCACAAGTTGAAGGCCCGTTGCTGGCATGGGAGGATCCGGTGGATGAGCATCACCTGGACTACGTTGACAAGCTTCAGTTTTTGTCCACCAGGTTTCGGACGCAGGTTTGGAGTCCGGTCAGCTCTTCCGAATTACCTCACGTCAGGCCCGTCTCTTTCCATGAGGTGAGCCGTGTAGGGAAGCCAGATCGGAATTCGGGGGCCGCCGCCCATTTAGAGTCGCACGGCTCGGTGATGTAAAACCACCCCAATTGCCACCCCTTTATGGTCTCCACAAAGGAGCCCTCGAGCCATAGGATGTTGGCCATCTTGCCCACCATGGAACCTCCGCACTCCGCTTGGCGGCCCCCCACTACCTTCGGCTTGACATGGAAGGTCTTCAGCCATAAGCCGAAGTGGGGCTGGATGCAGAGGAAGGCCTCGCACACGACGATGAACGCCGAGATGTTGAGGATGAAATTCGGGGCCAGATCGTGGAAATCTAGGCCGTAGTAGAACATGAGCTCCCGGACAAATGGGTGAAGTGGAAACCCTAGTCCATGGGAGGAAGTGGGGAGAATACCACCCTCTCATGGGGCCTGGGGGTGGGGATGAGCTGCCCCTTGTCGGGGAGCCTATGCGTGATGTCGTCGGACAAGTATCCGGCCTTCCGCAGCTTTTTGATGTGCCCCTCCGTGATGGAGGAGGCCATCCACTTGCCTCCCGCTCCGGACATAGTTGGAGAAGGTTGAGGTGGGATGTGCGGACTTGGGCGCTGGAGCTCGAAAAGCAGAAATGGATAAGCAAAGGAGGAAGAAGGCGTGTGTGAAAAAGTGGATCCTTATCCCCTTATATGGACGGACAAACCTATGCGTCCCCACCGGCCTAATAAAACTCGCTTATCTCCCAAGCACCGTAATCAATGGCGTGGTTGGGTTACCCACGCCCGTATTGATGAGAATCCCGGAATAAGGGGACACGATCTCTGCTTTGACAAGACGTGCCAAGGAAACCGCCTCGCTAAACGCTACTGAGGTGGGACAATGAAAACGATTGAATAAAGGCTTGGCCATGGTGTGATGTCATCTTTGCGAATACGTCAAGAGATTGAACTTGTGTAAATATTATTCTCTCTACGGTGGTATGTGGAATCTATTTTGCAGAGCGGACACTATCCTTGTGTTCAAAATCTTCTATGAAGAATTCGAGGAGGAACCCGCCTTGCAACGCCAAGACAATATGTGCGCCGGACTCGTCGTCATTGAAGCCTGGTTCGGGGGCTCTTGAGGAGTCTGGATTAGGGGTGTCCGGATGGCGGACTATGACCTTTGGCGGACTCTGGACTATGAAGATACAATATTGAAGACTTCGTCCCGTGTCCGGATGGGACTTTCCTTGGCGTGGAAGGCAAGCTTGGCGATACGGATATGTAGATCTCCTACCATTGTAACCGACTCTGTGTAACCCTAACCCTCTCTGGTGCCTATATAAAACCGAGGGTTTTAGTCCGTAGGATGAACAACAATCATACCATAGGCTAGCTTCTAGGGTTTATCCTCTCTGATCTCATGGTAGATCAACTCTTGTACTACCCATATCATCAATATTAATCAAGCATGAGTAGGGTTTTACCTCCATCGAGAGGGCCCGAACCTGGGTAAAAACATCGTGTCCCTTGTATCTTGTTACCATCCGCCTAGACGCACAGTTCGGGACCCCCTACCCGAGATCCGCCGGTTTTGACACCGACAGTAGCTTACGTAGGCTCTCGGTGCGGATGCCTCAGCCTGTCATGCTGCCTCCATTACTATGTTGTGAGCTCGGGTCTCGCTCTCAAGAACAAAATATCTTCCTTTGCTATGATAGTCAAAAAGAGCAGGCGCAGGCAAATATGTGTGCACAATAGATTTTTGGTTAAACATTAGATTGTATCTGAAGTTGTCAACCTTTCCCTTGAGAATCTTATGATCTTTTAAGGTGTCAAAATCTAAATACTGCATGGGTAGGATAGGATCAAAGGGCATAGGTGAAACACTCAGCCCTCGTGCTAAACGCGTGGCATATATTCCTCCATAGAAATATCCACGGTTAGCGTTGTGCTAAAGTCTGCGTGCAACAATCGCTCCAAGGTTATAATCCCTTTCACCGGTGAGAGGAGTGCGGATGAGGCTCAAGTCTGGAGCACACAGTGTACTACAGTCTTGCTTGCCTACTATACATTTCCCATTAAATAATGCAAAGTACTGAACTGCGGGAAAGTGAATGCTCTTTATTCTACCTTGTGTCACTCCCCTCGTCTCACCGCAGCAAAGACTAGTCAAGAATGTTTGATACTCAGCCCTTGGTGGTTCGTCAAGCGAACCCCAGAACGGGAGTTTGCAGTGGTAAGCAAAATTCTCTAGTGAGATGGTAAATGGATTATCATAAAGCATGAACGA
This sequence comes from Aegilops longissima, assembly GCA_021605205.1. Classification (NCBI taxonomy): domain Eukaryota; kingdom Viridiplantae; phylum Streptophyta; class Magnoliopsida; order Poales; family Poaceae; genus Aegilops; species Aegilops longissima. Next base: position 281,056,534 of record CM038680.1, read on the forward strand.
CACCCTAGAGTCACGGGGAAGGAATTGAAATCCTTTGACAAATGATTCAGTTAGAAGGTGGTATTGTTCACACTTATCTGAAAGGTAGGGACTGAGACCGGCATTGTGAACATATTTCTGAAATTCCTCTTTAATTCCCACACGCATCATATACTCAATGCAAGGCCATAAGCATGTTTTGGTGGCGGCATCTCGAGTAGAACTTTCACTTGGTTCAACATATGACCGGCGAGCGGAGCTGTCACTAGAAGATGCCCCCGAGGATCGCCTCCTTGAAGAACTCCTTCCAAAAAGGTTCATCATGTTCGCGTACAATTTTCTGAAAAAAAATTAGTGACAAAAATATGTCAACAAAACTTTATTAAATTGATAGCAACTACTCATAGGGATACATAGAGGCCATATCAAGCATTCAATCTACTTAGAACTCTAATAATTCAACATGCAAGCTCATCTACAGCAGTACCAAGAGTATCTAATTATTCAAAATATAAACCACTAAAACAAAAACTAATTAGACAAACGGTGGAGTCACATACCAAGCAACAATCCCGCGAAACAGTATCGGAAATGGAGCTTCGAGCAAAGAGATCGAAATCCATGGGTTTGAGAGCAAGAACACGGGAGAGAGAGCAATGGACATTTTTTCTAGAGGTAAGTGATGATGTGGGATGAAGAGATAAGTGAGGGGGCCCACATGGGGACCACAACCCACCAGGGCGCGCCTAGGGGTCCTGGCGCGCCCAGGTGGGTTGTGCCCATGTGGTGCACCTCCCTGTGATATTATTTGCACCAGAAATTCAGAAATATTCAGAAAAAAATCATATTAAATTTTCAGGGCATTCTGAGAACTTTTATTTTTGGGTCATTTTTTATTGCACGGGAAATTCAGAAAACAGACAGAAACATGGCATTTTATTTTATTTAAGTAATAAAAACAGAAAACAAAAAGTAGGGACAGAAGGTAGTGCTTACTAAATTCATCAACTTCATACCGTTCAAAAATGATCCATTAATAAGGTTGATCAGGTCTTATTAACAAACACTTTCGATTAGCATGAAACCGAAGAACTTTCATAAAGCACTAAGTTACCTCAATGGGGATATGAATGTCCCCAACAATAAGCATTTCATATTTCTTTTTGACAGTAGGTAGAGGTATTTGAAAACTTCCAATAGTGATTGTCGGAGATTTTTTAATAACATTAATACCATTCACTTGGAATTGTTTCTTCGGAAAACGCACTGTATGCTCATTACCATTGATATGAAAAGTGACCTTGCTTTTATTGTAATCAATAACAGCCCCTGCAGTATTCAGGAAGGGTCTACCAAGGATAATCGACATGTTGTCGTCCTCGTTTTTCTCAAGTATAACAAAGTCAGTTAAAATAGTAACATTAGCAACAACAACGGGCACATCCTCACAGATACCAATAGGTATGGCAGTTGATTTGTCAGCCATTTGCAAATATATTTCAGTAGGTGTGAGTTTATTCAAATTAAGTCCTTTATATAAAGAGAAAGGCATAACACTAACACCAGCTCCTAAATCACACAAAGCAGTTTTCACATAATTCTTTTTTATAGAGCAATGTATAGTTGGTATTCCCGGATCTCCAAGTTTTTTAGGTACTTCATCCTTAAAAGTATAATTAGCAAGCATAGTGGAGATTTCAGCTTCCGGTATTTTTTGTCTTATTGGTGATGATGTCTTTCATATACTTTGCATAAGGAGGCATTTTAAGGATATCAGTCAAGAGAGTACGCAATAAGACTGGCCTCAGCATTTCAGCAAAGCGTTCAAATTCTTCATCATCTTTTTTTAGTTGACTTGGGTGGAAAAGGCATAGGTTTTTGAACCCACGATTCTCTTTATTTATCGTGTTTTCTAGCCAAAAAGTCTCTTTTATCATATCTTTAATTCTTAGGTTGTGGGTTATCAAGATCAACACGTGGTTCTATCTCAATATCATTATCTGGTTCTTCATTATTATTTGGTTGAGTGTCTTCATAAAGCTCGTCATTATCTTTTTCATTATCACTAGGTGAGTGTTCATTACCAGACTGAGTTTCAGCATCAGAGATAGAAGTTTCATTATCATTATCAGGAGGTTTTCCCATTTCAGGTTCACTAGAAGTATGCAAAGTCCTATCATTTTTCTTCTTCTTTTTCTTTGTAGAAGGACTAGGTGCATCAGTGTTAACACTCTATGAATCTTGTTCAATTCTTTTTGGGTGTCCCTCATGATAAAGCGGTTCCTGAGTCATTTTACCTCCTCTAGTTGCAACTCTAACAGCAAAGTCATGTATATTATTATTCATTTCATCAAGCAACTCTCTTTGTGATTTAGCAACTTGTTCTAACTGAGTTTGAACCATAGAAGCATGTTTTCCAACACCTCTAACGTCATTTGAGACTCTAAATAACAAGTCACTCAAGCGAGCAATCATATCATAATTGTATTTCAATTGTTTCATAACATTTGCATTGAAGTGATCTTGTTTTCTACTATAGTTTTCAAACTCATAAAGGCATTGGCTAGGATGCATATTGTGAGGATTGTCATTATCATTGAACTTCATTAAAGAATTTACCTCTACCACCTTAGGCATTGGTGGTGTATTAAGCCCATGTATTCCTTCAATAGGAGGTAAATTTTTAACATCCTCAGCTTTAATACATTTTTCTTTCATAGATTTCTTTGTCTCGTGCATATCTTCAAGACTGAGATATAATATACCCCTCTTCTTTGGAGTGGGTTTAGCCGGTGGTTCAGGAAGAGTCCAATCATCATAATTTTTCAATATGTTATTCAATAATTCTTTAGGTTGTCCAACAGTTCGTTCCCTGAAAACACAACCAGCACAACTATCTAGGAAGTCCCTAGAAGCATCGGTTAGTCTGTTATAGAAGATATCAAGTATTTCATTTTTCTTAAGAGGATGATCAGGCAAAGCATTAAGTAACTGGCAAAGCCTCCCCCAAGCTTGTGGGAGACTCTCTTCTTTAGTTTGAACAAATTTAAATATTTCCTGTAAGGCAGCTTGTTTCTTATGAGCAGGAAAATATTTTTCAGAGAAGTAATAAATCATATCCTGGGGACTACGCGCACAACCAGGAGTAAGAGTATTGTACCAAGATTTAGCATCACCCTTTAATGAGAAAGAAAATAATTTGAGAATAAAGTAATAACGAGTTTTCTCATCATGAGTAAAAAGAGTCGCTATATCATTCAACTTAGTAAGATGTGCCACAACAGTTTCAGTTTCATAACCATGGAAAGGATCAGATTCAACCAAAGTTATCAACTTTGGGTTGACAGAGAATTCATAATCCTTATCATCAACAAAGATAGGTGAAGTAGCAAACTTAGGATCACATTTCATTCTAGCATTCAGAGATTTTTCTTTATACTTGCATAATAATTTCTCTACATCATATCTATCTCTGCAAGTAAGAATAGCTCTAGTTGTCTCCTCATTCATAACATAACCTTCCGGTACCTTAGGCAATTCATATCTATGAGGGCTAGTTCTAGACGGTGTTTCAGGAGATTCAATTTCAAGTTGATCATCAGATTCAACAACATCATGTTGTATTACTCTAGCAATTTGTTTATCAAGAAATTCACCAAGTGGCACATCATCATCAAGCAAGGTACTAGCATCATCATAAGCATCATTCATAGTAGAAGTATCATCATCAATAACTTGTGACATATTAGAATTCATAGCATGTGGTGGTGTTGCAAGTTTACTAATAACAGAAGGTGAATCTAAAGCAGAACTGCATGGCAGTTCCTTACCTCCCCTCGTCTTTCAGGGATAAATCTTACTCTTAGGACCCTTCAGATTCTTCATAGTGATAATATGGTAATAATCCCAAGTGACTCAACAAATATAGCTATGCTCCTCGGCAACGGAGCCAGAAAAAAGGCCTTGATAACCCACAACTATAGGGGATCACAACAGTTTTCGAGGGTAGAGTATTCAACCCAAATTTATAGCTTCGACACACGGGGAGCCAAAGAATATTTGAAGGTATTAGCAGCTAAGTTGTCAATTGAACCACACCTGGAGATTAATTATCTGCAGCTACATGATCAGTAGCAAAGTAGTTTGATAGTTTTGATAATAGTAACAGTAGCAACGGTAATGGTAACAGTGATAGCAGTAATTTTGTAGCAAGTGTAACAGTGATGATAGCAGTAGTAACTTAGCAGAAACAATATAAGATAAATTCATAGGCATTGGATCGGTGACTTGTTGGAAGACATTCATCATGAGACATTTATAACCTAGGGCAATACGACACTAGCCCCAGTTCGTCAATATAATGTAGGCATGTATTCCGTAAATAGTCATACGTGCTTATGGAAAGAACTTGCATGACATCTTTTGTCCTACCCTCCCGTGGAACTGGGGTCCTATTGGAAACTAAGGGATACTAAAGCCTCCTTTTAATAGAGAACCGGAACAAAGCATTAACACATACTGAATACATGAAATCCTCAAACTACGGTCATCACCGGGAGAAGTCCTAGTTATTGTCACTCCGAGGTTGCTGGATCATAACACGTAGTAGGTGGCTATTACTTGCAAGATAGGATCTAGAACATGGATACAATGGTGATAACATAAACTGTTCAGATCTGAGTTCATGGCACTCGGGCCCAAAGTGACAAGCATTAAGCATGGCAAAGTCATAGCAACATCAATCTCAGAACATAGTGGATACTAGGGATCAAGCCCTAACAAAACTAACTCGATTACATGATGAATCTCATCCAACTCCTTACCGACCAGCGAGCCTACAAAGGAATTACTCACTTCCGGTGGGGAGCATCATGGAATTGGCGATGAAGAAGGGTTGGTGATGACGAAGAACGAAGATCCCCCTCTCCAGAGCCCCTAACGGACTCCAGATCTAGCCCCATGATGAAGAACAGGAGGTGACAGCGGCTCCGTCTTGTGGATCGCAATAATTCTTTCTCCCTGATTTTTTCTGGAAAAGTAAGATTTTATAGCATCAGTTTCAGGGTCTGCGGGGCCACCAGGTGGGGACAACCCACCTGGGCGCGGGAGGTGAGGGGGCGCACCTTGGTGGGTTTTTCCCACCCAGGTGCCCCTCTCCGGCAGGTCTTGGCTCCAGAAATTCTTATTTATTATATAAAAAATCATCGCAAAGTTTCATTCCATTCCGAGAACTTTTATTTCTACACAAAAACAAGACCATGGTAGTTCTGCTGAAAACAACATCATTCCGGGGTTAGTTTCATTCAAATCATGCAAATTAGAGTCCAAAACAAGAGGAAAGCGTTAGGAAAAGTAGATACATTGGAGACATATCAGACACCATAGGAAAGATGCAACGAATATCACTCTACCAAGTTAAAATTGTCTCGTCATAAGTGCCATTTCAATAAATTAGAAGTAGTACAAACTAGAAAGGAATGTGAGATGTATCCTATATCACAATCCCAAGTCAAATGTGTCTTATGATAAGTGATTGTTGCAGGTTACACAACAGTAGTACTTTGATGTAAGAACATGGTGTGATAGACAGATACTGTATGTTCTAGAAACAGGAACACGTGTCTTATTCACAAGTATAATGTGTAAAGTAAGCATATGGAATTCAACAAAATTAGAGGCAATAAAAGCTAGACATCATACATAACATGCAATCACATATAACAATGCCGAGTTAGAGGGAGCACCTGCGATGGTGCACTAAGGGAGACGTGCTCATCATCAACACAGCTATGTTGAGTGTCTATGCATGTGTTGTCTTGCAAATAATCTTGGGGGGGGGGGTGGCGGAGTAGAATCTGTAGATGGCCTCCATTTGGAAGGAGCACCTTTATCCACTACCTTTCTAATTTCCTTCTGCTTTATTGATTTCAAATTGTCAAGTAAAACTGACAAGAAAAAGCAATAAAATTCACTCTTCGGAACTCATTCATGCAGGATACTGACAATCACTACTTTGATGTAAGGCAAACACATGATAACATGATGGAATATATACGAAAAACAGGATGGCGTGGCATATTCACAACTGTTTGTGTAAACTAAGCAGAAGCCATTTCAACAAATAAGAAGCAATGCAAGCTAGACACCACATGAAAGATGCAACCAATATGACTCTGCCAAGTTAAAAGTGTCCCATCTTAAATGGAGTTTCAACAAATTAGAAGCAGCGCATGCTATAAATCATATGAAAGATGCAACTAATATCACACTGCATATACTAAAGGTGTCTCGTCATATTGATTGATGTAGGATACGAAAAACTATAGTTTTATGTAAGGACATGCTTAATAGACAGATGTACTATGTACTAAAAACAGGAAGGCATGTCACATTAACAGGTATAATGTATAAACTAAGCAGAATAGCACATGCAATTTAACCAGATTGGAAGAGTTACAATCTAGACACCATATGCAACATGCAATCACATATCATGCTGCCAAGTTAGAGCAAGCACCTACGATGCTGGTGTAGGGGAAATGCGATCATCAACTACAGAGCTACGTTCACTATATTCATCTAGCCTTGTTGTTTCTTGAGAATCATGTGGGGAGGCTGACGCTGCATTCTTTAAAAGAGAGTATTTTCTCACAGTAACCCACTGGGGTGATTGTCTCGTCATAAGTGACTGATGAGGGATACACAAGAACATTAGTTTGATGTAAGAACATGGTTAATAGACAGATGTACTAGTATGTACAAAAACAGGAAGGCATGTCATATTCAAAGGTATAATGTGTAACCTAAGCCGAAGCAATTTAACCAAATTGGAAGCAATACAAGCTAGACATCCGGCTGGAGTGGTGAGCATGATCATCGAGGACCTTAGAGCCTCATGGGAGACGGGCTGCTTCGCCACCATCGTGGCTTTTTAGTTGGCTTCCAGGTGATGCCTGTCTGTGCTGGGCTTGTCACTGGCTCGGCCAGTGCCCTGACTAGCTATTTGTCTTCTGGTGCTCCAGGGATGGTGGTTCATGTCAAAAATATCTTTCCTTATCTTAATAAAGACCAACTTCGGCCTTTTGAATACAAGGTAGACACCATATGCAACATGCCACCACATATGACATCGCGAAGTAAAAGCAAGCACCTGGGATGGTGGTTCGTGGAGAGCGGGCTCATCAACTCCAGAGCTATGTTTATCGCCTCCACCTGTTGAGACTGCATCCTTTATAAGGCTGAAACGTGTCTTGCCTAAGCCCGAAGAAATCTGGAGCTGCTTATCTCTTTTATTTTGTGCTTCTATCAACCAGTTGGTAGAGTCTGAAATACCGATGCATAAAAAAACAATAGTGAGAGTATGGGTGAAGTGTGTGCAGAACTAGTGCACTGTAAAAGTGGTAGATAGCAGGTGGCTGAAAAATAAATGACAGGAGACATATGATAGCACTACAACATTGCATGGCAAACAAAATTAGATTCTACTCCATATGATTTTGTAATATATGAGCATAGAGATGGCTGGGAAATGCAGGTACTCCTCCAGCACACCACCACATGTGGTCCTATCAAAATACCAGTCGACTGAAAATAAATAGGTCAGCCAATTTTTTTATGACCCGCCTGATCTATAAGGAACCGGCAGATGGCCTTCGTCTACCTCCTGCCAGTCACTATTGACGATCTATCTCGAACCGCCAGCAACCACCGGCCCAAACCCCTGCCTCCGCCGCCCCGCCCTCCCCTCGACCTCACACCACCGCTGTGCTTGGCAGCGCCCCCGGCCATCCCTTTAATCCCGGCCGACCTCCAGATCGGGCACCAACAGCTCCTAGGCCCCACACACCCCTAAGATAAACACCGAGGCACTACTTCCCCGGCGTAATAGGCGGACTAGCGCCTGTTACGCCGGGGAATGCTTCCTTTAATTGGGAATCAACTGACTAGGAATTGAAATCCAGGGGGCGACGGACCTCTAGCTATGGTGAAATAGTATATTAGGAGAAACCTTGTGCATCGTGAGTTACTAGGAACATCTAGTATCAGGAAGAAGCGGTCAACTAGTGTCTTCTGTGGGATGGATACCATGCAAGAAGACACGTAAGATTTGCACGAATAAGGGAAGAGGAGTGTCATTTCCGGTTGCTAGTGATGTGTCCTCGGGATGTCGCAACGATTTTCTTGTTTTTACTGGGGGAACCGATGTTTTGGAGGAGCGTGGAGCCTTGGACGAACCCATGGCCAAAGTGTTGACTGAGTTGCGGCGGCCATCTGTCAGCGAAGGGGAAGCAGATCAGAGGCGGCGAAGGACGGTGTAGCGGGAACAGCTCCGGTGCGGTGGATGGTGGCGAGGTTGGAGCGGCAGGGTGAGGTGGAGGACGGCGTGGTTGAACTGGCTCGAGTACAGACAGCTCGGCCTCGGCTTCAACTACTAGCCGTGGAGGGCGTTGCGGTTGTGGTGGACGACGATGTCGGGGTATCGGCTTCGGCATGATGGAGGAGGGCGGCTGTTGATGGGTGGGATGGGGTGGCGAACGGAGGACGTCGGGGTTTCGCGGATGGTGGAGAGGTAGTTTTGGCGCCCATGGAGCATGAATGGGGAATCAGATGGGCGGGGGAGCTAAGGGAGAACCATGTTTCGGTCTGGGACATGCTTGGTTTTGGTTTTTTTGAACAGATGGGACGCGCTTGTTTGAAATTTGCGGAAAGTACAAACTTTGCCCCCATCTTAAATTTTGTACCTATTGCGGGTCGGGGGTAGGATGGTAATCCCAGGTGTCCCAAATAGTGGGCGGGAACAATTTCGACCGCACGCATGTGTGCTTAGGCTGCCATTGCGTAAGAATGATTTCGGAGGTAGTTGCGTGGCATCTAGATGAATCTACAAACCTACCCTGGTTTAGACCTTTGGACGTCGGGCCAGTATGTTTCACGGGTCGGAGTTAGAAAAGTAATTTCCTTCTACCAAACATTGGTCTCACGTGGTTTCGGGCGAGTAGAGGCTCTTTTGGCGCTTTATTCGAAATTTTGAAACAGAAGCATTCACGTTTAGGGTACTCTTGAACTTTGAGGATTGACCTAAATAGACAACGTTAAATTCTACCTTGTATTTTTAATACCTCATTAAATTATGCGCTTCTTTTTGAAATTTTGACACTTGAAAATCCTATAACTACGATTATTTTGGAATGGAGGAGGTAAATTTGAATCTATTTTGTACACGACTGTATATGTTATTTTGTACAAAAGCAGAGCAAAGATTGGTGTCCCCATAATTTAGGTATGATTTACAAATGCCATGATATCAAATTCAAATAATTGAATGGACTTCATGTTGAATTCGAATTTTTTAAACCACCTTAAGTTGAATTCAAATGTATGCTAGTTCATAGCTAGCTATTTATAATGTTCATTGTGTAACTTTTGTATGTATAATGTGCTTTACACACACAACATGAACTATACTCACTTTATATTTGATTGCTAAAGCGATGCATTGTCTGGAGTTCAAAATACTAACTATCTGGATCAATTATGTCGAATAATAACATTGACATGCTCAAATTCGATAGAATATAGATGTCTGATGAATCAATGACCATTCCTTACGCGAATTGCAAATATCATGATCCCATCCTAATATTTGGATACAATTTATATTTTTAATCAATGTGTACATCAGTCTGTTACGTGTAGTTTCACTCTCCATCGGTGGTCTCTCACACATGCTCACACACTCTCTCCCGAGGTGTCTTTCTCGAAGACATGCTCTCGATATAAACCTCCCTCCCTCTCATAACCATTTACAATTGTTTTCACTAACCTTTATCACAAGCACTCTTCCTCTCACAAGCATACACATGCATAATCCCCATCGACCCTTTCTATATACATAGACCTGCCTACGTGTCTCCCGCACGCACATTATCTTTAGGCTTGTCTCTCACGCATTGTCTCCACCTCTCTTCCTAATTGACGAGTATGATTCTAGCAGAGCATTCTGTAGGATGCCCCTCAAAGTTAGGTTGGATGAATAGAAATATTAGAAATAAGGGGTTACCTTAGTCCAAGGACCTAGGGTTACAAATCCTAGTTGGCTTTATCAGTGGACACAGAGTCCTTCACGACTCTGCTATCTTTGTCTTGTATGACTAGTCCTCCATGGGTCTCCCTACACTACTGCAGGATGCTGCTAACGCGACACTACGATCAGAGACCCTTCGATGAAACTGTGTGCGATGCCGTAGTCGTAAACGGTGGTGTAAAATAACCGTCAAAAAAGGTGCAAAACATTTGTGATGGAGGATGCATCAAACACGGTTCAGATTTTAGTTGCATGTGTGATGCAGGGCATACGGTTCAGCTCAATTAACTGTTTGCGATGAGGAGGAACAAAAGAAACGGGCAGCCAGATGAAGGTGTGTTCGCTGTATAGCATACGGTGCACTCGGATGAACTGTTTGCGATTAGGCAACACAAAAGAAACGATCAGCCAGATCAAGGTGTGTGCGATATACAGCATGCGGTTCACTCAGATGAACTGTTTGCGTTGAGACAAGAGAACAGAAACGGTTCAACTTAACAAGATATGTGTGATACACGGCAAACAGGTCTGTAATCATAAATGTGTGCGAAGACCAATAATAACGCACACGATTGCTTCTAATAAGACATATGTGTTGTGAGCAAACGATTGCTGGTGTACAATTGTGAGTGATTGATGAAACCATCACCGACGGGTTCCATTGTTTAGTCCGTCTGCGATGTGATTTTCTTTGTCCACACAACATCTACGCTCTGTCTATAGAGCATCAACATATATACTTAAAAAGACAGCATTGCATAACCAAATTAAGCATACAATTACACAAGTGACTACACACATATCATTTCCACACACCAAAGAAAGAAATTACATGCATACTAAAGTAGGAGAAACGAGCATCTAATCATCTACTTATTGTTGTGACGACGCTTGCCATTGCTCTGCTTCCGGCTGGATACCTGGCCATTTTGGGGAAGGAGGGACTTCCTCATGTCAACGATCCACCTGTACATGTCGTAGCTCGTGTACGCCTCCTTGGCCGCGTACACGACGTGAGCTTTGTCGAGTTTCTCCATCCAGGCCGAGTGCGAGGCACACCTGTCCTTGATGCACGAATCCGTCATGTCTCTGTAGTAGGGGTCGATGATGGCCTCGGCAAGGTGAAATAGTGAGTCCTTCTCATGATCCTTGCTGCCCCTGATCTTGTATTGGCCCTGGATGTCGACAAGATTCTGGCAGACGATGCCCGAATTCTCGAGTGCCTTTACATCATTGGTGATGTCCACCGTAGCGAACATGTAGTGGGGGCAGTTGACAAACTTGGCGAAACGCTCGCAAGGCCTTGTGGCCAGGCAGTAGTGGAAGACGAGGACGTGGTGGCGCACGCACATCTGGGCGACGGTAGCCTTGGGACGAGACCCGACACGAGTGCGGGTGTACTTGAGGTCGAACCCGACCACCTTGTACTTCTCCTCGGCAAGCAACAACTCCATGATGTGGATGGAGTGCTCCGCCCAGACCGGGTCGTTGGTGTACACCACTGAGAGGTCCATGAACCTTCTGTGGGTGTCCACCACGGCACGCATGGTGAACTGCTGCTCGTCTTCGGCAGCCGCTCGGAGCACCATTAGAGCCGCGCAGGATACCCTCTAAGAATTTCTCGTGGTGGGTGTGCTTCTTGCACTGGTGGGGCGCGATCTAAAGGTTGAAGAGACACAAGGGTAAGTTAAATGGCCGCTGTAATAAATGGGGGCCGGCTAGCCTGTAATCGTCACGTCTTGTCACGGCGTTCATAGCGGAGGATTCTAGAATCCAGTGCACGCTTGACAACACCGCACCCCAGGCGTGGGCTCGAAGAGGCGCCAAATGTATCATCGGTGAGCCTGTTCCCGCGCTACCGCGGTGTTTACCGCGCAAGCTTCCCGCCCGGCTAGTTTGGCCACGCATCGGCTAGAAGAGGGACAAATCGTGGGTCTTTATTGGCAAAAAGCTTTGTAAAAACGAAGTTTGTGGAATGACTTCGGTCATAAGTTTACCCTTGGGTGATGAGGTCAAAGTTACACAGAAGGGTGATGATGGACACTCGAGTGTGATAATTAATTCTACGCTCTACAGTGCACATGGTGGAAGAAACCAACTGTGTGCAATAATGTCGAAGATCGCAGTCGAGTTAGCTATACAGATCGTGTGTTGTGAGATCGACAAGGTAAACTGATTCTAGAATGGTTAATAAAATCTAAGACCATTGCATATTAAGGTCAAAATAGTGCTAACAATATACGAGTCTCATACGATGCCATTTCAACGATTGTACCACAAAAGCTCGAAATGTTACAAGGTTCAAATTCCAGAGTTATATGGCTCAAATTCGAAGATTACAAGGTTGAAACTGATATTAGAAATGAAATTCAGCTCATCAGCTGCAAACGCTCGCGCTAATGCGCTGAACATGGATATCCGAGAGGTTCAAACTAATATCACTGCTTCTAAGTCTGGCTTCGAAACCTCACAATTTTTGCAAAGGGCTCAGCCACTAAGAAGTCATGTATGGGGTTGACCCGATGACTTTCGGTTACTCTGTCATCTGAAGTTCCAAAATGAAATTCAGCATTTTTGGAGCCTACTCCATTACATCATGGTAGCGCAGCGCCAGATCAATAGACCATTCGTTTTTGCGAAATAAATGTAGGGCAAACCTCATTTCCTTCAGCACCCTTGCTCTGAGAACAAATAACCTGGCGAATATAATCTCCGGTACAGCAGTGCTATACACATGACACAATGGACACGATGCATGCACGATACTTAAATCCAGCCGGACATGCACATGATTGAGAAGGGCACCAGCGGCTGGATTAGCATGTCGTGCATAGATCAGGAAGCACTGTCGTCTGGGTAGCAGTTTCGTCTCCGGTAAGGTCCCTCGGTAGGAGTTCAAAGTAATTTCTAAGAAATGCAAATCTTGGCATTCGACGTGATTGTTATATTGTATCACATTATCCACCACTGGGCCTAATCTTATCTGCAAAGGAAGAAAACGTGTTAGTGCCTACATGCAGTTTTGAACATTACTACAGGCCTAGCTATTTGGTTTGCAGGATTTGTAAAATGTACTAACATGCCATCTTCGATCTGACATGATTAACATGGGCATTTGATTACATTCTAGAAAAATGTAGCCTTCTTCACAAGAGGTTGGAGTGAATGAAAAGTTCCCTAAGAAAACAAGTACAGATGAATCCAAAGGAGAGATGCTTATTGAATGTAATCATATGGATCAAGCAACCAATATGGGTGGGGGCATGTTTGTACTAAAACCCTCCAAAAGAACCTTCAGAAATCGTAGTACATTGTCATTGTAAACTTGGAAAAAGGTGTCACAAATTGAACTCCCTTATGGTTAAGATTTAATAGGAAAGGAACATCACCTCGATATATAGCTTCTCCAGGCACGGAAAGCATCTCAGGAAACTGACAACTTGCTCCAGGTCGGGCCCAATAGATTCTAGTGCCAAGACCTTCACTGTGCATAGTTTCAGGGTCAAGCTTGTCGGAATCATTTTCTGAATGACAGACGAAAAAACATCTTCAAAATTAGAAATAATGTTAATTTGTAGAAGGAGAGGTAGAAGGCGGATGTTGTACCTGAACGGGTGTGGATCCAATAACAAGTTCGGAGTATTTGTCAGATGAGTAGCCCACCACTGTCAATTTCAGCGCAGAAATGACATTAATTCTTGTTGGACCTTCTTGATCAACTACAAGGAATCTCTCAAGTGCGGGTGTGTCCTGGATGACCATACTGTGGTCCACCTTTTGTGATGTCTTCATGTCGCACCAGCAACACACATAAATAGTCCGGAGAGTCATGGAGGTGATGTGGAAGGTACTCAAACCATTGATCACCTGAAGACGAAGGTACTCGAGTGCAGTACAGCCACGGAGCAGGCGCTCCATGTCACCCTTTTAGAGGCAGACGACGACGAGCTTGAGGTGCTTCAGTCATGGTAAAATAAGAGCGGCGCGTCATTAAGGGGCGGGAAATAGTAGTTCCTGAACTTGGCGACGCGCAGCGTGGGCGCGAGGCGGAATGCAGACGTTTGCAGCAACGGCATATGCCCATCATCAAAAGTGAGCTCCTCGAGCTGATCTAGGGCGGGGGATCGGAACCATTCGTCAAGCTTGGCTCGGGCCTTGCCGTTGGAACGGAACTTTCCCATTCTAAGGGCTTTGGTTGGGCGAAAGTGACCGCCGAGGATCTTGGAGAACGCATCTAAGCTTTTGTGATAGCCATGGCAGAGCTCGTGGGTGTCGATGAGGTCGAGAGCGCTGGAGTTCCATAGGGGCCGCCACCGCCGGGAAAGGAGGGTTGTCTGTGCCCCATATTTGATTGGGAGGAGGGAGATGATGACTCTCAACATATCATCGGGGAGGCTGCTGATTAAGTCTAGGCCTCTTTGGTAGTCGCTATGTTCTAGCTCGCCCGCCTTAAACTTGTTGGCAGCCCCGGCGCTTTCTGATAGAAATGGGAGTACAGGGAATATTTAGTTAAAATAGGGCAATAGAAAAGTGTATTGGTAACTAGAAGTTATTAGGTAGGAACATAGTAAGAAAAGGGAATAACAATTGGTTCCTTAAATAATACACAATTCATTTGACATTGCTGGGTAAGTCAACATATGCATTGAGTTGAAAAGAAAACTTACTTCGCACAAAGTCTAGACGGATGATTTTGTCGGGTAAGTTAGCATATATCTCATGACCAGGCCCTTCTATGTGCAGTGCAATTTTAGTGCCAGCTTTCAGTACATAAAACTTTGCGATTTCATTCCAAAAGCCAGTGCCAAAATAGGAGTCACCACGTCTTACAGTAGCAACGATTGTAAATCCAAGTTTGTGTGCAGTATGACATTCGTGGAGCCTTCATGTATGTAAAGGGAAAAATTGTGCACTACATAATCTGTTGCATAGCGAGGGATGTCCTGCAGAAATGGAGGATTGTTAAAGAAAATATGGTAACATGCAAATATGGGCCCAAATTGAAAGAACTATACAACATTTCAAATCAAAGGACGAAAGTCGATAATTAAACAAATAGGGTAAACATGATGTCATGGAAATATGAGAGTAACCGAAAGAACGATACATCATTAATTTGCCTAATATAGAAATAAGAGGGGGAAAATCCCCTTTAACGTATATGGTGCATGTGGCACCTTTTATCCAAATGTAGCGATATTTAGAATATGTTCAGGAAAGTAGGCCATGCCAACCGATTTAGGGTGAGATTGAACATACCGCGCGCGTCCGCAACTTATCTGGTATGGTGAGATGGAATCTCTGGCGGCGGTCGCCAAGTCCTGAAGTGTCGGCGCACTGTACATTCTATGAATGAAAGAAAACCCTCAAATCAGCTCGAATAAAAATGAATTCACGGCGATTTCTGTCGGGTGATTGAAGGAGGCAGATGAACTAGGATAAGAGATTGTTGGGGAACGTAGTAATTTCAAAAATTTCCTACGCACACACAGGATCATGGTGATGCATAGCAACGAGAGGGGAGAGTGTGTCCACGTACCCTCGTAGACCGAAAGCGGAAGCGTTAGCACAATGTGGTTGATGTAGTCGTACGTCTTCACGATCCGACCGATCCAAGTACCGAACGTACGGCACCTCCGAGTTCAACACACGTTCAGCTCGATGACGTCCCGCGAACTCTGATCCAGCACAGCTTCACGGGAGAGTTCCATCAGCACGACAGCGCGATGATGGTGATGATGTTACTATCGACGCAGGGCTCCACCTACGCACCGCTACGATATAATCGAGGTGGGTTATGGTGCAGGGGGGGCACCGCACACGGCTAAAAGATCAAGAGATCAATTGTTGTGTCTATGGGGTGCCCCCTCCCCCGTATATAATGGAGTGGAGGAGGGGGAGAGGGCCGCCCTATGGCGGCATACGGAGGAGTCCTACTCCCACCGGGTAGGATTCCTCCTTCAAAGATGAGGAGTAGGAGACAAGGAAGGGGAAGAGGGAAGAGAAGGAAGGAGGGTGCGCCGCCCCTCCCCCTAGTCCAATTCGGACTAGTCGTTGGGGTGGGGGGGCGCGGCCTGCCTCACTCTCTCGTCTAAAGCCCAACAAGGCCCATATATTTCTTCCCCAGTATTCCCGTAACTCCCCGGTACTCCAAAAAATACCCGAACCACTCGGAACCTTTCTGATGTCCGAATATAGTCGTCCAATATATCTATCTTTACGTCTCGACCATTTCAAGACACCTCGTCATTCCGTGATCACATCTGGGACTCCGAACTACCTTCAGTACATCAAAACACATAAACTCATAATACAAATCGTCACCAAACGTTAAGTGTGCGGACCCTATGGGTTCGAGAACTATGTAGACATGACCGAGACACGTCTCCGGTCAATAACCAATAGTGGAACCTAGATGCTCATATTGGCTCCAACATATTCTACGAAGATCTTTATCGGTCAAACCGCATAACAACATACGTTGTTCCCTTTGTCATCGGTATGTTACTTGCCCGAGATTCGATCGTCGGCATCTCAATACCTAGATCAATCTCGTTACCGGCAAGTCTCTTTACTTGTTATGTAATGCATCATCCCGCAACTAACTCATTAATCACATTGCTTGCAAGGCTTATAGTGATGTGCATTACCGAGAGGGCCCAGAGATACCTCTCCGACAATCGGAGTGACAAATCCTAATCTCGAAATACGCCAACTCAACAAGTACCTTCGGAGACACCTGTAGAGCACCTTTATAATCACCCAGTTACGTTTTGATGTTTGGTTGAACACAACGTGTTCCTCCGGTAAATGGGAGTTGCATAATCACATAGTCATAGGAACATGTATAAGTCATGAAGAAAGCAATAGCAACGTACTAAACGATCAAGTGCTAAGCTAATGGAATGGGTCAAGTCAATCACATCATTCTCCTGATGATGTGATCCCGTTAATCAAATGAAAACTCATGTCTATTGCTAGGAAACTCAACCATCTTTGATTAACGAGCTAGTCAAGTAGAGGCATACTAGTGACACTATGTTTGTCTATGTATTCACACATGTATTATGTTTCCGGTTAATACAATTCTAGCATGAATAATAAACATTTATCATGAAATAAGGAAATAAATAATAACTTTGTTATTGCCTCTAGGGCATATTTCCTTCAGTCTCCCACTTGCACTAGAGTCAATAATCTAGTTCACATCGCCATGTGATTTAACACCAATAGTTCACATCACCATGTGATTAACACCCATAGTTCACATCATCATGTGACCAACACCCAAAGGGTTTACTAGATTCAATAATCTAGTTCAAATCGCTATGTGATTAACACCCAAAGAGTACTAAGGTGTGATCATGTTTTGCTTGTGAGAGAAGTTTAGTCTACGGGTCTGCCACATTCAGATCCGTATGTATTTTGCAAATTTCTATGTCAACAATGCTCTGCACGGAGCTACTCTAGCTAATAGCTCCCACTTTCAATATGTATCTAGATTGAGACTTAGAGTCATCTACGTCGGTGTCAAAGCTTGCAACAACATAGCTCTCTTTTATCACCTCCATAACCGAGAAATATTTCCTTATTCCACTAAGGACAATTTTTGACCACTGTCCAGTGATCTACTCCTAGATCACTATTGTACCCTCTTGCCTAACTCTTGGTGAGGTACACAATAGGTCTGGTACACAGCATAGCATACTTTATAGAACCTATGACTAAGGCATAGGGAATGATTTTTCATTCTCTTTCTATTTTCTGCCGTGGTCCGGGTTTGAGTCTTACTCAATTTCACACCTTGTAACACAGGCAAGAACTCTTTCTTTGACTGTTCTATTTTGAAGTACTTCAAAAAAAACTTGTCAAGGTATGTACTCATTGAAAAACTTATCAAGCGTCTTGATCTATCTCTATAGATCTTGATGCTCAATATGTAAGCAGCTTCACCGAGGTCTTTCTTCGAAAAAAAACTCCTTTCAAATACTCCTTTATGCTTTCTAGAAAATTCTACATTATTTTCGGTCAACAATATGTCATTCACATATATTTATCAGAAATGATGTAGTACTCCCACTCACTTTCTTTTAAATACAGGCTTCACCGCAAGTCTGTATAAAACTATATGCTTTGATCAACTCATCAGAGCGTAAATTCCAACTCCGAGATGCTTGCACCAGTCCATAGATGGATCACTAGAGCTTGCACATTTTGTTAGCACCTTCATGATCGACAAAAACCTTCTGGTTGGATCATATACAACTCTTATATAAGAAATCCATTAAGGAATGTAGTTTTGACATCCATTTGCCAGATTTCATAAAATGTGGCAATTTGCTAACATGATTCGGACAGACTTAAGCATCGCTACGAGTGAGAAAATCTAATCGTAGTCAACACCTTGAACTTTGTCAAAACCTTTTTCGACAAGTCTAGCTTTGTGGATAGTAACACTACTATCAGCGTCCGCCTTCCTCTTGAAGATCCATTTATTTTCTATGGCTTGCCGATCATCGGGCAAGTCAACCAAAGTCCACACTTTGTTCTCATACATGGATCCCATCTCAGATTTCATGGCCTCAAGCCATTTAGCGGAATCTGGGCTCATCATCGCTTCCTCATAGTTCATAGGTTCGTCATGGTCAAGTAACATGACCTCAGAACAGGATTACCGTACCACTCTGGTGCGGATCTTACTCTAGTTGACCTACGAGGTTCGGTAGTAACTTGATCTGAAGTTACATCATCATCATTAGCTTCCTCACAAATTGGTGTAGTAGTCAGAGGAACAGATTTATGTGATGAACTACTTTCCAACAAGGGAGAAGGTACAGTTATCTCATCAAGTTCTACTTTCCTTCCACTCACTTCTTTCGAGAGAATCTCCTTCTCTAGAAAGGATCCATTCTTAGCAATGAATGTATTGCCTTCGGATCTGTGATAGAAGGTGTACCCAACTGTCTCCTTTGGGTATCCTATGAAGACACATTTCTCCGATTTGGGTTTGAGCTTATTAGGATGAAACTTTTTCACATAAGCATCGCAACCCCAAACTTTAAGAAACAACAACTTTGGTTTCTTGCCAAACCACAGTTCATATGGTGTCGTCTTCAACGGATTTAGATGGTGCCCTTTTAACGTGAATGCAGCTGTCTTTAATGCATAACCCCAAAACGATAGTGGTAAATTGGCAAGAAACATCATAGATTGCCTGATATCCAATAAAGTACGGTTATGACGTTCGGACACACCATTATGCTGTGGTGTTCCAGGTGGCATGAGTTTGTGAAACTATTCCATATTTCTTTAATTGAAGGCCAAGCTCGTAACTCAAATATTTGCCTCTACAATCAGATTGTAGAAACTTTATTTTCTTGTTATGATGATTCTCTACTTCACTATGAAATTCTTTGAACTTTTCAAATGTTTCAGACTTACGTTTCATCAAGTAGATATACCCATATCTGCTCAAATCATCTGGGAAAGTCAGAAAACAATGATACCCGTCGTGAGCCTCAACACTCATTGGACCGCATACATTGGTATGTATTATTTCCAACAAGTTAGTGGCTCGCTCCATTGTTCCGGAGAACGGAGTCTTAGTCATCTTGCCCATGTGGCATGGTTCGCAAGCATCAAGTGATTCATAATCAAGTGATTCCAAAATCCCATCAGCATGGAGTTTCTTCACGGGCTTTACACCAATATGACCTAAATGGTAGTGTCACATACAAGTTGCACTATCATTATTAACTTTGCATCTTTTGGTTTCAATATTATGAATATGTGTATCACTACGATTGAGGTCCAAAAAAACTATTTTCATTGGGTGTATGACCATCGAAGGTTTTATTCATGTAAACAGAACAACAATTATTCTCCAATTTAAATGAATAACTGTATTGCAATAAACATGATCAAATCATATTCATGCTCAGCGCAAACACCAAATACCATTTATTTAGGTTCAACACTAATCCCGAAAGTATAGGGAGTGTGCGATGATGATCATATCAATCTTTGAACTGCTTCCAACACACATCATCACCTCACCCTTAACTGGTTTCTGTTCATTCTGCAACTCCCGTTTCAAGTTACTACTCTTAGCAACTGAAATAGTATCAAATACCGAGGGGTTGCTATAAAAACTAGTAAAGTACACATCAATAACATGTATATCAAATATACTTTTGTTCACTTTGCCATCCTTCTTATCCGCCAAATACTTGGGGCAGTTCCGCTTCCAGTGACCAGTCCCTTTGTAGTAGAAGCACTTAGTCTCAGGCATAGGTCCAAACTTGGGCTTCTTCACTTGAGCAGCAACTTGCTTGTTGTTCTTATTGAAGTTACCCTTCTTCCCTTTTCCCCTTTTCTTGAAACTAGTGGTCTTGTCAACCATCAACACTTGATGTTTTTCTTGATTTCTACCTTCGCCGATTTTAGCATCGCGAAGAGCTTGGGAATTGTTTTCGTAATCCCTTGCACATTATAGTTCATCACGAAGTTCTAGTAACTTGGTGATAGTGCCTAGAGAACTTTGTCAATTACTATCTTATCTGGAAGATTAACTCCCACTTGATTCAAGCAATTGTAGTACCTAGACAATCTGAGCACATGCTCACTGATTCAGCTATTCTCCTCCATCTTTTAGGCAAAGTACTGTCAGAGGTCTCATACCTCTCAACACGGGCATAGTCTGAAATACTAATTTCAACTCTTGGAACATCTTATATGCTCCATGACGTTTCAAAAACATCTTTGAAGCCCCGATTCTAAGCTGTAAAGCATGGTGCACTAAACTATCAAGTAGTCATCATATCGAGCTTGCCAAACGTTCATAACGTCTGCATTTGCTCCTGTAATTGGTTAGATCACCTAGCGGTGCGTCAAGGACATAATTCTTCTGTGCAACAATGAGGATAATCCTCAGATCATGGATCCAATCCGCATCATTGCTACTAACATCTTTCAACTTAGTTTTCTCTAGGAACATATCAAAATAAAACATGGGAGTTAAAAGCGAGCTATTGATCTACAACATAGATATGCTAATACTACCAGGACTAAGTTCATGATAAATTAAAGTTCAATTAATCATATTACTTAAGAATTACCACTTAGATAGACATCCCTTTAATCGTCTAAGTGATCACGTGATCCAAATCAACTAAACCATGTCCAATCATCACGTGAGATGGAGTAGTTTCAATGGTGAACATCACTATGTTGATCATATCTACTATATGATTCACGCTCGACCTTTCGGTCTCAGTGTTCCGACGCCATATCTTCATATGCTAGGCTCGTCAAGTTTAACCTCAGTATTCCGCGTGTGCAACTGTTTTGTACCCGTTGTATTTGAACGTAAAGCTTATCACACCCGATCATCACGTGGTGTCTCAGCACGAAGAACTTTCGCAACGATGCATACTTAGGGAGAACACTTATACCTTGAAATTTAGTGAGAGATCATCTTATAATGCTACCGTCGATCTAAGCAAAATAAGATGCATAAAAGATAAACATCACATGCAATCAATATAAGTGATATGATATGGCCATCATCATCTTGTGCTTGTGATCTCCATCTCCGAGGCACCGTCATGATCACCATCATCACTGGCACGACACCTTGATCTCCATTGTAGCATCGTTGTCGTCTCGCCAACTATTGCTTCTACGACTATCGCTGCTGCTTAGTGATAAAGTAAAGCAATTACAGGCGATTGCATTGCATACAATAAAGCGACAACCATATGGCTCCTGCTAGTTGCCGATAACTCGGTTACAAAACATGATCATCTCATACAATAAAATATAGCATCATGCCTTGACCATATCACATCACAACATGCCCTACAAAAACAAGTTAGATGTCCTCTACTTTGTTGTTGCAAGTTTTATGTGGCTGCTATGGGCTGAGCAAGAACCGTTCTTACCTACGCATCAAAACGACAATGATAGTTCGGCAAGTTAGTGTTGTTTTAATCTTCTCAAGGACCGCGCGTAGTCACACTCGGTTCAACTAAAGTTGGAGAAACTGAGACCCGCCAGCCACCTGTGTGCAAAGCATGTCGGTAGAACCAGTCTCGCATAAGCGTACGCGTAATGTCGGTCCGGGCCGCTTCATCCAACAATACCTCCGAACCAAAGTATGAAATGCTGGTAAGCAGTATGACTTGTATCTCCCGCAACTCACTTGTGTTCTACTCGTGCATATAACATCTACGCATAAGCCTGGCTCGAATGCCACTGTTGGGGAACGTAGTAATTTCAAAAATTTCCTACGCACACACAGGATCATGGTGATGCATAGCAATGCGAGGGGAGAGTGTGTCCACGTACACTCGTAGAGCCAAAGTGGAAGCGTTAGCAAAACGTGGTTGATGTAGTCGTACGTCTTCACGATCCGACCGATCCAAGTACCGAACGTACGTCACCTCCAAGTTCAGCACACATTCAGCTCGATGACGTCCCGCGAACTCCGATCCAGCAGAGCTTCACGGGAGAGTTCCTCAGCATGACGGCATGATGATGGTGATGATGTTACTACCGACACAGGGCTTCGCCTAAGCACCGCTACGATATGATCGAGGTGGATTATGGTGGAGGGGGGCACCGCACACGGCTAAAAGATCAAGAGATCAATTGTTGTGTCTATGGGGTGCCCCCCTCCCCCGTATATAAAGGAGTGGAGGAGGGGGAGAGGGCCGACCCCTATGGCCCGCCCTGGAGGAGTCCTACTCCCACCGGGAGTAGGATTCCTCCCCTTCCAAGTAGTAGGAGTAGGAGACAAGGAAGGGGAAGAGGGAAGAGAAGGAAGGAGGGGGCGCCGCCCCTCCCCCTAGTCCAATTCGGACTAGTCGTGTGGGGTGGGAGCGGCCTGCCTCTCTCTCTCACCTAAAGCCCAATAAGGACCATATACTTCTTCCCTTGTATTCTCGTAATCCCCGGTACTCCGAAAAATACCCGAACCACTCGAAACCTTTCCGATGTCCGAATATAGTCCGCCAATATATCGATCTTTACGTCTCGACCATTTTGACACTCCTCCTCATGTCCTTGATCACATCCGGGACTCCGAACTACCTTCAGTACATCAAAACAAATAAACTCATAATACAAATCGTCACCGAACGTTAAGCGTGCGGACCCTATGTGTTCGAGAACTATGTAGACATGACCGAGACACGTCTCCGGTCAATAACCAATAGCGGAACCTGGATGCTCATATTGGCTCCCATATATTCTACGAAGATCTTTATCGGTCAAACCGCATAACAACATACGTTGTTCCCTTTGTCATCGGTTTGTTACTTGCCCGAGATTCGATCGTCGGCATCTCAATACCTAGTTCAATATCGTTACCGGCAAGTCTCTTTACTTGTTATGTAATGCATCATCCCGCAACTAACTCATTAGTCACATTGCTTGCAAGGCTTATAGTGATGTGCATTACCGAGAGGCCCCAGAGATACCTCTCCGACAATCGGAGTGACAAATCCTAATCTCGAAATACGCCAACTTAACAAGTACCTTCGGAGACACCTGTAGAGCACCTTTATAATCACCCAGTTACATTGTGACATTTGGTAGCACACAACGTGTTCCTCCGATAAACGGAAGTTGCATAATCACATAGTCATAGGAACATGCATAAGTCATGAAGAAAGCAATAGCAACATACTAAACGATCAAGTGCTAAGCTAATGGAATGGGTCAAGTCAATCACATCATTCTCCTAATGATGTGATCTCGTTAATCAAATGACAACTCATGTCTATGGCTAGGAAACTCAACCATCTTTGATTAATGAGCTAGTCAAGTAGAGGCATACTAGTGACACTATGTTTGTCTATGTGTTCACACATGTATTATGTTTCCGGTTAATACAATTCTAGCATGAATAATAAACATTTATCATGAAATAAGGAAATAAATAATAACTTTATTATTGCCTCTAGGGTATATTTCCTTCAGTCTCCCACTTGCACTAGAGTCAATAATCTAGTTCACATCGACATGTGATTTAACACCAATAGTTCACATCACCATGTGATTAACACCCATAGTTCACATTGTCATGTGACCAACACCCAAAGGGTTTACTAGAGTCAATAATCTAGTTCACATCGCTATGTGATTAACACCCAAAGAGTACTAAGGTGTGATCATGTTTTGCTTGTGAGAGAAGTTTAGTCTACGTGTCTGCCACATTCAGATCCGTATGTAATTTGCAAACTTCTATGTCAACAATGCTCTGCACGGAGCTACTCTAGCTAATAGCTCCCACTTTCAATATGAATCTAGATCGAGACTTAAAGTCATCTAGATCGGTGTCAAAGCTTGCATCGACGTAGCTCTTTATGACGAACTCTTTATCACCTCCATAACCGAGAAATATTTCCTTATTCCGGTTAATACAATTCTAGCATGAATAATGAACATTTATCATGAAATAAGGAAATATATAATAACTTTATTATTGCCTCTAGGGCATATTTCCTTCAGAGATGAGATAATATCTCGTTAAATTAGTTGCCTTGTCGTCCATGAGAAAGAACCCTCAGTACGGCAGAGTCCCCAATCGAGCGGAGCTGGGTCGACCATGAGGAGTGTCGAGAAAGTCGAGGGCGATAGGCGGCGGCAAGCGTAAGTGGCAAAATGCGGTGGGCTTTGCCGGCAGCCTGGCGGCGGCGGCAGGCGGCGAGCTAAGTGTTTACCGCCGTGATAGGCGATGCCATGGCATAGACGCGGAGGAGCTTGTGCAGGTGTGAATGGGGGACATACCAGAAAGGCCGAGGGGGTGGCGGGCGGTGTGAGGGTTTTTGTGACGTGGGGATGGTGAGGGTTTTCTTTTTTCTTTTTTGAATTGGGTGGTGAGGGTTTTCTGTCGCACAAAGAATTTTGAGGGCGACGGTTTGCTGGAGCGAACCGTGTGTGATTGACGTAGCAGGAAAAATGAATGTCATTGCACATGGTTCCAATTTTGGGAACCGTGTGTGATTGACATACTACCTCCGTCCTGGTTTCTTGGTCCCCCACTGTAATTTTTACCAAAATTTGGTGAAATATTTAACATACTCAGACATAGATAATAAGTGTACACGTACATAAACATAGTTCAACCATAAGTACATAGTTCAACCGTCATTAAGCATACTCAAGCGTACATAGTTCGATCTGTCCCACATCTCATCTCACATGCGGTCGGCACGATCCTGAAGCTTCTCCAGGTACTCGACGTACGCGTCGTGTGCCACCCTGCGACAATACTTCTGCTTGATGGAGCCAATGGCCCGTCCTCTTGCATGCGCCAGAACACTAAGATACGCGTCATGAATCTTGTGGTTGAAAAATCGGCTTCCATAGCCGTCGTTCCAGGTCCTAATACGCCTGTTATGCATTCCCGCATAAAGCTCCCTTGGGATTCGCCTCTTGTACCTCCTCTGGCATCTTCATCCTCGATGTCCACATCATCAGACAACACCTATACAAATAGTAAAACAAATTTGGCATCAAATTACTGATTACATGCCGTGAAGTAGGATTAGGAATTTATGGCTATTTATTTATACATATCCAGAGATTATGGTTTGATTTTTAAGCACAGTCGTCTATGTAGAGACCAATCTTGAAGAAAATAATGGCACAAACATATGTAGGTCATACAAAATCAATTGTCAAGTCCTGGCTAGGAATTATTAGCATGAACACTAACCCTAGTCGGATTACTAGAAGAAATCATTTGCACAGATGAAAGAACTAATCACTTATCACCTGTACCATTCAAACAATCAATACACTACACGGATCTAACGAAACTTACTCATATTTCATGGATTGCGAGAACATAACCACGGGATTTCTATTCCAAAAAAGGGGTACGTAGGAGTAACCAAAGAAACCCTATGATCTATTCGACACATAAATGGGTATAGATGACTAACCAGCTGTCCGTCGTCGCCGGAGTGGTCGTCGGAGTCGTCGCCGGAGTGGTCGTCGGAGTCGTCGCCGGAGTGTTCGTCGGAGTCGGTGTGGAACTCTGCCTCCGGTTTTGGAAGCTCGACGCCGTCGACGCCGTCAAGGTGTAGCGGTGGTGACGGCAACCTATGTCTCCATCTTCACGTCGTGCTCCGGTGCTTTAGCAGCCCCGACATCGCCACTCCCTCCGATGGGGCGCTTCGGCGGCATCCTCAAACACTGACGGCTTTGAGGATTGAGAGCGGCATCGAGGATGCAAACGGAGAGAGAGGATTGTGTGTGCGTAGCGAGGATGGGGGTATGGCCGCTCAGGCGCACCATTAATATGGAGTAGTGGGAGTTGTGGGAGAGAGGCGGGCAGCGGTCAAACCGATGGCTCACCTCCCGGTGACCCAGCGCACAGGACTGCTGGCATGCCTACCAAAGTTTCACACATCTACTCGCACGCCTCCCAATGACACTACGTAGCGAGCACGCGTCCGTCAATTCACACACCTGCACACATGCCTCCCGTCTGCCTATGCGGCGGACTGCTCGCATGCGTCCCGTCGACTCACGCCTGCTCGCATGCCACACGGGTCGCGCGGCGGCATGTATATTGTTTTCCATTTGGATGATTAATGCTACCGCTTATTGCTTAACCGAAGCATGGCATGTATCCATTGTTGGTCTAACGCTCACGGTTCAAATAAATAATCCGTTGGGATATTGGTTCCCAATTATTAATAATCTGCCGTCTATAATTAGATAAATATTACATCAAAACTGGTCTCAAATTTGACAAAAAAGTACAATGCCACTTTGTATTGGTGTCCATGACAACATGATAAGCTTCATGAACTTCAAATAAGTTTTGGATGTACTAGAATTTAAAAATCAAGATTCTCAATGTTTGAAATTTGTTGCATGGTGAGTAAACATGCACCCAGTGAGACACATGTGTTTTTGCAATCCATTTATGTGCACTGTCACGTGTGCATGTAGCTCAAATTTGATTTTTGCACATTATACCCATGGAAAATCAATCAATCAATGTACTAAAACGTCTTAATGATCTCTGTGATTTTTTTGAAATTAAAACGT
This sequence comes from Aegilops longissima, assembly GCA_021605205.1. Taxonomy (NCBI): domain Eukaryota; kingdom Viridiplantae; phylum Streptophyta; class Magnoliopsida; order Poales; family Poaceae; genus Aegilops; species Aegilops longissima. Next base: position 281,083,667 of record CM038680.1, read on the forward strand.
CCCTCCTTTGGTAACATGTATGTTCACCGCGGGATAATTAGTTTAACATGCATCGTAGTTGCGGTGGATTCGCGGTGTGTGTGTGGGTGTGTACGTCTGTGGCTGGCAGGTGGCTCGCAGTACACAACGAGTTGTGAGCCACCGTGTGCGTTGGCCGTTTTGTTAGGCAGGCTGGTGCCACATCAGAGTTGTCAAATTGTTATTTAAAACATTACACAACCCTTTCATACATAAATGTTTTGGCCACAGGCAGTCGATGGTTGTCCTACACGACACTCGATACTCACGTGTGACGCTTTCTGTGGGCCCGCAAGGTCATTGTCCATCACTTTGACGAACAACCGGCAGTGAGGTTAATTTGACCAGCAAGGTAGAATCTTTTTTGTTTGTGTTATGGTGGTATATAGTACGCGTCGAAGAGGTGGGAGGGGACTAGCATATATACTATACGTATGTGTCCGTGAACAAGTACACCTCACTCAATGTCGGGACTTTTTGGTTACCGAGGCACGTGCCACATCAAAATTCTGAAATTGGTTATTCAAACATCACACAACACCTTTTTGGGCCACATGCATATATATCCTAGCTAGGACACTCACGTGTGACGCTTCCATCTGTGGGCCCATGAGGCCATCGTCGATGCATGCATGCATACATCACTTTGACCTACATCGGGAGAGGTTAATTAGTTTCACCATTGTAACATCCCAAATTTTCAATTTGGAATGTTATACATTAGGTCATCATGCATATCATATTTTCTCGCATTTTTCCGATCCTAGAAAATTTCACGCAACTCAAGGACCCTCGGAGAGAGTTGGAAGTTTCATTATTTTCATATTTGGGATTTCTCAAATTTTGAAAATAGGATCATTTGATTTATTTAAATTATCTTCATAAAGTTTTTCCTATAAAAAATATTTTGAGAGGGAATAATATGACTTTCCCAACATTTAGGAAAAATGAAGATATTGTAAATAAATCAAAATTTGGTTTTGGAAGATTTATTTTGCTTAGGCAAAAATGAGCATTTTAAAAAAAATTATGCATGTTTGCCATTTTTAAAGTTCATTTTGTTAGACTCATTTTTAGGAGTCGGGAAAATTGTTTTATTAAAATCGGAGTTCATTTGGTATTTTTTAATTAGTTTGGTTTAAATTTTAATTTAAAAAATCGCGCCTGGCCAGGCCAAGGCCCACCGCCCAGCCAGCCAGGCCCGGCCAGCCTGCCCACCTCCCTCTCCTCCGCGCCAGGCGGACTCCGCCGCCGCCACGCCACCGCCGCCCCGAGTCCGGCTCCGCCCGCCTCGCTGCCCCCTCCCCAAGCCACCCGGCCCCCCCCCCTTATAACCCGCGCCCCCCCCTCTCTCACCCCGAGCCGCCGCCGCCCCTCACCAGCGCCCGACCGAGCCTCGCCCGCCGACCTCGCCGCCCCTCCCGACCCGCCCGCGGACCCGCCACACGGAGCCCACGGAGCCGCCCGCGGCCCACCGGAGGTAGCCGCCGCCCGCCCGCCGATCCGGTTTTCCCTAAAACCGATCCGGTTTTTTTAAAAAGAGATGTTCGGTTTTTAAAACCCTAGATGGTTTTATTTTTTGGTTTTCTTATTTAACGAACGTTCACCGAACCGTTCGTTTCAATGAACGTGTTCGTTGGATTAGTTCTGTTAACGAACGTCCGTTATTTAATCCGTTCGTCGTTTTCTTTTAATCGGATTTAATCTGTTATTTTTACGATTCGATTTCGATCCGATTTTCAAATCTGTTTTATTTCTCGCTCGTTTATCGAATCAGGTGATTCAAGCGCTGGAGTTTAAATTCTGAAACCGCCGTTCCGACTAACCTACTTTCACAGAGTTTTGCTACTGTAAAATTTTGACCTAGTTTCAGATTGCTAAACCGAGTCGTTCTCTCTCGAGTTTCGACTTTCGATGTTTATTTTGATTCGAATCTTTTGCAACCAGGGTTCTTAAGTTGAACTTTCTGGTTAGATCTTTTATTCGAGATTTCCCCGTGCATTAGATGAGTACTTATTGTATGCTTGTTGTTTGTCTGCGTTAGATCACCGGTCGCCGCTTGTTACTTGAATCTCTAGGTCTCATGGATCATCGGCAAGGCAAGTAACACTTGATCATACTCTTCTACTACCCAGTTTTTATTGCATTAGATCAACCCTCAAACACTTGCATGTTTAGGATCTAATTAAATTGTGGGATTGGGAAGTAGATTGAGGTAGTACCTATTACTGTTTTACTTATGAAACCTTGGGAGTTACTTCTCGTTTGCTTATTATGCCATGCTATGCTAGTAGGCGTGGATTGGGTGAGTGAATATCCATGACAGATGTGAGATTGTTAATTAAAGGTTTATCTAAGGTGGCAACCTAAACACACATCTGGGTGGATTGAGGCACCTGGTTTCCATCAGACTTGCTGTATTTCTTGGACCGCCACCCGGGCTCTAAGGGATCATAAGATTATTCAAACTGGAAACTTCCGTGTGCAGCCACAAGCCAATTATGGGCTCTGGCGTAGTTGACTAAGTCGTCACGAACTCTTACGGTAGGCTAGCTGATGTAGGGGATGTAGGTTGGTACGGTCTACCCACATGTAAGGTGCTAGCGCTTACGAAGACTATGTCTCGGTCATCCGTTTCTCAAACACCATGTAGTCACGAGAACCAAGCGGAGGCGATCGAGTCTTGTGGGGAAAAGTCATAAAACCTCTGCAGAGTGTATAAACTAATCATGATTAGCCGTGTCCCGGTTATGGACAATTTGAGTATCTGGTAATTGAATATCATGTGAATCTCAACATGTTACTTCTAAATAAAAGTTATTGGGTTTTGATGAGTATTTTAATTGGGATTGAGGATCTGTCAACCATTCTCAATGTTTAACAACCACCATGATAGTTAAATAAAATTTATTCCTTTGATGTAGGGAAAAATCAGCTTTATGCAAATGTAACCGTAGAGCCTTACCACCAGCCATATATGCATGTAGTGTAGGCTTATTCATTCATTGCTCTTATGTGTTACATTGCGGCATATTCCATGTGTTGACCCGTTTTGGCTGCAACTTTCACGTTGCGAGACTTTTCGAACGACAGTAAGGTGTTAGGTCGTGGTTCTATACTCGATGATGCCGTTGGAGTTGATGGACTCGCTTATCTTCCAAGCCTTCCGCTGTTATTATTAGATGGCCTTAAGCCATATTATTGTAATAAGTTCCCTTGTGGACAACGATGTAATAAGTGTGTGATTGCTACTCTGCTATAAATCCTTGAATCTTGTGTGGTGTCGGCATTCTCGATCTAGGGATGACACTGAGCACGAGACTTGATCCATTCGGTCTGGTCGCTCTGAGAGTGGTATCGAGCACACGCCGATGTAGAGACACGACCACTAAGTTAAAGCCATAGATCACTACTCTCTTCCCATTTTCTAACTCCTCATCTTTTCTACTCTTTAGGATGACGGACGCGAAGATCAAGTACACCCAACCGGATGAAGGCACACCTTTTGGATTTCACTTGAAGGAAGTTACTAAGTACCTGAACATTGGACTACCAAGCTTCACCGGGACTTTCAACGCCACTCTGCCTGAAGAGGAGCGCTGGAAGATTCACGCTCACGTTCCAGGAAGGACATTCGCCCCAATCACCAAGCCTATAGATAGTGTTTTCAGTGCACCAACTTGGAGTCTGGGAAAGAGCATGGCAGCTCACATTACCATGGGACGCATTGGAGAAGTTTATCAAGAAGACCTCAAGGATACCATCTACCAGATTTGCGGACGCCGAGATGACAAGCGGGGCGTCGTCGGCACCAAGAAGGATAGGTCCATTGCAGCTTTCATCCAGAATTAAATCAGCACATTCGGCGCCAGAGAACCAAATGTGCAACGACATGTTGGAGTTGCGAAGACAAAAGGAAGGATCATCGAACGGAAGAAGAACTAAAGACTACGGAAGGACTACATGGACGAGATCGTAGCTCGGCAAGACACAATAACGATCTTAAGTATGAGATCGAAGAACTCAAGAAGAAGTTGGCGCTCAGGAATGAAGACCAGTATGTCGAATACCCAAGCGACTACATCAACATCGACGACACCGATTTGGATCCAAGTGAACCCGACTTTGAAGACGAAGTGGAGCGGACATCATGGAGTCTTCCACGGTTCAAATTAGTAGAAGTCCCCACATATTAGTAGTATTTCCTCCATGTAAACATTATAGTACACGCACTTTTGCGATAGTTAGGTCGTTGTAAGCCCTTGTTTGATTGAATGAAGTGATTTTGTGTGCATTTGCTCATGTGCATTTGGGTAGTGATTCCTTAGACCTCATTCTATTCTACATTTCTCTTCTTTTCTAAACCCATCGATGCCTCCGAGACGCGACCCGGATTCGTTTTCCGCCGAGATCACCCAATTGATCCAGCAGCAGAATACCCCGATTCAAACATTGGTGCGAAACCAGGCAACAACAACAACAACAACCCACCGCCACCACCACCACTGCGGATCATCGACTCGTTTCCTTAGACTGAATCCGCGGTGTATTCTAGTAGAACCGAGCCGATTGTAGCAGATGACCGGCTCCGCAAGATAGGAAGGGAGCTGACCACTGCAGGATGCATGATGGTGAAAGAGTGAAGTTTGCAGACACCAGCTTGAAGGACCCGCAGCAAGCATGGTGGGAGAATTTCACAGCCACTTATCCCGTGAACACCGCCACATGGGACCAGTTTGACAAGCTTTTCAGACCGCCCATGTTTCAGCAGGAGCCATGGCCATGAAGAAGCGTGAGTTTCGCAACTTACGCCAAGGAGGAAGGACTGTTGGCGATCGTGGATGATTTTAGCAAATTAGCACGTTATGCCCCGGATGACGTTACTACGGATGCAGCTAAACAGGAGAAGTTTCTAGAAGGACTGAATGATGAGTTCAGATGCCGTTGATGGTAGCAAGTTTCAACAACTACCAGGAGTTAGTAGACCGAGCTCTCATGATTGAAGGAAAGCAGCAGACAAATTGAGAACCGCAAGAGGAAGTATGGACAAGGGAAGTATAACTCGATCCCAGCAGAAGCCTCGTTATACCCCTAAATCAGGAATTCAGTTTCAGATACCCATGGAGGAGGTAATTCGCATAACCATAATGGCACCAAGAATGGGAGCGGAATGGAGGAAGCAACGACAGAATCGCACCAACCCGTCAACACCATCCAAGGTAGACTGAGTCACATTACTTGCTTTAAGTGCCGCAAGATGGGCACTATGCAAATGACTGTCCGAAGGCGAATGGAAATGGCAATGGAAGCTCGGAAAGAAGCCCAACCCTTTCAACAGGGGACGGGTGAACCACATTGATGTGGAGGAGGTTGAAGATCAGCCCGATGCGATGAATCGGTAAGTTTTTGGTTAAGTCATTTACTGCGGTTGTTCTTTTCGATCTTGGTGCATCGCATTCATACATATCAAGGGATTTGTGGATAAGTACAAATTACCGACCCAAGCCCTTAGGTCACCCATGCTAGTAACCTCACCCGAGCAGAATACATGGCTAGTAAATGGTGTGATCGACCGCCACTACTGATTGGACACTATGTTTTCCCTCGGACCTAATAGTTACGGAATCCCAAGGATTGGATGTGATATTAGGAATGGATTGGTTATCAAAGTATGGAGGAAACATAGATTGTACCACAAGGTCAATTTTGCTCACCACACGGAAGGAAGGAGGATTAAGTATGTATCACGGCACGAGCCGAGGAGAGCACAAGTAAATTGCTTATCGAGGTGGTACAGAAGAAGTACCGATGGTAAAGGATTATCTGATGTATTTCCTAAGAATTGCCAGAATGCCACCGGATAGAGACATTGAGTTTTTGATCGAACTGTTGCGAGAACAGGCCCGATATCGAAGCGACCGTCATGTGATGCCCACAAAGGATTTGGCGAAATCAAGAAGCGATTAAGGAACTATTGGATAAAGGTTTTATTCGCCCAAGTTCTTCACCTTGGGGATCACCCGTTTTGTTAGTGGAGAAGAAGGATGGATCTTTGAGAATGGTTGTTGATTACCGTGGATTGAATGAAGTAACAATCAAGAACAAGTACCCACTACCTATGATAAATGATCTGTTTGATCGCACAAGGAGCCAAAGTGTTTTCTAAGATCGACTTGCGATCGTGGTACCATCGATTGAAGATTCGGGAGCAAGACATACCCAAGACCGCATTTACCACGAGATATGGACTGTATGAGTATACCGTTATGTCATTTGGATGACTAACGCACCAGCCTATTTCATGAACCTGATGAACAAAGTGTTTATGGAGTTTTTGGATAAGTTAAATCGTGGTGTTCATTGATGACATTTTGATTTTCTCGAAGAATGAAGAGGAACACAAGGAACATTTGCGATTGGTTTTGGAGAAACTGAGGGAACACCAGTTGTATGCCAAGTTCAGCAAATGTGAGTTTTGGCTAAAGGAAGTTGGATTTCTCGGACATGTTATATCCGGAGAAGGGATAGCAGTTGACCCCACAAAAGTTGAGACCGTAACCAAATGGGAAGCACCAACGACAGTTGGAGAGATTCGAGTTTCCTTGGACTCGCAGGATACTACCAAGATTCATTGAGAATTTCTCAAGAATTGCAAAGCCTATGACAGAATTGTTGAAGAAGGAAAACAAATTCATATGGACCGAGGACTGTGAGGCAAGTTTTCAGGAGTTGAAGGAAAGATTGGTTACCTCACCAGTTTTGATATTGCGAGATCGGACTAAGGATTATGAGGTGTATTGCGACGCTTCACGTCGAGGACTTGGAGCCGTGCTTATGCAGGAAGGAAGAGTTGTTTCGTATGCTTCACGACAACTTAAGCCCCATGAGTTGAATTATGCCACTCATGATTTGGAGTTAGCAGCCGTTGTGCATGCCTTGAAGACGTGGAGACATTTTCTCATTGGAAATCATTGTGAAGTATATACGGATCACAAGAGTTTGAAGTACATTTTCACACGTAAGAATTGAATCTCGGACAAAGGAGATGGTTAGAACTTATCAAGGATTATGATATGAGATTGCATTATCACCCGGAAAGGCTAATATCGTAGCGCACGCATTGAGCCGTAAGAGCCACGTCAATACCCTAATGAGGGAGGAATACCCAATGAGTTAGTCGAGGACCTTCGAGAGCTATGTTTGGAAATAGTTCCAGAGGCTATGTAGCAGCATTGGAGATTCAATCGACACTAATGGACAAAATCGAGAAGCCCAAAAGGCGATAAGGAAGTTGCCTCTATAAAGGAGAAAATGAGCAAAGGAAAAGCTAAAGGATTTCGTGAGGACGAGCACGATACCCTATGGTTTGAAGACCGTGTTTATGTGCCCAATGACCCAGAGATCAGGAAGTTGATTTTGCAAGAAGCCCATGATTCACCCTATTCGAATCACCCAGGAAATACCAAGATGTATTTGGATTTGAAGAATATTTTCCTGTGGACCGGAATGAAGAAGGATATTGCGGAGTATGTAGCAGTTTGTGACGTATGTCAGAAAGTAAAAGCAGAACATCAGAAGCCAGCAGGATTGTTACAACCGTTGCCGATACCCGAATGGAAGTGGGATAAACTAGGCATGGATTTCATCACAGGTTTGCCAAAGACCCGTTCAGGAGATGACTCGATTTGGGTCATAGTCGACCGTTTGACCAAGGTAGCTCATTTCATTCCAGTCAAGACTACCTATAGCAGTGCTAAGTTGGCAAAGATATACATGACCAGAATTGTGTGTTTACACGGAGTTCCGAGGAGCATTGTATCAGACAGAGGAACCCAGTTTACCTCGAAATTTTGGAACCAGTTGCACGAAACATTGGGAACCAGACTAGAATTCAGTACAGCTTTCCACCCACACACCGATGGACAGACCGAGAGAGTCAATCAGATTTTAGAGGACATGCTGAGAGCTTGTGCACTAGATTATGGATCCAGCTGGGATGATAATTTCCCGTATGCAGAATTTTCCTACAACAATAGTTACCAAACCAGCTTAAAGATGGCACCTTTCGAGGCTCTGTATGGAAGAAGGTGCAGGACACCGTTGTCATGGGACTAAACGGAGATCGTCGGTTGTTTGGACCAGATTTGATTAAGGAGTGCGAGCGAAGGTTAAGTTGATTCGAGACAGGCTCAAGGTAGCCCAGTCCGCACGTAAGAGCTATGCCGATTCAAAGCGCAGCGATTGAGTATGAAGTTGGAAGCAGTATATCTCGAGTATCACCGCTTGAGGGTTAAGCGTTTTGGAGTTAAAGGAAAGTTAGCACCCGTTTCGTTGGACCATATAAGATTTTGCAACGCATGGGAGAAGTTATGTATAAGTTGGAATTGCGGAAGGACTGTCGAGGAGTTCATGATGTATTCCATGTTTCTCGATTGAAGAAATGTCACCCGAGATAGCAGAGGTACCGTTAAGAGACACGGTGCCACTGGAAGCAATTCAGTTGAAGGATGACTTGACATATGAGGAAAAACGGTTAAGATTCTCGATTATGCCAGTGAGTTACCCGCAGCAAGGTTATCAAGTTTTGCAAAGTTCATTGGAGCTACCACACCGAGGATGTAGCCACCGGGAAAGAGAGGAAGTTTTGCTTAAGGACCACCTCACCTATTTTCTAGCCAACCCGAATCTCGAGGGCTAGATTCATCTTAAGGGTAGGTTTGTAACATCCCAAATTTTCAATTTGGAATGTTATACATTAGGTCATCATGCATATCATATTTTCTCGCATTTTCCGATCCTAGAAAATTTCACGCAACTCAAGGACCCTCGGAGAAGTTGGAAGTTTCATTATTTTCATATTTGGGATTTCTCAAATTTTGAAAATAGGATCATTTGGATTTATTTAAATTATCTTCATAAAGTTTTTCCTATAAAAAATATTTTGAGAGGGAATAATATGACTTTCCCAACATTTAGGAAAAATGAAGATATTGTAAATAAATCAAAATTTGGTTTTGGAAGATTTATTTTGCTTAGGCAAAAATGAGCATTTTAAAAAAATTATGCATGTTTGCCATTTTTAAAGTTCATTTTGTTCGACTCATTTTTAGGAGTCGGGGAAAATTGTTTTTATTAAAATCGGAGTTCATTTGGTATTTTTTTAATTCGTTTGGTTTAAATTTTAATTTAAAAAAAAATCGCGCCGCCCCCCCCCTGGGCCAAGGCCCAGCCGGCCCAGCCAGCCAGGCCCGCCCACCTCCTCTCCCTCCGCGCCGGGCGGACTCCGCCGCCGCCGCCACCACCCGCCCTGGAGTCCGGCTCCGCCCGCCTCGCTGCCCCCCTCCCCAAGCCACCGGCCCCCCCCTTATAACCCGCCCCCCCCCTCTCTCTCACCCCGAGCCGCCCGCCGCCCTCACCGCGCCCGACCGAGCCCCGCCCCGCCGACCTCGCCGCCCCTCCCCTCCCCGCCCATGGGACCCCGCACACCGGAGCCCCGCCGGAGCCACCGGCGAAGCCACAGGAGGTAGCCGCCGCCCCGCCCCGCCGATCCGGTTTTCCCCTAAAAACCGATCCGGTTTTTAAAAAGAGATGTTCGGTTTTTTTAAAACCCTAGATGGTTTTATTTTTTTCGGTTTTCTTATTTAACGAACGCTCACCGAACCGTTCGTTTCAATGAACGTGTTCGTTGGATTAGTTCTGTTAACGAACGTCCGTTATTTAATCCGTTCGTCGTTTTCTTTTAATCGGATTTAATCCGTTATTTTTCTGATTCGATTTCAGATCCGATTTTCAAATCTGTTTTATTTCTCGCTCGTTTATCGGAATCAGGTGATTCAAGCGCCTGGAGTTTCGTTACGAAACCGCCATTCCGACTAACCTACTTTCATAGAGTTTTGCTACTGTAAAATTTTGACCTAGTTTCAGATTGCTAAACCGAGTCGTTCTCTCTCGAGTTTCGACTTTCGATGTTTATTTTGATTCGAATCTTTTGCAACCAGGGTTCTTAAGTTGAACTTTCTGGTTAGATCTTTTATTCGAGATTTCCCCGTGCATTAGATGAGTACTTATTGTATGCTTGTTGTTTGTCTGCGTTAGATCACCCGGAGTGCGCCGCTTGTTACTTCGAATCTCTAGGTCTCGCGGATCATCAGCAAGGCAAGTAACACTTTGATAATACTCTTCTACTACCCAGTTTTTATTGCATTAGATCAACCCTCAAACACTTGCATGTTTAGGATCTAATTAAATTGTGGGATTGGGAAGTAGATTGAGGTAGTACCTATTACTGTTTTACTTATGAAACCTTGGGAGTTACTTCTCGTTTGCTTATTATGCCATGCTATGCTAGTAGGCGTGGATTGGGTGAGTGAATATCCATGACAGATGTGAGATTGTTAATTAAAGGTTTATCTAAGGTGGCAACCTAAACACACATCTGGGTGGATTGAGGCACCTGGTTTCCATCGAGACTTGCTGTATTTCTTGGACCGCCACCGGGCTCTAAGGGATCATAAGATTATTCAAACTGGAAACTTCCGTGTGCAGCCACAAGCCAATTATGGGCTCTGGCGTAGTTGACTAAGTCGTGCGAACTCTTACGGGTAGGCTAGCTGATGTAGGGGATGTAGGTTGGTACGGTCTACCCACATGTAAGGTGCTAGCGCTTCTGAAAGACTATGTCTCGGTCATCCGTTTCTCAAACACCATGTAGTCACGAGAACCAAGCGGAGGCGATCGAGTCTTGTGGGGAAAAGTCATAAACCTCTGCAGAGTGTATAAACTAATCATGATTAGCCGTGTCCCCGGTTATGGACAATTTGAGTATCTGGTAATTGAATATCATGTGAATCTCAACATGTTACTTCTAAATAAAAGTTATTGGGTTTTGATGAGTATTTTAATTGGGATTGAGGATGCTGTCAACCATTCTCAATGTTTAACAACCACCATGATAGTTAAATAAAATTTATTCCTTTGATGTAGGGAAAAATCAGCTTTATGCAAATGTAACCGTAGAGCCTTACCACCAGCCATATATGCATGTAGTGTAGGCTTATTCATTCATTGCTCTTATGTGTTACATTGCCAAGATATTCCATGTCTTGACCCGTTTTGGGCTGCAACTTTCACGTTGCACTTTTCGAACGACGAGTAAGGTGTTAGGTCGTGGTTCTATACTCGGTGATGCCGTTGGAGTTGATGGACTCGCTTATCTTCCAAGCCTTCCGCTGTTATTATTAGATGGCCTTAAGCCATATTATTGTAATAAGTTCCCTTGTGGACAACGATGTAATAAGTGTGTGATTGCTACTCTGCTATAAATCCTTGAAATCTTGTGTGGTGTCAAGACATCGATCCAGGGATGACACCGAGCACAGAGACTTGATCCATTCGGGTCTGGTCGCTACAACCATTGATGAGGATTCTTTTGGGTTTGTCACGGCAGATGTCCTAGGGTGAGGACTTAGTCGTGAGGCCAACGCATCTATGTAGTAACTTGAGAGGGGTTGAGTGGAATCGAGAGACGCAACACAAGACAAGGATTTAGACAGCTTCGGGCCCCGGGAAACATCATCCGGTAATAACCCTACATGTTGTTTGTGGCTAGGTCTCATTATCATCATGAGGGAAACGCCATAAACCGGCTCTTTGTGTCTAGCCCTAGAGATTGTTTCTTCTTTCCTCTCCCTCTTTGGGGAGCCCTGCCCCTCCTTATATAAATTGAAGGGGCAGGTTACATGTGGAGTCCTATTAGGATTAGGACTAGTCTACCTTCTAATACAAACCGGATACAAGTCTGGGTCTTAACTCCTTGTAAGGTAAATATTCCTCATGCCTTTCCTCTGAAACCGGCCCATCATTAACATGAACCGGCCTTCTGGGCCTTGGGCCTTGTCATCCGTTTGACCCGCCTGCCGGGTCATCAGTGAGTCATAATGACCAGGTGGGTTGCTTGTAAACCGCCAAGTTAGGGCGGGTCGCCAATGAATCGCCAAGTGTGAGTCGGGTCTCGAGTAAACCGCCAAGTCCGGCCGGGTTATACTTCCGGCCGGTTTACACCGCGGGGTATATCCCTGACATTAGCCCCCGGTTTAATTTGGATTTATCCATGTTAAACTGATCCTGTAAAATAAACACAAGAACAAACTTGACAGATTATGCTCCGGGTTAAGAATTCTTGTAAACCGGCATCTGATCACCCTTAAGTCCTTGTCATTTCCTCCTTCTGAAAAATCTGAGTCAATAGACCAGCTTCATAATCAATTTGCTTGTAGAATATATTTCATAAATAAAGAATCCATTTGAATCTGCCTTCAATGCACTGACTTGACAAAATTATTGGTCTTCAAATTTTCAACTGATATCCGCCGGTTCGAAAATGTAGGACTTGCCGGTTTATCATTGTCAAAATTGCCGGGTTATAAAAACTGATAATTCTAGGTCATGATTGTTTCCAACGCCGGTTCATCATTGTTGCCAACGCCGGTTCATAATTATTGATGATGCCGGGTTATGATTGTTGTAAACACTGGGTTATAATGATTGGTGATCCGGGTCAATCTGGTTTGCTCAAAACTGAAAATTGGAAGATATTTCTCCCTTATATCCATATTACCTGTAGCCCCCAAGTCTTGAACAGAACAAAGTGATGATTTGAGACTTGTTTCCATATAATTACTGCCACTTTGAAGAAATCTATGTCCATCTCAGTCACTAGTAAAAACTGAATACTCCATATATGTAGCCCCCAAGTGCCGGGTTGTCTTGCTTGCAGCAACCTGGGACTTGAAATTACCTTATGCTCATAAAAACTTCAACCAGTGTAGCCCCCAAGGGTCGGGTCATTATGCAATAATGAGCAGGGACTTTGTAAATATAATCATGTAGATTTGAGCAGTGATGTGTAGCCCCCAAGGGCCGGCTCATTATGATGTGATCAGTCGGGTCTTTAATAAGATGAGAAAAAAATGACTTTGCATTAGCCCCCAAGTGTCATGGTGCATGATTGCAGCGACATGAGACTTTCATATTTGATATAATCTCAATTTAAATAATGTAGCCCCCAAGTGCCGGGTCGTAAGCCTGCAGCGACTCGGGACTATTCCTTTAATTGTAGAATAAATCATATCCATCGATAATATAATAGCCATTGCGCTAAAGCGACTTTGAAAACCTTAATCATAATACTAGTTACTGATAACCATAATAAAATCCAGCCATGTTGGCTATTTGAATAATATAATCCAAAGATTTATAAGCACATGATTCCAATGGCGCAATCCAAATATATACTGGCGACTTATAGTCCAAAGCCAAGCTGGTTTAATAAACGCCGGTGATTTATCATCATACTGGCGACATATAGTCGAAAGCCAGGCCGGTTTAATAAACGCCGGTGATTTATCATCATACTTTATTCAACCTGTTTCTGCATACAACAAGTTTAAAGTGTCATGGCGGTTTACCGCCGGACGGGTCATAATGCCCAACATATAACCTGGGTTGATAACCAAGGCTGGCCTTAAGAATAATCAAATAGGAAATATATCATACATGTGACATTGAATCACATCGCTGGTTGGCCAACTTTATTGTAGTAAGGGTGATAATTCCAATCTTGAGTACTGATAACTCCTTCCATATTGTGCCGGTTTATGATAAAACCGTACCAGGTTGTGATAAACACCGGATTAACCATATATAATACTGGCGACTTATAGTCGAAACCAGACCGGGCAGATAGTCTCCGGATTATAACTTGATCATGTATTGACAACTTGGAGTTGACAGCCTAACCGGGTTGATGAACACCGGTTTGAAAATATCACAAATCTTGTCAAAAGAAAGAAAAACTTTAGCAAAAGGCAAATAAAAACCGTTGTAGTCGAGGCTTTTCACGGGCTGCCAGGCCCCAAATTCGAGGCTTTTCATGGGCTGCCAGGCCACTGACTTAAACCATTTTTGCAAAGCCTTTTAAGATGGTCCGTGTCAGTGTCAAAACCGGCGGATCTCGGGTAGGGGGTCCCGAACTGTGCGTCTAGGCGGATGGTAACAGGAGACAAGGGACACGATGTTTTACCCAGGTTCGGGCCCTCTTGATGGAGGTAAAACCCTACGTCCTGCTTCATTAATATTGTTGATGTGTGTTACAAGAGTGGATCTACCACGAGATCAAAGAGGCTAAACCCTAGAAGCTAGCCTATGGTATGATTGTTGTATATTGTATATATGTCGACTAGCCTGGCCCTGGTTTATATAATGCACCAGAGGCCTAGGATAACAAGAGTCCTAGCCGAATACGCCGGTGGGGGAGGAGTCCTTGTCTTGATCACCAAGTCTTGTGGAATCTTCCTTGTATGCGGCACCTGTCCGGATTGGCCCATGAGTATGCGGCCCTGGGGGTCCTCGGCCCAATCTAACCGATTGGGGGACGACGTGGTGAGTACCCCCTAGTCCAGGACACCGTTAGTCCGCAATCCTTAACCAATCATCGTTTTAACTTGACAAGTTCAGGGTCTGCATTTTAGAGTAACTTGTCAAAGTTCGAAGGGTCATACCAGGTTTACCTGGGCGACGTGACTTACTTAAAGAGGCAGGTTAACCCGGGGTTTTAGGTGTATACACCAGGGTTCCAAGCCATGGCTTGATAGCCCATTACAAGTGTAGATTCTAAGTTCATTGCGATAGCAAAGAATCCCCAAGTAACATTTTGAGCTGTGCTCAGTGGGTGCCTATGTTTGAGTTGTTGTTTTACAACACTCTCTTTGGCCCCGGATTGATTTGGTTTTGAGCCGATCAAAAGGTGTGACTATGGTTCGGATACGACCAAGCCCCCAAGTGATGTTGTGGCATTGCGCCGATCAAGAGGTGTAGCTATGGTTCGGATACAACCAAGCCCCCAAGTGATCAATAATATGATAAGCCAATAAGGCATGATACCCATGTTTGAACCGCGCATCATGGCAGCAGTTCCTCTTTGGCACCCTTTAACTTTTTGCAAGAGATAAATCCTTCTTGAACCGGGATTTTGAACCGGATATTGAGAGCTTCAAAGCTTTATGGGAGAGAGATGTCTCTTGAGCCGGATTTTAAACCGGAATCTTCATTTTGAGCCAGAAATTATCTGACGGCCTTTAAACTTGAACTTGCGAGAAGTTAATTCCTTTTTGAACCGGACATTTTAAACCGGATTTGAGAGCTTCAAAGCTATGTGGGAGAACAGATTTCCCTTGAACCGGATTGTAAACCGGATATTTGAGAGCTTTAGTGAGACTGACTTCCCTTGAGCCGATTTGTAAACCGGAATCCTTTCTGATGACCCGGAACTTCTTAATTGAGCCAGGATTTTGTAACTGTCATATACTTTCAAAGCCGGAAATTTTCGGACGACCCCTTTAAATTTTCATCAATATAACAATAGCTTCCGGGACCGGGTTATCCTTACATCCATCGTCCTGGGGTTCTTAAATTTGCTGAAACTGGCAAGATTTGCCGAGTCATGTCATCGTAGCCCCCGAGTCTCAAAGGTGACTCGAGGAGTTGGCTTGAGGCTCTCCATATTTGATCGTGATATAAATCGGCATAACTTGTATATCACTGGTGTTGATAGCACGATGTGAATCCACAGAAGGTTGAGGTGACTGCGGCGGGTTATAAATGGTCACGTATGAGTCGTGTCAGCAACTCGGCTAATGGTTCCTTCCAACTAGCGATTTGAAGTTAACCAAACTGTAGTGGCGGCGACTTGTGCGCCCGCCCATTGAGCCATCCAGTGCAGACGGTGGTTGATAGTATATGATAATTTGTCTCCATTTTGTTGAAAGAAAAACCGGGCTATCCAAGCTGTGACTTACTCATGCTCAATAAACAGCTCATGCAGAAAGGTGCGGCCCGGTGTGTTGATGTAGACCAGGCCGCGAGAGACGGATGGAAAATACGACTGCAGCATCAAAGGCGGCACAGACAGATGAATCGACCGTGGTGTTGTAAGACGGCGTGGACGGGCGAGTCAACCATGTCGTTTTGATGTAGTGAACAATTGTCCTCCATCACAAAACATCACAGGCCAGAGTAATTGTTTTTTGACAAAAGGAATATGTGCCAAATTTATATTTAAAAGGATATCACCTGATTCGCCTGGACAACAAATGAATCGGCCGTGGCATTGTAAACTGGCGTGGACGGGAGAGTCGGCCACGGGGTCGGACGGGTAAATCGCCCATAGTGTTGCAAACCGCCGCGGACGAGCGAGTTGTCTTCCACGTTGTAAGCTGGCGCGGACACGTGAACCGGCCGCGAGGGCGGACGAGCGAGTCGTCCGTGGCGTTGTAAGGTGGTGCGGACGGGCGAGTCAGCTGGCGCGTTTGATGTAAACTGGACCGAGACACACGTGCTCGTAGAGCCACGCGGCACAACCGAACGTGCATCCGCGGTATAACACCACTAACTGTAACCCGTGGATACAACAGCAGATAATTTGTAAGAATGAAGTAAACTCCTTCCGGCCCATAATATAAGATGTTAATTCATCTAATATGTGTGTATATTGGATGTTATAAGATACTCCCTCTGTTCCTAAATATTTATCTTTCTAGAGATTTCAAATGGACTACCACATACGGATGTATATAGACATATTATAAAGGAGTGTTGTACTACATCATTGTGCGATTGCTGTTTAGCTTCTAATATTAAATTGGTGCTTTTAGGTACATATGTCATTGGTAAAGATCCGCGTTTCGACCCTTTCTGCGTATGGGGCAATGAGATATCGATGAACCAGCATCCAGTGAGGAAGCTGATAAAGATTGTTAGTAAAATGGGTCCAAAGATGGCAATTAAACTATTTGTTTACACTTTATCCAAGACAACAGCGAACTGCAGGATGGTAAGTAAGAACACTGCAGCCTTCTTTTTACTGCCCATAATGAGTTGTGTTAGATGACAATGTCTGAATCTTTTTCCTTTGCAGTTTACTCAAGATTACCTCTCAAACTACATGATTGTGGGCATGCAAAGGTTAAAGTATTTCTACCATAATACGATGATTATCTAGATGTTTTCATGAAGACCGTGAAGGATGGGCGGTCGGCCATCACAAGGGGTTGGACTAGAGTCGTGCGTGCCTTCTACATGGAGGAGGGCACAATATGGGCATTCCACTTCACCTTGTTCAGCAACCAGAATATATTTCGCCTCTTTTTTTACTGTCTTTAATAGTACAAGTATACTACTGTGGTTCATCATTCTTTATTTGGTTCTTATGTAATTCTTGAACATATGTACCTATGAATCGAATAATGCATTGGTTGTTTGAACCTGATGGATATGAATAAATCTGTAGCATACTTTCAAATTCAAATCCAAATCTCGTACAATTTGGAAAAGCATCAATTAAATTACGGTGAAATTACGCTCTCCAGGTTGTTATGGCACAGACGGTTGGTAAAACACAAACGTTTGTTATATGCACCATAATCGGAGACGGTTCCCACAGAGGAAACATGTGCAAGCATGCACACAGTTGCCGTTTGGAAAGCATGTGCGACGTCAGACAATATCACAAACGGTGCGGGCAAACTAAACGTTTGTGTTAGTTGCCTTATCGTACACGATTTGCAACCATGAACTTTTTCTGATGAAGTATGCATAGTAAATGTTGCACCACAGAATAGTGCGTGCGATAGTTGTCGTGTACGACGATGTTACGATGGTCCGACTTTTCGTAATCCTGTCGGACACTCGTACTACGATTAGCTAATCTTCTTAACAGTGAACCGTTTGTGATGGGCCGCGCATCATACACGTTCTATAATAGTGAACCGTTTGTGATGGGCCGCACATCGTAAACGTAGCACCACAGAATGCCGACTGTGATAGCAATCCGAGCAGAAACGAGTAGGAGTACTGTAGGGGCCCTATCCCCGATGGTTTCTGGGTCGTGTGGGAAGGACCCCCCTATCGCCCCACTCACTTGGCAAAGGTTGCAAATGTCGTCGCGGAAAGGGGTTAAAACCTGTTTGTTTAGGACCGACGCGCACCAGTGCTAAATGCGTCACGGGCTGACCAATGTGGCGCAGGACGGAACCGAACCAAGGGTCACCACGGCCCACCGGACCTCACGCGGTGACACGCCCTCTACCCCCAGGTCCCGTTATCTTCTCACACCCACACATGCACAGACACCACACAAAAAAATTCTCCTCGTGCCTCTATCCCCCCCTTGCATATACACACTCAATGGCATCTCTCGCCGTGACATCATGTTCGTCTCTCTCTCTACACCTCTGTCATTTCTCGTGCTATCTCTCCCATGTCCCCCCCCGCCAGCCCCTCTATCCATGCCTCTCTCGAATACGTAATACACACACATACCTCTCTAGGCCCTGCCAAATACATCAACTACACATTCACACATGTTACATCATGTACCCCATTGATCTAAAAAAGCGCTCTCTTCACGTTTATTTCGCATACAACATTCCTTTTGAATAAAACCACACAAAGTGTGGCCAAAAAATTATTTTAGAATTTCTACATATATACAACATTACAAAGTTATAAGGAGGAGTATGAACGTTAATTTGCATTGCTGGTGCCCATAATGATATATATTCTACACTGTGAATTTTTATATTTTTATACTATATATAAAGTTAGTCATAATAAAGAGAAACAAAGAGCATCTCTCTCTCCATCGGATACACCCCCTCTACGCCCCTTTCACGTACGCAACAAACTATCTCCGGGTCCTCTAAAAGTACGCCCCGAGCACACTCACGCATATTTCATCCTTCTCTCGCAATATATACAGTGGCGATTATTGTATTTGAAGCGAAATCACGATACGTACATTTGACTTCAAAATCCACTCATTACGGTCACCATTTACGTTTTGTGGTTATTATATAGTCACGGGCTCATCGTAACACTCTGTATTTGCTCAAGACACGACTAATTGACCAGTTAAACGCTCCACGCGGCACCTCTAGTGTTGCATCACATTATCTCACTACCATTGGGCCCACCTATCGACGTGTATCTACTCTACTCTTATAAAAAACAGAGTTGGTGATGATGGTGTGCCTGCCATCCTGCAATATAGGCCGTCCGACTTATATCTGACGGATAGGAAGGAAACTATGGCAGTTCTGCAAAAAGGTACCCACACCCCTCTCCACATTTGCAAATAAGGCCTTCCCTCGTTCATCCTTTTGTCTCACAAGATAAACTACTCATACAAATGCCTCTTGATGTTACGTGCAATGCACGTGCATCTTTCTAGTAAGAATGAAAACAAACGATAAAAAATATTGGACGGTGGTTCGAAGTCTTGACTGCGGGCATAGCAGACAAGGTGGCCTTGTATTGGTATGCTGATCCGTCTATTTTAACACACAATAAGTGGTGTGGTGATTATACACACACGCACGCATGCACACGAACTACATGAACGTAGCACTCACACGAACACATGCATCCACGCACACACGCAACACTCACACGTACACACACAACCACGCACGCACGCAACACTCACACGCACCACTACAAAAAAAATACACTTCCGTGATGATACATGTTTATCACAGTAGGTCATGTTTTCTGTCATGCATGTACATCCATGACAAATTTATGACATAATCAAGATAGTCGTACATGTGCTGTCATAGAAGTGTTCCATGACATTAGTAGAATTATCATCACGGAAGTGTCCACTTGCATGACGATAAATCACGCGTCACAGAAGTGCTTTCGTCAAGGGTGATCGACACGTGGCATCCACCGTAACGGAATGCCGTTAAGCTATTGGGTCCAGTTTTGGATCCGATAACCCGTTAACAGCCCCTACCATGGGGATTTTCTACGTGTAAAATCATCATTGGCTGGAGGAAACATGTGTCGGCTCACCGTTGGGACAGATGTCATCCACTCATTGGACCGAAGGCGCCTATGACACGTCGACACATGGCACGGCCGAACCGAGGCCCATTCCTGTGAAAAGGCCGGCCCGTTTGACTTGGTCAAAAGGTGGCGGGCCGGCCCACGGAAAGCCTATTAACGGCCTGTTCGCATATAGCCCATTTACAACCCGCTAACCTAGGGCTGGTTACAACCTATCCGAACTAGGCCCAGTAGCGTCATCTGGGCCGTCCAATATGATTCCAGCCCATTTTAAGTTCCGTCCCATGTATGGCCCATGACGTCTTTCGGCCCATATGAGGCCCTTTGTAACTCTTGGCCCATTAACGACCCGTGGTGAAACTGGTCCGTAATGAACAGTGTATCACTTTATACCCATTTACGGCCCATTAATCCATTGGGCCGTTTGGAACCCATGTTATCTTTCGGCCTTCTCAGGGCCCATTTATTCTTGGGCTCATTTCCAGCATTCGGTTACTTACGGCCCTTTACTGCCATTTTCTGCTTGTGGGCCAAATTCAGCCCGTGGTTACAGTCGGCCCATTTGTGGCCAGTTAATACGTTGGGCCGTTTTCATAGCGTCATCAAATACGGCCTATTAACGACAGCCCGTTATGGTCGGCCCATGAACGGACGACTCCAACTCTAGCCCGTTTACGACCATAATGTGGTCTGTTTTTGGCCCATTTTTGGCCAATCGATCATACGGACCGTCTAAGGCCCATTGATGATACGGCCCGTAGAAGGCCCATTGTTTCTATGGCCTGTAGAAGGCCCATTGTTTCTACGGACCATAGAAGGCCCATTGTTTCTATGGCCCGTAGGAAGCTCAGTGTCACTACAGTAAATATGTAGCCCATGTCCTGTTAAAGGCGGGAAACTACTATAGGTTTAGACCTGATAATGGCCCAAGATGATTATAGGCCCACGTTTTGGCCCATATGAGTAACGGGTCGGCCTGAAGACCGACAACACTGAGATCCACTGAACCTTCCATCCTAAATTACAGCATACCGATCAAAGAATAAACCTAGACTATACAACAAAGAAATTACGGCATATTACATCCACTGGGAATCAAAGTTCGCTACCGGTGATAATAAAGCACAACAAGACCGTGGATTACATACAATGGGCATCAAAGGTCGCCACCAGTGCATATAAACGCGTCGACAAAAGAATATACAAAACTGAGAGCACTTCAGAAGGCACTAGACCTGGAAAGCTCGGGCCCCGCAAGCAGTCGAACAAGCTGATGAGACCTCATTTGTGTCAACGATAGATGCTTCATCCCTAGCTGTATGGCACCATAGTGCGCAAGGCAGTTCCCTGACATCTTCATTACATCTTTGGCTTCAAGTCGGAGCTAAGCTGAAGCAAGCCTTTCCGCTTTAAGTTGAGACTGAAGAAGTCGAACTGATTGAGGCCTGCTGGTGAGTAGCTTCAACTCACTGTCTTCATCAAGACAGGACCTTGGGGTCATCTTGCTGTCCTCAAGATGGTTTGGCTCACTATCTTTCCTAAAGTACTGTCTGGCATAAGAGATACGACTCTGAAAGAGAAACAAGGACACACGTAACAGGTTTCACAATTATATAAGCAAATAAATGGATTTGTTCTGCATAAGGGACATGTTTTTACAACTACAATTTAAAACTGGTAGTTGTTGCAAACATCCAATCAGATGTAAACAGCAGTGGAGGAAATGATGTCTATCCAAATCTATACTAGAACAAAGTTTGAAGGCTTGAGAAGGATGAACTTACATTACATGTTAACACGGGCTGGACAAAGCCCTTCTCCATGTTGATGGAAAGATAATTCAATAAATTCCCCAAAGAAAATTCTTTATAAGCGTTGCCATTATTCTACATTTTGCAAAGAGTAAATATAGATCAAATAATATTGGAAGAAATAGAGGATAATGAAGCTCAGGTGCAGACTGGTGATACAAGGCAAAAGGTACTGACAAGAGGAATGCAGACATCAACGTGTGCAGTGGCATTGGCTTTATTCAACATTTTGGTAAGAGTAAATGTAGATATGATAATTTGGAGAAAGTGGAGGGCGGGGCAGATAAGATGCAGAGTAATGCTAGACAATCAACTATCTCGCGATGCATGTACAGTAATACCACCACCGTTCGTTATTAGTTGTCATTCAAATGGATGTATCTAGCACTATTAAGTTCTAAATACATCCAATTGATCAACAATTAATTTGATACAGAGGGAGTACATGACAACAGGTACTTACATGAGCAATCCAGAACTTCATAACCATTGTGTTAATTCTACATTTATCTAAGAGTAAATATAGATCTTATAATTTCAAGCAAAGGGAGGATAAAGAAGCGAACATTTACAGTGATGCTACATAATCAAACAACAATGAGTGTAAGTATGCTCACAAAGGGCAAGAGGTACTGACAAGAGCAATGCAGAGCCCGGTATTGTCATGAGATCCTATGATCCTTTGAGCAAGGAGATTCATCTCAAATTAGTTTTCATATAAGAGAGAAGGTAAGGCACATGCAGAAATTTAGGAGTTCAAATTTTGAATTGATATCATAGACAGTACCTGACGCTGGGCTGACAGCAGTTCTAATAGGGATTTGGCCACTGGAGTAGGGGTAAATTCTGTTACAGGTGGGCCTATGTTTTCTGTGGCTGCTGATCTATCTGATTTAACAGGTATCACTACCTTTTCCAAATACCTAGTTTGTACTCCTTGAGGATCTGCAATCACCCTCTTCCTTTTGGACATCTATTATGAAAGAACAACATTTGACTGGAAAAACATAGTATGACGACACATGGAATAGGTACAGAAAATGGATAGGTATGGCATATACTCATATATGATGCTTAAACTAAGCAGATGGTGTAACAAAGTAGAAGTAATGCAAGAGGTCAGATGCAAAATATGTTCGACCAATACAACCTTGCCATGTTAGAGCATGCACCTTGATGGGTGAATAAGATAGGCCATCCTCCAGCATGCCAAGTTTGTTAGCCAGTGGATTGTTCCGCAATATTTCTCTCGTGCCCCATTCTCATATTCATTTTGATAATGTTCAATACCTGACATGCATGAAAACATAAAAACAAGTGAGATTATCTTTGTAATGCAGAAGTGATTCTAATCCAATACTTCCTCCCTCTAAACCTCTTTGTGCTATCTCTGCAATTCTTCTAAGAGGTGCCATGCATGCTGTAATTTAGTGTGTGCATTAATATAATGTGGCCTACTACTCAAAATATCAGAGCTCCGGAAGTGATGATACTTCGCAGATGACAGCTTCAACATATAGTAAAGAAGAACAAGTCGACCTGACCTGACAGATTCAAAATATAGTAAGGGAGAATAACTCGACCTGACTAGTCGACCGCAAGAGAAGAGGATCATCTTAAAGAAGAGCAGAAGAGCAAGAAGATTGAAGATATTACAAGTCTTTCTATACAATGTCGGTTGTCCACCCATGATGAACCAGAGCGCACAGAGAAATACTATTCCTTTCGGTCTCTCCATATGTGGCTCACATGCATTTTGAAACTAAAGTAGGAACATTTAGCTAACCAATTAAACATCTCTCGGTTTTACTAATATCAGCATAATATCAGATTTGAATTTGTACAACTAAGCTTCTTTAGCTCGATGGGTGGAGCAGTGCTATTATGACAAGAACGACGTAGTCTGATCATGGTCATCATAAAATGGGGAAACCGTAAGCATGATGAGTATAGTGTTGACCGTGGCAGTGGGATGGCAGATCTGAAGCTGCAAACCGCGCAAAGGGAAGTTAGCAACCGACATTTGCTTTGAAATAACAACTAAGATTTGGTATGGACAAGAAAGTACAGTCAACAAGTGACAAAGAAATGCAATTCTGCTGTCTCTCTATATGTCGCGACATGCATTTGGAAACTCAAGTGGGACCTTTAGCTAATCAATTAAATGTGCCTGTTAACTAATATCAGTATCATATCACAATCATATATGAACAACTAAGCTTTGGAATTTTGAGTGTTGTGTTGTTTAGCTTGAAGGGTGGAGTAATGCTAGTATGACAGAAAGCACCTACGCAGATCATAGTAGAGTAGATAAAAGGTGAAAACCCTAAGCATCAAGAGTAAAATCAGGAAAGCGGAACTAGCTGGACCAGTGGGTGGCGCACATGCTTTTCAAAACGAATATAGGAACATTAGGTGACCAATTAAACGTTCTTTGTTTTAGAAATATGAGCATTATATCAAATTCGTATTTCAACACGTAAGCTTTGGAATTATGAGTGGCATGTTGTTTCGCTTGATGGGTTGAGGTCTTGAGGAGCAGTGCTAGCACGACACGAAGCAGTGAAGCACCTACGATGATGGTAGTGAATATAAAGGGGGGAAACCATAAGCTTTACGAGTGTAGTGACCGTAACATGGCGGATCTAAAGGTGCAAATCGGACAAAGCTACTTGGCAACCAATGTTTGCATTCAACTAGCCACTACGATTTGGTACGGACAAGAAATGTAGAGTAAACAATTTAAGATCTATTTTCCGGGTGAGATCAATAACTTAAGCACATATGGAAGAGTACCACCTCTCTTGCGACACCGTGTAGGCCCCTGCTGATACGTTGAGGGTGTTGCGGGCGCGATGGCTGTCGGCGGCGGTGAAGAAGACTTTAGATGGCAGACAGCCGGGTTGGGGGATAAATCATGTTGCCGTGGACGAGGCAGTCGTAGGAGCGGCAACGGCAAAGTGGACGATGGCGCCGATGAAGAGAGACGACGCGATGAAAGGATCCTGGTCCGGCGCCATGGATGAGAGACGTCCATCTCTTGCAGTGGACGACGGGTAGGGGTAGCGGCTCCGGCAAGGTGGAGGATGCGGTGGCGAACGGAGGAGGCTGGCCGCATTGGGGAGGTTGTCGTGGCGCCGACGGTGTATGAATAGGGAAATGGAGGGGGAGGGGGATCTCAAACTTTGGGACGCGCTTGTCTGAAATGTGGGAAAGTTACGAACTTATCCCCCATTTAAAATTTTGGACATCACGTCGGTTGGGGATAGGATGGTAATCTCGCATCTCCCAAATGCTTTCCGACAACGATTTCAGGCGAGGAGAGGGTGTTTGCTGCCCACAGTTGGCGCCCATGGTGTATGAACGGGGCTGACAGGTAGGGCAGTTGTGTCGCGTCTGAGGGAAGTTACACATCTGCCCCTATTTAAAATATTAGCCTACATCGATTTCGGACGAGGAGAGTTTGTTTTACCGCCCACCGTGGATGAATGGGGAAATGTAGGGAGAGACACATGTCTGTCGGACGAGCTTGAATCAAATGTGTTTTGCCGCCCACGTTTGGCGCCCACCGTGTCTGAATGGGATCAGAGGCCGTCGTGTCACGTCTGATTGAAGTTACTAGTCTACCCCTATCGACAGAAGTGTAATCCGGTCGATAAGGATGTCAAGTGTCAGGGGTAGACAGTAATTTCCATCTCGCAAACACTTGCTTCAGGCAGCCCACAAATGATAGTGGGTGCTTTAGCTGCTTCGTTCAAAACTTGGGAGAATTAGCATTCACGTTTGCCCTGGGCCTTGGCAACTAAATCCAAATCCAATTTTTATTCGATTACAAATATCCACAGATAATTCTACATTTTGTTATTTATTTCTTCAAAACCACAACAAAGATTTATTCCACCTTTATATATGATTGTGATTTAGAAATGACGTGATCTTCGAATTCAGTAGGTTGGATACACTTTGAGTCAAACAGTTATTTCATCCAATACAATATGCTCACACGAAAAACAGTTCACCTTATGTCAATCATACAAGTACTGAGGTTTACCTCACCTAAAAAATTCGGATCATTACAACACATGGACAACATAGGGGGTCTTACAACATAATCCATTCAGAGACATGACACAACATGCAAGTACAAAAATCTAATGACAATTTCAACTGCTATCTAAAGAAGAACTGGGATTACCCTGGGCTTCAGATAGCAGAAGCAGCAGGACCTCCTCCGTCTTCAAATGCAACATTAGTTCCTCCAATTATTGGGTTGCTTGCATAATGCGTGCAGCTAATTGCATAATTTCTAGCTTCAAGGTCGAGATTACCTTATTCATGGCAGCCACACCATCTCTTTCTGCCTCTAGTAGAGCCTCAAGAACTATAATATCTGTGCTCAGACTGCTCTCCGGTGGTGTTGCCTCTGAACTGCTACCATCTGGTAACATGGATGGCACATGCTTCCACAAATAGATTACGGGTTGTACATTGTGTCCTAGTGTGAACAGCATCTGAAAGGTTTCACCGGACATAAGTAAGAGATAGTTATCGCATGATCCAGTGCAGTAAGCTTACATGGTAAGCAACATACGAATTATTGCCAAGCATGGCAAGCTATATTTAAATGGTTCGAAGCAGCATTAGCCGAAAAGAAATTAAAATGGTAAGACGAAACTAGGGATTTAAGTGGCAAATAAACGACACCCGCCAGTCCCATCTAGTTAGTTTTTGCTAGCTCCCTGGTTCATTTTCCTCAAAAAACAAAAACTCTTTTGAACAATCATACCACTAGTGGACTTTAATCGGGATTAAACGGGACCCAATTGACATCCCTAGTTGAAAGGAAGTGTACCACCGCTATATTTAAGTTGCCAAGGCATCTAAGGAGTTGAAATAATCTGAGAGAGCACTTAGCAGTGTGGCCTCATACAAACTACGAAGACAGTCTTGTGATGAAGTTCAGAGGAAAAGTTAAGGACTCAAATGAACTAGGCATGCATTTCTTTACGATAGTACAGCAGAGCCTTCACGACATATTAACCAACTCGGTATAGCGTAACAAGTAACAAACAAGCATTCAATCAAGCAATACAACAAAGCGCATAACTGAACTATTTGTTATTCAGGATTACAGGTTGAGGAACAAGCCAAGAAAGCAGCCCACACGCATTACATTTCACATGTACTAAAACACGATGGATTACCATATGTTCTTTGTGAAGCCTCGCTGTTGTTGCAATGTCCTTTGAAGATATCGTCAGCATCCCGTGGTTGCAAATCTACTTGTTGTAGTTTATTCTGCACCCTCTATTCAGGTAAAATTAATTTTAATCGCATGCACTGCTTCGAATTGATCATCAATGGTTCATCTAAACTAATGAAAGAAGGGTGTGTGCATACACGACAATATATCTGCTTCCCTCTATTTTTATGCTTGTTCGAGGTGCCAGCCCCAAAAGAACAAAAATTTTGCTTGATGAGGTTGGCAGCTCCATAATTAATAGCAGCATCAAATAAGTCATGCAACTTGGGAAGAACAAGAACACACGAAAAAGTAATGAACAGAGGCTCGTAGCAGTGATGTAATAGCTAGCATCAGAAAATGTAGGGTAAAACGAACAAAAACCAGCGGAACCACATGCTAGTTTGCTGATGTGTAATTAAGCATAGAGAACATGAAGCAGTCTGATGGAACCAACAGGTGGCATCAGAACAACACCATTATCATAAATATAGAATGCAAGAAGTAAAATAGTAGGCAGTGATATCTAGGAAGTACAGTAATACTTAGGACGAAACTAAAGCATATTAACTATATGTGCCTTTGGTATGTAATTTAGCACATGTAACATGTTCATCGCCGTAAGTATGGCCCTACAGGTGCAAGCAGAATAACGCGTCTCATGAAAAACTGAATGATGCCCTGAAGAAATTCAAAGGTGTGGTGCTTAAGCTAAGAAAGTGAACTTAGGCGCCGGCCGTTTGATAATAGTACCTTATTCTCGGTGGCGTATGGGTATTGTTGGCATACTTGATAGCTAAGGATCATCGATGGTGCTCGTGTTGCGGTTGAGTTTGGGCCGGCTGTCGCCGTCGCTCAAGCGGCTCCGGTGCTACGGTTGCGGCGCCTGTCGACATACAAGAAAGCTCATCTGTGGTAAGTGAACAGTTGCACGATAAAGTGAAAAACCGAAGGAGTACAGATCGAAATAACCTGATGAGGCTACGGCGTCGGTAAAGCAGGGCCGTGGAGTTGAATATGGCCTCCGTGGAGCGGGTCCGGTGCAGTGGATGAAGGCTTCGGCGGGCGCGTTGTACAGTGCTTTCGGTGAGGCGGATCTGTTGCGGCGGACGAGGGCTTGTATGAAGGGCCAACGAAGGGACAGACGAGGGAGTCAGTGAAAGGCCTACACTGTCGTGGACAATGGCGCCGGTTAAGCAGATCCGGTGCGATGGACCATGATGGTGGTCAAGGAGATCTGGAGCGGTGTATGAGCCAGTCGCTGAAGCGGCTCCGGTGAAGTGGTGAGTTGGCAGTTGGGGGTTCCAAGGTGCGGAAGGTAGATCCATCGGGGTGTGAGGTCCACCGCTGCGGCGGAGGACTAGATTCAGCGGCTTGCCATGGTTGGGGGTCGGGGAGGGAAGGAGGGCTCTGGGAAGAATGTTGGGGGCAAAGAGGGGAAAACAATGGAGTTACCAAAGCAGCCCTTTTCTGTTCATGTGGCAGGGGTAAAACAGGAATATCGCAGGGCTAAACTTTTGGGCGCGAGATATTTCGATGTGAGCGGGAAGTTTGAAATCTTTTGGCGCCAGAAATTATATTCTGCTCTTGTACGGCCGACTATGATATCATGGCCGAGGATTTGTTTGTTTTGCATGCAAAAAAAAGTGCAAGTTTTGAAAATCAATGTCTCCAACTCGATACTTAGATTGTCCATTCAATTCAAATATGGATCATTGAGCTACTACAAGCAAATACCATCATATGGTCCAATCCAAATGAAATTCCAAATGTTTTTATCCTAAATATGATGACAAAAGCAAAAATGTATATGTGTATGAATAAAGTGGGTGATTATAAAGTTTGAACATGCTCGTATGTGTATACCTCTAGGTTTGATATATGAATTTGAAATCACGAAATCCCGGCTTAAAAATGTACCTCCGTTTAAATGAAATAAAAAAGCTAATGATGGAGTCGAATTCCAAAATTCCGATCTTAGGTTTGCAATTCTGGTACATCAAAGTATATCACATATGTTCAAAAGTATTGTTATCTCATAGTCCAAACTGTGAAACAAATTGATCAACCTTGAGTGCACACACTATTAACCATTTATATCTCAATTACGCTAAAGTTCCTCAAATATAGACACCTCACTCTTTATCTGAAGCCAATCCCCCCTCGTCCCCCCCCCCCCCCACACACACACACGGAGAAGTCGTTCTCTCCCCCAAACACCAACACATGAGCACATTAACACCCCTCTCTCTTCTAAAGTCCGAACCCCAATATAGGTCTCTATCACTTTGTCTCTTGGGCATGCACACATCTCTTCCCCCACTCTCTAGCTAGGTCTCCCGGCATCTCTCTTTCCCAAGCACACTCACTATGTAGAGTGTATCTTTCCATACACACAAAATGTCGCCCCCAAACGTCTATCTCCCTAGTTATGTGGTTCTCGCACACTCACCTCATACACCACCCCCACTTCAAAAAAACACACTTTGTCTCCTTGTTCACCAATCTCCTCTTTCTATCTCTCCCACATGCGGACCCGCCCCAGCTCCTCCCTGTATACATATATGTTGTGACTCTTTCTATAGCTCCCTAATGTATAATCGTTCTCGATCTCGCACATTGTTCTCTACACCATCTATTCTAGATCTCTCGTGAAGTCCCTATCACACACACGATGACTCGCTTCCCTTGCGTCTCCGTAAATAGGCCAATTTCAAACAACATCAATATTGTCTCCCTATCTATACGCCATTTATGGACACGAACGCCCCCTCTCTCGCCCCCTCTCTTCCTCTCTCTCTCTCTCTCTCTCTCCGTCGCTAGTTCTCTCTCTCGCTCTCACACCCCTCTCCCACACACAATCGATGTCTCTTCCAAATAGTCTGCTCCCCCCACCCGCACCCATGCTATCTCGCTACTACACATGTCACACCATTCCCTTCCCTTATACTAGGTTTACATCATTAGTGGTCTCTCTACTCACATACACGCACTCCCTCACACACAAACGCAACAAACACACACGGACACGCGCAAACACCCATTAATCTGGATCCTCATCTCTCCCCATGTCCGCATGTGTATCTCACACACTCACTCTCTAATTATGTATATGTGTCTCCACGTTACACAACACAAAGCCCCATGTACATGTCTCTCTCTATCCTCCACACACATAGACACAAAGAATCTGTTATCATTGCCTCGGTCTCTAGACATATCACACACGCACACTGTCTCTTTCTCTCACAAACACGGTCAACAAGGATTTCCCCGTGAATAACTTAACGTCTATTCATCAACAGTCGTGGCAGTACGGCGAACACGAGAAGTGAAAAAGAATAAATCTACACGTGCTTAGACCACATAGTATGACTACTAGGACTAGAGCAAGCCAAAAAGCGCGCCGCCGTCACCCCCTCCTTATCGGCGATGGGAAAACCTTTGTTTTACACAGTCGAGAAGCCATTGTGCTAAGGCCTCACATGCTGAGGCGTTGAATAGAATGTAGATGCTAGTTTACGGAAACAAGTATCGATAATACGTTTGTATCTCCATACTTATATTTCTTCTCTTATAGAAAACCGAGTTGGTGATGATGGTACGTGTGCCATCTTGCAATATAGACCGTTCGATCTATATCTGACTGATGGAAATTAAACTAAAAGATACTCGCACCCCTCTCCACATTTTCAGAACAGGCCTTCCCTCATTCATCCTTATCTCCAACAACCTCATTGTTGAGCAATTAAGAAAGGAAGCCTCGAACAAAGCGGCACAGTGGCATGGCCGGCGTCGTCAATCCCCATGCCTCTGCTCAGTCCGACCACCAGTCACCACCATGCCCCACTCCTCTTCACCTTATCTCCTATTTCTTGAGATATCATTAGTTTTTACACATGGGATTATTCCCGCATGGGTCAATCACAACGAGTGTTTTTATTTAAAAAATGCATCTTGATGTTCCGTGCAATGCATGGATCTTGCTAGTACTCCTACAGAAAACTAAGTTGGTGATGATGGTGTGTCTGCCATCCGCCGTTTATGACCATTCGATCTACATCTAACGACTGTGAGGTAAGTTGTTGCCTTTTCTCACAAACATCCCTGAGGGAGTCCTTGATTAGGGGGTATCCGGACAACCTGACTATATCCTTTGGCCGGACTGTTGGACTATGAGGATAAAAGATTGAAGACTTCATCTCGTGTCTGGATGGGACTCTCTTGGCGTGGAAGGAAAGCTTGGCGATACGGATATGTAGATCTCCTTCTGTTGTAACCGACTCTGTGTAACCCTAGCCCCCTCCGGTGTCTATATAAACCGGAGGGTTTAGTCCGTAGGACAACAACAATCATACCATAGGCTAGCTTCTAGGGTTTAGCCTCTACGATCTCGTCGTAGATCAACTCTTGTAATACTCATATTCATCAAGATCAATCAAGCAGGAAGTAGGGTATTACCTCCATAGAGAGGGCCCGAACCGGGGTAAACATTGTGTCCCTTGCCTCATGTTACCATCCGCCTTAGACGCACAGTTCGGGACCCCCTACCCGAGATCCGCCGGTTTTGACACCGACAATCCCACTTGTCTACCAATTTGTAGAAAACCCCATAATCAGTATCTTAAAATGAACCGCATCCCTCCCCGACCTCACCAAAACAGCCCAAGGAATATATTCTAATTGAGACATAATATATCTCTAGTGATATATGTATATCAAAATTAGAATGTTTTGTATTAAGTTTGTGAACAAGTATTATTCTAATTATGATTCGTTGCAACGCACATGAACATTGCTAGTATTTCCAACCATGCAATTTTTTCCCTAGTATTCCATAGTTTCGAGTTTTCCATCAAGATATTAGTCACTCATGGTTGATATTTACTTTCAATCATGTACACATATGCACTATGTAACTAGCCTTGCTTATTGGGTTCCAAAGCTTAACTTTCACTCTTACTTACAATATGTAGAGTACTTAACAAAAAACTACCAGTTTCAACCAGCCCTAGGAAGAATCTATTGTACAAAAAATAGCAAAAACATACCCAAAATTTCTTAATCCATGCCAAAAACTACTACCTACCGATTAGGTTAGTTTAAACCCAGTTATGACAGGGTTGGCCCACACGTCCGTGCTGACGAGGCAGCTTAAACCAACACATTTGGTTTGACCGTTGACACGAGGGACCCACATCTGACCTTCTATCCCGTTATTCCCCCTCAAATCATTATTTTTCCCGAACATTACTTCAAACAGTACTGATGCATGTTCGTCGGTGGCGCCGGTGACGAGCGAGTTGGCCGCCACTCCCCCGGACGGGCCGGACGCCGCGCTGGCCTCCGAACGGGTTGGCAGGCTGGCCCGAGTGTGACTCACGAGCGAGCAAGCCGCCGCGCTGGCCTTCGCTCGAGCCATATGGCTGGCCTTAGCGCGGCGTGCGCGAGCAAGCCGCCGCGCCGCCATGCCAATCTAGCTAGCAAACCTTGCAGACAAGCAGCTGGACAGAGCTATCTTGGCTAGCTAGCGGCCGCGAGCGCCGGACGGAGCTGGCATCCGGGCTGCCGCAAGATGGGCTCCGCACCGCCGGCGGTTTTGACCTCGCCTTCTGCCGGCGGCGGTAGCTGCGTCCTATGGCCGAGGATGACTAGGTGGGCGGGCCGGAGGTAGGAGGTCACTCGGGGATTTTTGTGCAGACTGACATGTTGGTCCCACAAGTCATAATGCCCGGTCGAATAGAAGGCGTTGACTTAATGGGCGACATGGGCCCTGTTTGGATACTCTAAGTCAGAGGTTAGATTCTAACCCTGAACTAACTCTAACCGAAGTGGTGTTTGGATGGCAGGGTTAGATTGACAACAAATGTATCCAAATAGGGCCATGGGTTGAAATGTGCCTATAACGACACTTTGTAGAGTAGTCGTTTCTTGGTAGGGCTGGTTGGTAAGAGCATGTACAATGGTTGATAAGGTAGTCTTATCTTAAGTCTGCCACGTATGCAAGTGGTAGTAGTTCTTGGCATTATTAGTGGTTTCTTGCATTATTAGGGGTTTCTTGTAAGGAACAATGTACTACTAGCGACAACAGGCGATTCTAGGTTGCGTTGTACTCCAACAAGTACTACTAGTGGTCGCGGGAGTGTATACCTCGTTTTGTGGGTTCGATCCCAGCCGAAGAAACGACGGCCTTTTTTAAATAGTAACTTCGCTGTGAGCCAATATTTTACACGGGTAGTTTGAGTTTTGAAGTCAAACGATCATGCAGCACCACAATCTGGGTGCACTGGATAACCTAGCCACGTGAACGGGTTTTCCTTCCCAGCATCTCGTGGCTCGCGTGCTCGCCCTAGCCGCACCTCGCTTGCAGATTCCTCATCAGCTAGTAGCATATTTAAACTAGCGCCTCCCAATTAAGCCCGAGGAGCCCGAAAAGCCTGGTGATGCATTGGGAACTGTGCAATATGGCTCTGTACGTAAAGTGCTCTACTACTACTCTGTAGCTTGTGGCGTTGCACGCATGGACTTCACTCCATTATCGGCTCTACTATAAAAGAAATTCCTCTTGATGTGTTTTTTTGAAACGGAGGCAAAAGCTTTGCTTCATCTCATTCATAAAGAAGGAACTACTAACAAAGTTCGACGAGATCCTTTACACCTCCACAAATGGAAGTGAAAAGCCTAGTCTGGCTGTATCAAATAACTCAAATGTTCTGCGCCCATAGTAACCGTCGCTGATAAACAGGCTGCTAGTGTGTGCGTGAGAGGAGCGGCTGAGTAGGCCAGCTACGTGAGAGGAGCGGCTGAATAGAGCACCGAGAGTACCCACTAGGCCACTACGCAGGTGTACTTTCCCTGCATTGATAGTACAACGATGGTTCTAGAGAACAGTAGTACCCTCCACTTCCAACCTGTAGCTCCTTGACCACGAGATTCAAGAGTTCAAAACTGGTGCACTATACTAGAAGTGCGAAGACATAGCACTAGTAGTACCCTCGCACTACTAGCACTTTGCTTTCTGATGAGTACGTACTCCTCCGTCACATAATGTAAGGCGTTTTTGACACTAGTTGGCGTGTACAAAAATAGCAAAAACATACCCAAAATTTCTTAATCCACGCCAAAAACTACTAGCTAGTGCCAAAAAATTCTTACTAGTGCTATTATTTACAGTATAATGCAATCCCATAATGTCCCATAATGGAACGATCTACAGTTGGAAGGGACGAGGCCCTGCGGTTACTACGCTCTTATCTCCTCCTCCCAGTTCCGCTCCCCCCGAAGAGAAGGCAGTTCGTCGCTGCTCCCATGGATTCGCCAGGCGGTTCTCCTCCTCGTCGGGGCTGGGAGACCTTGGACGACGATCCTCTGGGAGAAATCGCACGATGCTCCGACGTCCTCTCCGCCGCAAGACTCGGTGCTTCTTGCACCAACTTTTTCAAGACGGTGCTTAAAATGGCTTGGGAAAAGGCCATGCTTGTTGGTCTTCCATGCGTCCTCGAGGAGAAGGTTCTTCTATGTGACAATCCTTCGAACAGTCCACCGCTCCCTGGCCATGGTTGCACGTTGACTCCGCTAGAGTTGCCGACGTTGAGAGGTAGTCGGATTTTGTCCGATGAGCAGGTCAGTAATGGAGTTTGACCATCTAGTACTTAGTTATTCCATTTCCATCCCGTAATTTCTTTGATGCCCACCGTCTTATATATAGGTCTGGGGTCGGTGCCAACGAAGTTTGGCTTGCATAACTCCGGCCGGATACCACCATCATTTTGCACAACATCCATAGCAGTGCGGCTGTTCCGGTAGACCCCTTCTCCACCATTGGGATCGGCCTTCCGGACTGGCTGGGCTTGAATACGTATAATGATGCCTACATGAGATTGAAGAAGATAGCAATTGCGGACCCGCCAACAAAGCGACGCGGCTACGGCGATTACTATCTCATCGAAGTGTTCGACATAAGGATTGCCATCAATGCAAGAGGCAGTAACGGCAGAGGCTAGCGCATGTTGGCGGCGGCAGATTTCTACCCCTACACATTCGAAGACGCCGTGCGCCATCTAGGCCGCATCTTCGCTGTGACAAGCCAGGGGACTTGTTTCATCTGGTTGCCATCCTATGGTACGGGAGATTACAAACGGAATGCACAAACCATCATTTGCATCCCTAACGGTACGCCATTATTTTGCAGGGACCAATCATCCTGCGATCAAAATAAGATCGTCGATCCTGGATGTGCATTTGCATCCGCGATTCGGTCTAACCTGGAACCTTGTAGCTGACTTTGGCATATTGGGATCAACTATCTTAGCAGTCGTTACCCATGGTACCACTGATGTGCAACATGGTCACACAATCTACCACGATCGGACCGTCACCATCTACCCAGGTATACCATTTTTTAACCCTCTCACCTTCTCTTTCATTGTTGTACTAATACTCTGCTTACGTACTAGTAGGAGTACTTTTTACCTTGGAGGACGCGTATAGCTAGCTAGGCCCTTGAAGACTTGAACCCACTAGTCGCCACCATTTATGTTTTTCCATGTCTTACTATCTCATCCATGTAGCCAAGAGTGGCTATATATAATAAGCCGGTTATTTTACTTCCTCTACAGTGGAGTAGTACTATTTGTTGTAGTATTACTGACCGCCATATTTGAGCACAACATTATTATGCATGGACCTTGACTATGTATGTCACCATGTGTCCAGATCTGAGATGCCGCGTTTACCAGATGAACGGCGCCGAGTTCGACCCCCATGATGCTACGTGGGTGCCGAGGAACACTCTTGGAGAGTACTCTCTTTCATTGGGGACAGCTACCCCATTGTGAAGCGGATGCCACCTTCCGTGCACGACACGAAAGGCCTGTCGTTCATGAAGCATGGTTGTGTCTTTAGTGCGCACTGCCGGATGAACGAAATGCTGGTACACGCTATCCCTGATTTATGTCGCTTCAGCTTGGATGAGTCTCCATCGTGTGGAACCGGACTAGAAAGCTGCGACAATGATTCCCGTTGCCCACCGCTATGGATCGTGCCATCCATGAAGAACACCTAGGACTGGAACCTGGAGGAGGACATGTAGCCCATCTATAATGTGTAAGTGGAGTACGGTAAATTGTGAATGGTAGCGCTGTGAATATATGTAGACTACTCGTGCACAAATTGGAGATGAACTTGTGTGGCATACTGGCATTTGTCCTTTAGAATTTATTACTTAAATGTGTTATGTGTACGTGCAACTTGTGTGGTTGTTGCACGGGCTCCAACACGCTCTTTGAGGAAAAAAAGGTGGCACAGCTTTGGATATACGTGACGTGGCGGCATCATACAGTAGCATCGTTTGCTACTAGAATGACAACTCCTATAAAACCTTGTGCTTGGCTCTTTGCCTCTTCGGGAGGTTCAACAGTTCGTACTCGTGTGAACCTTGCACTTGGCTCTTCCCCTCTTCGGAAGATCCAACAATGATGATACTACAGTACACATTATGCTTCTGGCAATCTGACACCGATTCAACTGCTGCACGTCCACCGCGAGGGCGAGGGCGAGGGCGAGGGAGAGGGCGTTGTAGTCAAAACCCTCTCCTCGTCCTGCAAACCGCCGCGCGCGTGGGCGAGGGAGAGGCGTAGTAAACAAGCTTCTCCTCGTTCGGCGAGTTGACTTGACACATCAAAGCAGTACTAGTACTAGTCCATACTGTGTCCTTTCCGGTTAATATGGCTTAATTTGAAACGAGAAAAATACACTGGCGGTCAACGTATGTAACAATACGCTCTTTACGGTCACTATATATAGTTTTGCGGTGATTATTCGATCACTAGCTCATCGTAGAGCACCGCGTTGCACCCTGCTGACCGGCCACATAGTTGACGTGGCACTTTGTTGACTGGTTAAATTGACACCTGGTTTCTGGGTCCCACCTGTCAGTTGGCAAAGCAAAGAAATCAGCTAAAAAACAAAGAGTGTAGTACATCTACACTTCCAATGCATTTAGCCTTTAATCTAAATCGATATTGATTGACTAATGCACCAACTTGTGCTCTAGGTATAGGCTACATGTCTATCCTTAATTACAACATGCAACGACCTTCATTTAATCTTCTTCTCTCAATGGTCGCATGCACACATAAGTCTGCTACTTTTGGGCGTTAATTATGCCCTGGTCAATGTGTAAATCTGTAAATGTACAGTCTTTCACGGACGTAGGGAGTAGGTTGAGCACTTGAACGTGAGCGTGTGTGTTGCGTCGTGTGCTGTGTGCCGCATGGGTGCGTGAGTGTTGCGTGCGTCCATGTGTACGTGTGAGTGTTGCATGCATCATGCATGCATGGGGCTTACTCCCTCCCATTGACATGTTCATATTTCAAGCTTCCTTTGTTCCCTCCATATGGTGATACTCCCTCTGTTCCAAAATACGGAGTAAAATCCTTCCTCTGTTC
The DNA here is from genome assembly GCA_021605205.1 of Aegilops longissima. Taxonomy (NCBI): domain Eukaryota; kingdom Viridiplantae; phylum Streptophyta; class Magnoliopsida; order Poales; family Poaceae; genus Aegilops; species Aegilops longissima. The sequence continues at coordinate 281,121,091 of CM038680.1, forward strand.
CCAAATATGGAGTAAAATCCTCCCTCTGTTCCCAAATATGGAGTATTTGTCTTTCTAGAGATTTCAACCAGTGACTACGTACGGAGCAAAATGAGTGAAGTGAGCGTAGAGGCATAGGGATAATGTAGAAAGGAAGTCATCGCGATCCATTATTCCCCATCTCGGTCAAAGAGAACTATTCAACTAGTCTTTGCAGTGAAGTGACAATACACGCTACAGCAGATGGGACACTTACTTAATAAGCTGAACCAGCGTGTTGGTGTTACTAAGTCAGCCTTACCCAGTACTGCCATCATGTTTGCCGATGAGAGCATGTACATCCTCCATTAAGTGACATATGGGCCCTCTTGTGGTAGACACATATGTCATCAGTGTAACTATTTACACTCCGAAGGACGGTATATCCTGGTAGTAGTAGTAGAATTGAGATTTAATGCACTTTCTTCCCCATCTACCACTCTTCTTCCTCCTCTCTTCTTCTTCCTCGTCTCTTCCCCATCGTCGGACGCACACCATTTCCCCCCTCTCTCTGCTCACCCGCCCGCTCTATCTTCCTTGGTAGCTCGCGCATACCATATCCCCCGCTCACTGCTCGGCCACACGAGGAGAAGCTTCTTCGCTCGCCCGCCTGAATCCACTTCCCCGCTAGCTCGCAGGCACCGAAAACCCCAATGGCAGAACCGACTAACACGCAGAGCCATGATTGGAATTCCCTCCCCGATGTTCTCTTGGAGAAGATCTGTAATCGTATGGACCTACTCAGCACCGTCCGTCTGGCGCATGCTCGGTGTCTTTGCACCGTCTACTCGTCTGCAACTGGCTGGCTCTTTTCAAGACACCCTGCTTGCTGATGCCGGATCCTCGCAGTGGCCTAGACACCGACTTGATGATCCTACGTAGGTTGCCGTGGTGCCCCTCGACATGCTACCACTACCCGTCCACCTGTCCTTCATGCGCGGCCACTACTGGGCGGGCATGAAGGCCAACTATATCATCCTCATCCACCAATCTGGTAGTCCGTGGCGTCTCGTGGATATCTACACCCAGCGAGAGATCACCCTTCCATCTTTGGATACCGCCGCCATCGAGTCCGCGGCCCGCCGGACACTCCTGCCTATTATGCACGAGAAATGTTGAGCTTTTGACTCGACCTCTGTTTGCTGAAGGTTGTAATCTGCGAAGTGCCCACACCATCAGAAGACTACATGGATTACAAGCTCATTGCCTTGTTCGACATGGGATTAGTCTATCTGGAATCCGGTCGCCATACATGGTTATGGCTCATCATCGATCCTCTTTACCCAACACTTCTGAATGATGCTATAGTGCACGATGGCATCGTTTATGCGGTCGACGCAGAGATTGACTGCCTATACTGGTGCAATCTATCGTCATGTAATTGTTCTATCTCATCTCATCTTTACCTTAAGAATATGACTGCTTGTTCATTGTTACAAATTTAGAATATTAATATGTCTCTAACCACATCATTGCTATATGTTCCTCTCATTTCCTAGATTTTTATGACCACACATGTTATTGTTAGAGTTGATATGAGAACAATTGGTATCTAATGATTGTTAGAATATATATTATGAGTATAACCTCATGATTGCTATATGTTACTCTCATTTCCAGGATTTTTATAACAACGCATGTTATTGCTTAGAGTTGATATGATAACTGTAGTAAGTGCAATGGTAGAATATGAGTAGGCCTTGTCATATCTGTTTTCCTCACATTGTGACATGATGTTTGAACCATGATATATTGCTAGAATATGAAAGCCATTGGCTTATTTCTTTTAACTTGGGGTATGATTATGACCACGGCATTGCAATTCTCTGTCTATGATATGTGTCACTGTTATAATAATCTTAATTCCACACATACTCTGAACACGATTGTTTAATTTTGTCCTTTTGGTCTCCAATTTGAATTGTTGCAGCAGACGCAAATGCGCTGGCCTTCATGATTCCAGGACCTGGAATCATACCAGCCGATGGGTGGTGGTTTATCGCTCGTTCAGCTGGCGGTGGTCATTCGATGCTCATTTGCACGTACCAAATTGACCAAACCATTTCATCAAACCACATGCAGTACAATTCCTGGGGCGTTTTTGTGACATTGATGGCTATGGCTGCTTCGTATTCGAGAAAGATCCCAGCTCCGTTGGGCCAGGCGTATTCAACTGGAGGCGGGTTTACAGCCTCGGCAACCACTCCATGTTCCTCGGGCTCAATCATCTGATCATCCAACCAATCATCGATCATATCACCGGTGATGATTACCGTGCTATGCAACTTCCATTCGCCAGGGGGGACTGTGTTTACACATCATACCATGGGTTTCATGAATCACCATATCCAGAGATCCGTCGACACAGCTTGTTGCGGATAATCTTGATGTGTGAAAGGCATCAAGCTTCCATGCGATGGATGGCTTTTGCAAACCCGACATGCGGCGATGTGGTTCATGCCAACAGCAAATATGCACAACTTGATTCGTCTTGATATGTAGACCGAGCCATGTATTACGATCTTGTAGCACGACCCTCTTTGTTGGATATTATGTCTTGTTGTTTGTTTGAAGCACTCCTCTGGTTTGAAGGATAGATACCTTTACGGGGTCAAGTGCATCCTAACTCACTGCTTGCAGGATGTACATATATATATATATATATATCACTTAGGCTTCAAGTGTGTACTTGTTAGTTAAACCTATGGTTAAAATGTGGCACTAAATCGACTAGTAAGTAGTACGAGAGCAGTACTAGTATCGTCGGTCAAATTATTCATCATGTCCACACATTGAATTGACATGACAACACGCTGCTGCGTGGTGACACAAGAATCCCGCAGCGTGTTCGGTATTCGGACTTCAAATTTGGAGTACCACTTATCGTCAAATCTTTCATCATTCACTTAAAACAGTCGATTGATCATACATTAAGTACCATATAACTGGAATTAACCCATGCAAGTCGAAGAACGATTGGCCGGTGCTGCCGGCTGGCGTCAAGTTTGATCCCACGGATCAGGAGCTGATCGAGCACTTGAGGCCAAAGTGAGTGCTGACAGCGCGAGATCTCACCCTCTCATCGATTTGTTCATACCAACCATCGACAGTGAGCACGACATATGCTACACCCATCCTGAGAAACTTCCAGGTAAGACACCGATTGGTCGTCTACTTGCACAAACATATTCCTTTGTTTATAGCTCTATTTTTCTTTTTAGACGCAGACCTGGTGAAGCAATTACAATTTGATAGTTAATAAAAAGTGAAACAAGTGACTGCAACATGCCAAAGATGTTATGAAAATGCCAACTACGTACACTAAAACTTGTATTCGACAATACTGCAGGTATCACACTGAGTGGCATAAGCAAGCACTTCTTCGAGCGCAATTCCAGGGCGTTCAAAGGGGCACGTGGACGCGTCACAAGATACAGTCGGAGTGTGGCATGCACGTGATGTGGCACAACACCGGAAATACCTTGCCGGTGATGGTCAAAGGCCGGCAGCCGGGCAGCAAAAAGGTTCTGGTGCTGCACACCAACAAGAACTACAACCAATAGAGGACCAACTGGGTGATGCACCAGTACCACCTCGGGGACCTGGAGCAAGAGAAGGAGCGGGAGCTGGTCCTCTGCAAGATTTTCTACCAGACGAACACTAGGGCCAGGAGTAAAAAGATTATAAGTTAGTTTGATATTGGTACTTGTACTACCTTGTCGTCCGCAAGTTGGTACTGTTGTTAACGATCTTTTGGTATGAACTTGGCATTTGCTTCCAACCATCATGCTGAGGGTCGACGTGGATATAAAGCTGAATCATTTGTTTTGAAACGAATTTTCAGGCACCTGATTTTTATTTGATGGGTAGCATAAGCACCTGCCGTTCGAATTCCCACTTCTCCAAATTTTCCAAAACAAGTGCATGCTCTTATTATCACGATCAAAAAACAATATCCCTGCTGCATCCCAGTTATCAGTCTGTACTTGCAGAATTTTCTCGTTTATTGAGCACGTTTATTGTTTTTTCAGGTCGAGCAAGTTTCAACTGGGCTGTAGACTGCCCAGGCTTGGTTTTGTTTTTAACAGGCCCAACCTATGACGACAACAGGGCACAAAGATCCAGCAGGTATCTACTGGCCTCTGGCCCGCCAGCGTTAGTTATAATTTGTCTTACAACATCCGCAGGCATTTTTTTACTGAATCAAACACGCATCCCAGTTCTATTTTCCTCTTGAAACGCATGTCCTACATCCCTTTTCTAATCTCCACCTATAGTTTTACTAGTTCATATACACGTATCATTATATTGAAAATACATAAAATTCACTTTTCATATTTACATCCTTATTTCTGTTGTTGTTTTCCCTCCCAGCGCAGATTTTTTTACCACTAGTTTTCCCTTAAACCAACTCAATTGTCCCACGTCTTATTTGCTTATAAAAACAAAACAAATTTTTTTGGCAAATCAATAAGTTCTTAAAAAATGTTTATCATTTCGGGATTACAAAAGTTCGGACTCCACCAAAATATGTAAAATAAGGTTGAACTTTTTGACCGTGGTCCTCGGCAGAAAATGGGCTGTAATAAATTACTTAAGAATTAGCAAATGGGCTGCAAATTATTAGAAAATAGCAAATGGGCTCTATGTTCTCTGCCACAGATTTGGAGGCTGACTTGTGGGCCTACTAAGTTCATGCGTACACAAGGTTTATCAAAAAAGAAACTTAGTCAACAATCGACTCTACCAGCGTCAGACCGTTAGATGTCAATCTAACGACAATCGTGCTTCTTCAGTCTCTGATATTCCTGCCCCAGCCGCCCAAACCAGCGCCTTCGGAACCGCCTGCTCCCGCCTCTCGTGGCCGGCTGTACTGGCGGCAGGCCTCACGGCCCCATCATATACTCGCATCCCTGGCCTGTCTATCCCTCTACTCACCCACACCTCCTGTTATTTTCCGGCGACGGTAGCCGAACCAGTCAACCCTCGTACTCTGCACCACATGGCCAGCCACTGCCGTGTCTTCACCGGCTCCATGTCATTCCCTTCGTAGGCCTCGCCGTCGTCCACCGCCCTGGTGCTCTCGGCGCGGCGTGGTCAACATGGTCAACGAATGACATCCATCGAAAGTGGACTGTACGTGGAGAGGCTGACAGCTGGGTCCACGGCCGCACACAAGGAAATGCCTCCTTATTACGCGCAAAATAATGATTCCTCCGCCTGACATCTGGGACCCGTCGGAAGGGCCTCTGTGTTTCGTGAAAAAATGTTCCCTCCGGTGACAGGTCGGACCCACCAACTATATCTTTGCACGCAAGTGCCTCCTTATTGCACACAAAAAATGAATACCCCCCTGCCAGCTGGGAACCACCACAGTGGGAGGCTGACTTGTGGGCCTGCTAAGTTGACGGGGACGGAGGTCTTTGTCAACTTAGTCAATATGAACGATTCTAGCTCCAGTGATCGTATGATGTCCATCCAACGGCCTTAGTGCTTCTTCAACCTCTGGTCTTCTTGCTCCAGCCGCCCAAAGCAGCGCCGGTTGTGCCACCTGCTCCTGCCTCCCGTGGCCGGCTGTGCTGCCGCGGAGGCCTCACACCCCCCATACTACTCCCACCGCTGGCCAGGCCATCCCTCCACTCACCCACACCCCATGTTATTCTGCAGCGACGGCAGCCTCACACCGCAGCCAAACCAGTGAACCCTCGTACTCCTCTCCGCGTGGGCATCCACTGCCGTGTCTTCCCCGGCTCCGCGTCATCCCTGTCGGTATCAAAACCGGCGGATCTCGAGTAGGGGGTCCCGATCTGTGCGTCTTAGGCTGATTGTAACAGGAAGCAAGGGACACATATATTTACCCAGGTTCGGGCCCTCTCGATGGAGGTAAAACCCTACTTCCTGCTTGATTAATATTGAAGATATGGGTAGTACAAGAGTGGATCTACCACGAGATCATAGAGGCTAAACCCTAGAAGCTAGCCTATGATGGTATGATTGTAATTGTGGTCGGGCTTCTAAGGACCAACCTCTCCGTTTTATATAGGCACCGGAGAGGACTAGGGTTTACATGGAGTCGGTTACAAGGAAGGAAATACAATATCCGGATCGCCAAGCTTGCCTTCCACGCCAAGGAAAGTCCTATCCGGACACGAGTCGAAGTCTTGAGTCTCGTATCTTCATGCTTCAATAGTCCGGACGTTGTATACAGTCCGACTGTTCGGATACCCCCTAATCCAAGACTCCCTCAGTAGCCCCTGAACCAGGCTTCACTGACGATGAGTCCGGCGTGCAGTCTTGTCTTCGGCATTGCAGGGCGGGTTCCATCTCCGAATACTGCAAAGTACCTGTTACGGCGAATAGTGTCCGGAACTCCATCAATGTTGTACTCCTTGGCTTCAGTGCCTCAATAATGACCATCTCCACGTGTCGAGCGAATGCGAGGAGCCGAGGTGTTTTTCGCATTTACCACCCTCAATCTTTTGGGCTGACCGCCTATTTGAAGAGACGGGGATTCTCATATCCAAACCTCACTCTTCCCCCTCGAGCAAGAATCCAACAGAGCGCTCCGGAAAAACCATTCGAACATGGCCGGTCGTCACAGCTCCTCTTCTCGCTCTCCTTGCTCCATGCCGGGGGACTGGGAAGAGTGTTCAGTTCCCCATAGCCGTTTGATTGAGTTACAAATCCAAGGGTTTCTTCCACCAGCATTCATGGTCCCTGTCCAAGCCGGAATAGCCACCTATAATGGCGGGGAGCAAGCGGAGAGATCTCCGAATCCGTCTCCAGAGGATCGAATATGCCTCATTCCGCATCTGCTAAGGGGCGTCGGGTTTCCTATCCACCCGTTCCTTCGCGGGCTCCTGGAGTTCTACGGCCTCCAGTTACACAATCTTACCCCTACGTCTATACTACATATAGTAGGGTACGTTGCCCTTTGCGAGCTATTTTTAGGCTGCGAGCCTCACTTCGGGTTATGGAAGAATTTGTTCTGCCTTGTCCCCCGCAACCAGGGAGAATCCCTATGTCAGGTGGGCGGGGTCGAAGTATGGCGCATTGCCGAAACCGGATACCTATCCGGCACTCCCAAGAAGGTACCAGAGAACTGGCCTTCAGAGTGGTTCCACATTGACGATGTTCCCATTCCGAATCCAGTCCGGACAGGTCTCCCCCAGATCAGTAACGCCCCACCGAGGGCACATATAAGCTGGCGCCCCCGAGGCCCCCAAGAGGAGGATACCAGGGAAATATATTACCTCATGAGCAGGATAAAGTTACTGGCCAAATATGGACTGACGATAGTCGAGGTTATGGCAATATGCATAATACGGGGAGTGCAACCGCTTCAATATCGGAGGAAGCCCATGTGGCACTTCAACGAGGAAGATGATGCCACCCGCTGTGGTCGTAAGGGTCCGGACTCTGCCACTGCTCTGGCATGGATATTGTCTGGTTTATACAAAGGGGAAGAGGAGCAATTCCTTCACATCAAACCGCGAGATGGATTCTCCATGTACAACCCCCCAAACTGGGTAAATTGTCATTCCTTTCCCTACGTCACTTATTGTGGCGTTCTTCACTAAGATCATCTGCCTCGATATTCCCGAGCAGGAACTGAGGAGGGCCGTAGAAGGAACCTCCAGCCCCTCCCCGCAGCCAGAGGACCCCGGAAGGGCCCTAGATCCAGGTCTCGAAGAAGATCCGGATATTACCGTGGAACTCGTCAACGGGATATTTTATCAAGCGAGCTGCGATGGCGCCTCAGTGGCCATTACTGCCGACTATCCCGGACCGCTTCCTACGTCGCGCGTAAGCCAAGTCGAAAAACCCTATCCTCCAAAGAGGAGTCCCTTCAGATGACATGCCTTACCCTTGAAGTGTCGTATTTTTGCAGAGACGACGGTCGAAGCGTGGGGCCGAGCCCCTAGGGACTCGTCGGCCAAGGGCGTTCGGATCGGGCAGGCTCAAGAGGAAGGCGGTAAGGGTCGACTCGCCGCTACAGAGGTAAGGCAAAAACTTGTGCTGTGATTATGGTATTTTGAAGTATGACAGCACCCTTTGTGGCCCGGCGGGAAGAGGAGCAGCCGGACTATATCCGGGGATCCTGCCATCCACGCCTCCACCAGCCGGATTCCAGAACCGGCTTCGAGAGCGGAGGCGGGAGCGGGGCCGATGCCGCATAGTTCTTCGACAGAGAATGCGGATATGCTCTCAGCCATGAATTCCTAAGTATAGAGCGCCATGAATCACCGGCGCCGACGGGCCGTACTTCGGAACAACATCTTTTCGGAAGAGGCGTTTAACGCCTTCAATTCGGGAGACGCATACATCCGAGCTGCTCAAGGCGGGCTTGCCGAAGCGGACGATATACCAAAGATATACGGGTAAGAAAATTTGATAAGCATGTGTAGCAGTAGCCCCTGAGACTTGAAACGGTTGTGTCGGATTTCGGGTTCCGGCAGACCCTCTAGGTTCGAACACTGGGGTGCGCACGGAGATTTCACCCTCTACCTTCCTGCCCCTCGCCGCCTCGCTAAGATCTAAGCTATGAAAGGAACAACACAAGAGACACAGGGTTTTTACTAGTTCGGGCTACCATTGTGGTGTAGTACCCTACTCTAGTTTGTGGCGTGGTGGATTGCCTCTTGGGCTGATGATGATGAACAATACAAAGAAGAACAGCCTCGCGAGGGTCTGTTCTTGGCTGGTGCGATGAACTGCTAGGAGGAGTTCGATCGCTCGCTCTCTTGATCCCGATCTGGATCCTCTCTCTAGATTTCTCGATGCCTCTACCCTATGGGCGGCTAGTCCTATTTATAGGCAAAGGCCTGGGCCACTCCCAAATATTGAGCGGGAAGGGCGCCAACAATTGGCCATTTGAAGGGAACATCTAGTACACTTATCTGACTAAAGTTGGTCCTCGCTTTGTCAAAGGCTCGTGGTGGCCTTGACTTGGGCTCCTAATGACTTCCTTCCTGCCGTTACTGGTCTTGGTCTTGTTGCACAAACGGATGCCTTTTCTTGATACTCTTGCTGCGCTTGCTCCCTTTGCATCAAAGAGGAAAGGAGGACATTCTGTGGCTGGCACCCCTGGCGCCCTTAGTCGTCATGGCATGTGTCATGGGCACCTCGTGAGGTACCCTTCCTTGATCTCTCCTTTTTCATGAGCCAACTTTGACGAGGCCGTGCACGAGAAGCTCCACATCATCCGCCCATGAGGCTGGCCCCGCGAGGTCTTGAGCTTGTCTTGATGAAGATGGGCCTTGATGGGCCACCCCTTGAGCCACGCCGCAGGCAGCAGAGCGAGCAAGTCTGGGACCCCGTTCCCGAGCATGACAGAGTTGGAACAACTGTTTTAAGGATCAATTTATGCATAGGTCCTTGTAGATAAGAATGAGCAATTGTCTCGGGAGCTGGAGGAATGCAAGGCCGAACTCAGGGCCGCAGTTGCCAAGTTGGAGGAATCCCAAAAGCCCTCATCTGGTAACAGTTGTCGCGATTGTAAATAATAACAGTTTCAGACTTAGTAGGAAATAACATCAGGTTGCAATGTTTAGAGCTATCAAACAACATGTTACAGGAACTTAACATGGCAAACAAAGGCATGGCATGAATCTACTCAAAGCATAGAACAAAAGTTCCTTCTTGACCATAAGCCAAAAGGATCGAGAAAATATGATGGCACCCATGTAAACATGGCAAGTTATATTACAGATTCATACATGGCAGGAACAACAATAAGTAGGCATGTTGGTGAGCTTGAACCACTCACCACAGAGCAATACATGGCATGGCAAGGCAACCAACAGAAGAAGAAATGGCATAGAAGCTATACATGGCAAGAACAACATCATAGGATACATGGATCAACTACAACAACCTTGGCAAAATTGAATAACATGTAAACAATCTGCCAGGAAACATTTTATAGAAAATGTAGAGCTCGATTGACTCAAGCTATGGCACTCCATAATTGCAAACAAGGGCATGGATGGATAGAGAATAACCATATGTTCAAAACATCCTTCTGAAGTATCTCAAAATAAGCATGGATCTCTCGGTAGCATCAAGTTAACATGGCATAAAAATATCGAGCAAAAGCAGAGCTGAAATCAGCAATATCATGAAGCCTAGTTTGCATGCTTGTGCTAGTCACCACAGGGATCACAAAATACATGGCATACACCCTGTAAAGATGGCATGGCATAGTACAAAACACATGTAGGACTCAAGTCATAGGATGCACACATCAATCATGGCAAAAATGACAAAAGTGCATGTTACATTAAGAAACGAAACTAACATCACAAAGCACTCTTCTAACAGCATTTCGGGCATCAAGATGAGCTCAAATGAAAATGATGCAATGAGATGAAATGATCTACTCATCGAGGCGAACAATTTGACATATTACACGCATAAAAGCAGACTCTGATGCAGAGTTATGATGCGATGAAAGTGCATGAAAATGTTAGCATATTCGGGGACTTGGGGAATTTAGACCTCGGGAAAAAGTCAGCGGCGGCGGGAGATCGAGGATGGCGGGATCTCGCGCGGAGATGGGCGTGGAGGGGCGGAGAGGCGTCGGCGGGTCGGGTCGCCGGATTGCAAAAGCGGACAACGGGAAAATGCTCGGATGCATGAGGCGAACACGTATGCAAAAAGAAATGCACATGATGACATGATATGAAATGCAGATGATGACATGGCAAAATGCAACACGCAAACAAATGACATGGCAACGACGGCGAATAATCGGCGGACACATGGAGCATCGGATCCGGGGCGTTACAACACTCCTCCACTAACAAGAGATCTCGTCCCGAGATCTTAGGACCGAGACGGAAGGGAAAAGGATGAGGTGAAACAAAACTCAAGAGAGAAGAGGCAAAGAATTGAGAGCACTCGAGAAGAAGAGAGGAGCAGCGAGAATGGCGAGAATCAAAGCTCACGGAATCATATAGACTATGAAACAACTCTGTTAGAGCGAGATAAGAAACGAATAAGACTGAAAGGATTTAGGCAGCACTCGGTTAAACAAGGAAAGAATGGAACACGAACTTCACAAGATGGAATGGCGGTTGATGAGATGAAGAGCATAATGCCTCCGGAAGAATTAAAGAATGAAATGAAAAGGACTTGGAAGGAAGGATAGAATGGAGTTGTTGAGAAAATCAACAACGAAAGAATAAACTTGATGTGGACTTATGGAAAACATCTCGAAATTATGAGGTGATAGCCAGCCATAAGCGGAAATGATTGGATAGCTTAGAAGAGCGAAGAAATGCAAAACTTCACTTCAAAAGAATCTGAAGACTTAATTGCACTTCGAGATGAGAAGAAAAGATACTTGAACTCCGCCAACAAAATCTTGATGAACACTTGAAGAATGAATTAAATCATGAAGAACCACCGTAGGACTGGAAAGAACGAATGAATTAAAATGATAATCAAGGAAAAAGAATCTTGAGCGAACCACCGTAAGAATTCAAAAATGACTGATGAAAAGAAATAATCACCGGAAGAATTAGAAGAACCACTAAGCAAGAGGGATTTAGATGCAAAAGAACAAAGAGATCATGAGCTGATTAAAGAACACTTGAACGAGGCACTGGAAGAATATTGAGACGAACGAAGGGGCACGGATATAGAATAATTGGAGAACGAATCTGAAAACTTAGAATGAAGAAATCTTCCGAAAAGATGGCCTCCGGATGATCGAGAGAGAAAGCAACTCCTGAAGTACTCCGGATGGATGAAAAGAATTGCACAACTGGAAATAATTAGATAGGATAACATCGAGCTATCACCATGAATCTCCGGGGGAACGGACAAGATTTAGAAGGAACTCTTCTTCGATCTTCAAATGATGACGAGAAACACCACCAAAATTAATGAGATACTCCGGAAGAAAGAAAAACAGAGAGGTTGAGCCAACAATAAAAGAATTTGAATGAGATCTTGGAGAAGGCATCTGACTGATGAAATTCATTCTTACGTCAAACTCCGAAAAGAATTGAGAATAACTCCGGGGAAATTAGAAGAGTCAGGTAAGATCCTGGGAAAAGACATGTGGGTTAGGGCCCACTAAAAGAAAGCACCGTTGGAAAGGGATGTTGAACAGATAGATGATGCACCGGAAGAACTGAAATATTTGACTGAGGTGACAACCTCGAATTAGTTGGAACACCGACAAATCTCCTGAGATGACTTCATCACTCCGGAAGGATAAACTGGCGAGAGGCGAACGAGCAAGGGGAAAACATTTGAGCCGAGGAAAGAATATGATCAACACCGAAAAACTTGAATTGAGTGCACCGAAAAAAGAAAGGTATGAAGAATGACGAACAAGACGAGAATTCACCGGTTGAAATAATTGACAAAACACTGAAGAGGCTCCACATGAATGAAATTGATGGTCGGAAGAAACTCGAACTCCGGGAATAATAGGGTGGGGGGGCGGGAAAACAAAGGCAACTTGGAAAGGGAAACCCGATGAATCACTTCAAAGGAAACACCGGTTGAAATCATTAAGGAAAGGAAGCAAAGACTTCGCACGAGTGGGATGGATACTCGATTACGAACTCCGGTTCCGACAAGAAAAAGGGGTGGGTGGGTGGGAAAAGAAAACAACTGAGGATTGAACTTGCAAAACAAAGAGGGTCGAATCACCATGACGAGAAATGCACCGGATGCAAAGAGCTGAGGAACAACGATCGGAAAACCAACTGCGTGATCCTAAAGAAAATTTGAAGGGGAAGAGGAGTAATTCAAAACACCTGCGTCAAGATTCCTTACGGAGGCGACGAAGGGCTGAGGAGTAAAAAATCCTACTCTCGATATAACTAGACTCAAAACAGTTTTTCTAGACTCAACAACGGCCAAACTACACGATCAATCAAGGGGGCTCCTAGGGTCGGTCGAGGCTCTGATACCAACTTATCATGCCCAATATGCGACCCTATCCAAAAGGAACTCGACGGTCCCACGAAGGATAGACCCGCATATTGAAACGCTTTTGCAAGGTGGATATCATTACATCAACATTACACAATAGTGGGGATACATACAAAAAGGCACAAATGCCACAAGAATACATCAACATCATATACAAGATCAACATCCGACTACGGATGAAACATAAACAGAAACTCAAACAACATCCACCCTGCTAGCCCAGGCTGCCGACCTGGAACCTATCCCCTGATCGAAGAAGCAGAAGAAGAACTCAAGGCAAGCAAGCATCGCTCTCGCGTCATGATCATCGCAAACCTGTACCTGCAGCTGGTGGTGTAGTAATCTGTGAGCCACGAGGACTCAGCAATCCCATTACCATGGGTATCAAGACTAGCAAAGCTTAAAGGGAAAGGAAAGGGGTAAAGTGGTGAGGTTGCAGCAGCGACTAAGCATATATGGTGGCTAACATACGCAAATGAGAGCGAGAAGAGAAACAAAGGAGCGATCGTCAACTAGTAATGATCAAGAAGTGATCCTGAACTCCTACTTCGTCGGACATAACCCGAAACCGTGTTCTCCTCTCGATCAACCCGAAAAGAGACACTCACGATTCGCTTACGGTTGGTGTATTTAAGAAGAGTTTGCTTCAAGTTTACTACAACCGAATATTAACAAATTCCCATCGCCACATAACCGCGGGCACGGCTCTTGAAGGTTTATACCTGCGAGGGTGTCCCAACAGCCCATGATAAGCTCTCGCGATCAACGAAGGATATTCCTTCTCCCGGAAGACCGATCAGTCTCGGAATCCGGCTACAAGACATTTCGACAACAATAAAACAAGACCAGCAAGACCTCCGGCATGCCGACACCACGATAGTAGGCGTGCATATCTCGTCTCGAGCCACGACGGATGAGCGATACGTCTGGCAATCGACGATACCCCAAGTTGCCTAGGGGCGGCACCGCAAGTGGCTCTAGTTTGGACCAACACTTAGACAAGCATTGGCGGGGGCTAAAATAAAGATGACCCTCGGGATCGCGACTCCCAAGGGAAAAAAGGCTAGGTGAGGCAAATGTAAAACCAATGTTGGGCCTTCTTTGGAAAAGTCTTATTCAAAGCGAACTGTCAAGGGGTCCCATAAATCACCCGACCGCGTTAGGGACGCAAAATCCGGGAACATAATACCGATATGACAGAAACTAGGGCGGCAAGAGTGGAACAAAACACCAGGCATAAGGCCGAGCCTTCCACCCTTTACCAAGTATATAGATGCATTAATAAAATAAGATATATTGTGATATCCCAACAAGTAAACATGTTCCAACAAGGAACAACATCTCCATGTTCAACAAGGAACAAACTTCATCTTCACCGCAACTAACAACGCTATAAGAGGGCTGAGCAAAGCGGTAACATAGCCAAACAACGGTTTGCTAGGAAGGGTGACAAAGGTTAGAGGCTAACATGGCAATTGGGAGGCTTGAGTAGCAAGTGACAGGGCAAGCGATAGGTAGCGCAGCATAGCGATAGAACGAAGCAACTAGCATAGCAATGATAGTAATGAGATCCAGGGTAGCGGTCATCTTGCCTGAAATCCCGCAAGGAAGAAGAACGAGTCCATGAAGAAGACGAACGGATGAAGCCGAACCAAGCATGAGCGAGCGAATCCTCACGATCATAGCAAGCAGGAACTAACAAGAAGAAGCACACAACATAGTAAACACACCACACATGAACAAGGCATGATGCACAACAAGCATGATGCATGACAAAACTACATGAAGCTACTCATGGCAAGAGATGATGCAAACAAGAGCAACACATCAACGCAAGTTTAAATGAGGCCGGAAGCAACATATAACAATTCCGGTTAAGTCCTCATATGCATATTTCGAAATTGTTCCAGATCTGAATAAACCTTATGTTAAAGTTGTTAAATAGCAAGTTAAAATGCACCACGATGATCTACGCGAAATTCTAGTCAAGTTACATATAAAGTTCATTAGATTCGGAGCTACGGCCTAGAAGATATGAACAAAACAAGTTAAACATGGCATTGATGTAAAATGCATACAAACATCAAGCAAACACCTCAAAACAAGGATGCAACATGATAATATGAAACTACATGCAAAATCAAGCAAGTTTCATATAGAGCACACTCAAAACGGAGCAACGGTTCAACACATACACCATATACAAGTCATGACAACAATCTGTC
Organism: Aegilops longissima; assembly: GCA_021605205.1. Taxonomy (NCBI): domain Eukaryota; kingdom Viridiplantae; phylum Streptophyta; class Magnoliopsida; order Poales; family Poaceae; genus Aegilops; species Aegilops longissima. The sequence continues at coordinate 281,136,288 of CM038680.1, forward strand.
CAAAACAACAACTAGGCATATTGCAAGCATCAAAACAACATGCTACAGGACCTCAACAAGAAAACAAAAGGCATGGGCATGATCTACAGGTAAAGCATGACAAAACATGAACACTGAGCTATCTCCAGAAATCACTAGAACATGCTCAAAATGACATGGCAAGATTGCAAATAATAACAGTTTCAGACTTAGTAGGAAATAACATCAGGTTGCAATGTTTAGAGCTATCAAACAACATGTTACAGGAACTTAACATGGCAAACAAAGGCATGGCATGAATCTACTCAAAGCATAGAACAAAAGTTCCTTACTGACCATAAGCCAAAAAGGATCAGAAAATATGATGGCACCCATGTAAACATGGCAAGTTATATTACAGATTCATACATGGCAGGAACAACAATAAGTAGGCATGTTGGTGAGCTTGAACCACTCACCACAGAGCAATACATGGCATGGCAAGGCAACCAACAGTAAGAAGAAATGGCATAGAAGCTATACATGGCAAGAACAACATCATAGGATACATGGATCAACTACAACAACCTTGGCAAAATTGAATAACATGTAAACAATCTGCCAGGAAACATTTTATAGAAAATGTAGAGCTCGATTGACTCAAGCTATGGCACTCCATAATTGCAAACAATGGCATGGATGGATAGAGAATAACCATATGTTCAAAACATCCTTACTGAAGTATCTCAAAATAAGCATGGATCTCTCGGTAGCATCAAGTTAACATGGCATAAAAATATCAGCAAAACAGAGCTGAAATCAGCAATATCATGAAGCCTAGTTTGCATGCTTGTGCTAGTCACCACAGGGATCACAAAAATACATGGCATACACCCCTGTAAAGATGGCATGGCATAGTACAAAACACATGTAGGACTCAAGTCATAGGATGCACACATCAATCATGGCAAAAATGACAAAAGTGCATGTTCTGTTAAGAAACAGAAACTAACATCACAAAGCACTCTTCTAACAGCATTTCGGGCATCAAGATGAGCTCAAATGAAAATGATGCAATGAGATGAAATGATCTACTCATCGAGGCGAACAATTTGACATATTACACGCATAAAACAGACTCTGATGCAGAGTTATGATGCGATGAAAGTGCATGAAAATGTTAGCATATTCGGGGACTTGGGGGAATTTAGACCTCGGGAAAAAGTCAACGGGCGGCGGGGAGATCGAGGATGGCCGGGATCTCGCGCCGGAGATGGGCGTGGAGGGGGCCGGAGAGGGCGTCGGCGGGTCGGGGTCGCGGATTGCAAAAGCGGACAACGGGAAAATGCTCGGATGCATGAGGCGAACACGTATGCAAAAAGAAATGCACATGATGACATGATATGAAATGCAGATGATGACATGGCAAAATGCAACACGCAAGCAAATGACATGGCAACGACGGCGAATAATGGCAGACACCTGGCGCGTCGGATCCGGGGCGTTACAACACTCCTCCACTAACAAGAGATCTCGTCCCGAGATCTTAGGACCGAGACGGAAGGGAAAAAGGATGAGGTGAAACAAAACTCAAGAGAGAAGAGGCAAAGAATTGAGAGCACTCGAGAAGAAGAGAGGAGCAGCGAGAATGGCGAGAATCAAAGCTCACGGAATCATATAGACTATGAAACAACTCCTGTTAGAACGAGATAAGAAACGAATAAGACTGAAAGGATTTAGGCAGCACTCCGGTTAAACAAGGAAAGAATGGAACACGAACTTCACAAGATGGAATGGCGGTTGATGAGATGAAGAATGCAATGCCTCCGGAAGAATTAAAAGAATGAAATGAAAAGGACTTGGAAGGAAGGATAGAATGGAGTTGTTGAGAAAATCAACAACGAAAGAATAAGCTTGATGTGGACTTATGGAAAACATCTCAGAAATTATGAGGTGATAGCCAGCCGCAAACGGAAATGATTGGATAGCTTAGAAGAACGAAGAAATGCAAAACTTCACTTCAAAAGAATACGAAGAATTAATTGCACTTCGAGATGAGAAGAAAAGATACTTGAACTCCGCCAACAAAATCTTGATGAACACTTGAAGAATGAATTAAATCATGAAGAACCACCGGTAGGACTGGAAAGAACGAATGAATTAAAATGATAATCAAGGAAAAAGAATCTTGAACGAACCACCGTAAGAATTCAAAAATGACTGATGAAAAAGAAATAATCACCGGGAAGAATTAGAAGAACCACTAAGCAAGAGGGGATTTAGATGCAAAAGAACAAAGAGATCATGAGCTGATTAAAGAACACTTGAACGAGGCACTGGAAGAATATTGAGACGAACGAAGGGGCACGGATATAGAATAATTGGAGAACGAATCTGAAAACTTAGAATGAAGAAATCTTCCGAAAAGATGGCCTCCGGATGATCGAGAGAAAGCAACTCCTGAAGTACTCGGATGGATGAAAAGAATTACTGGCTGGAAATAATTAGATAGGATAACATCGAGCTATCACCATGAATCTCCGGGGGAACGAACAAGATTTAGAAGGAACTCTTCTTCGATCTTCAAATGATGACGAGAAACACCACCAAAATTAATGAGATACTCCGGAAGAAAGAAAAACAGAGAGGTTGAGCCAACAATAAAAGAATTTGAATGAGATCTTGGAGAAGGCATCTGACTGATGAAATTCATTCTTACGTCAAACTCCGAAAAGAATTGAGAATAACTCCGGGGAAATTAGAAGAGTCAGGTAAGATCCTGGGAAAAGACATGTGGGTTAGGGCCCACTAAAAGAAAGCACCGTTGGAAAGGGATGTTGAACAGATAGATGATGCACCGGAAGAACTGAAATATTTGACTGAGGTGACAACCTCGAATTAGTTGGAACACCGACAAATCTCCTGAGATGACTTCATCACTCCGGAAGGATAAAGCTGGCGAGAGCGAGCGAGCAAGGGAAAACATTTGAGCCGAGGAAAGAATATGATCAACACCGAAAAACTTGAATTGAGTGCACCGAAAAAAGAAAGGTATGAAGAATGACGAACAAGACGAGAATTCACCGGTTGAAATAATTGACAAAACACTGAAGAGGCTCCACATGAATGAAATTGATGGTCGGAAGAAACTCGAACTCCGGGAATAATAGGGTGGGGGGGCGGGAAAACAAAGGCAACTTGGAAAGGGAAACCCGATGAATCACTTCAAAGGAAACACCGGTTGAAATCATTAAGGAAAGGAAGCAAAGACTTCGCACGAGTGGGATGGATACTCGATTACGAACTCCGGTTCCGACAAGAAAAAGGGGTGGGTGGGTGGGAAAAGAAAACAACTGAGGATTGAACTTGCAAAACAAAGAGGGTCGAATCACCATGACGAGAAATGCACCGGATGCAAAGAGCTGAGGAACAACGATCGGAAAACCAACTGCGTGATCCTAAAGAAAATTTGAAGGGGAAGAGGAGTAATTCAAAACACCTGCGTCAAGATTCCTTACCAGAGCGACGAAGGGGCTGAGGAGTAAAAGAAATCCTACTCTCCGATATAACTAGACTCCGAAAACAGTTTTTTTCTAGACTCAACAACGGCCAAACTACACGATCAATCAAGGGGGCTCCTAGGGTCGGTCGAGGCTCTGATACCAACTTATCATGCCCAATATGCGACCCTATCCAAAAGGAACTCGACGGTCCCACGAAGGATAGACCCGCATATTGAAACGCTTTTGCAAGGTGGATATCATTACATCAACATTACACGATAGTGGGGATACATACAAAAAGGCACAAATGCCACAAGAATACATCAACATCATATACAAGATCAACATCCGACTACGGATGAAACATAAACAGAAACTCAAACAACATCCACCACTGCTAGCCCAGGCTGCCGACACAGAACCTATCCCCGATCGAAGAAGCAGAAGAAGAACTCAAGGCAAGCAAGCATCGCTCTCGCGTCATGATCATCGCAAACCTGTACCTGCAGCTGGTGGTGTAGTAATCTGTGAGCCACGAGGACTCAGCAATCCCATTACCATGGGTATCAAGACTAGCAAAGCTTAAAGGGAAAGGAAAGGGGTAAAGTGGTGAGGTTGCAGCAGCGACTAAGCATATATGGTGGCTAACATACGCAAATGAGAGCGAGAAGAGAAACAAAGGAACGATCGTCAACTAGTAATGATCAAGAAGTGATCCTGAACTCCTACTTACGTCGGACATAACCCGAAACCGTGTTCTCCTCTCGATCAACCCGAAAAGAGACACTCACGATTCGCTACGGTTGGTGTATTTAAGAAGAGTTTGCTTCAAGTTTACTACAACCGAATATTAACAAATTCCCATCTGCCACATAACGCGCAGCACGGCTCTTGAAGGTTTATACCTGCGGGGTGTCCCAACAGCCCATGATAAGCTCTCGCGATCAACGAAGGATATTCCTTCTCCCCGGGAAGACCCGATCAGTCTCGGAATCCCGGCTACAAGACATTTCAACAGCAATAAAACAAGACCAGCAAGACCTCCCGGCATGCCGACACCCTGATAGTAGACGTGCGTATCTCGTCTCAGGCCACGACCGGATGAGCAGTACGTACAGCAATCGACGATACCCCAAGTTGCCTAGGGGCGGCACCGCAAGTGGCTCTAGTTTGGACCAACACTTAGACAAGCATTGGCCCGGGGGGGCTAAAATAAAGATGACCCTCGGGATGCGCGACTCCCAAGGGAAAAAGGCTAGGTGAGGCAAATGTAAAACCAATGTTGGGCCTTGCTGGAAAAGTCTTATTCAAAGCGAACTGTCAAGGGGGTCCCATAAATCACCCGACCGCGTTAGGGACGCAAAATCCGGGAACATAATACCGATATGACAGAAACTAGGGCGGCAAGAGTGGAACAAAACACCAGGCATAAGGCCGAGCCTTCCACCCTTTACCAAGTATATAGATGCATTAATAAAATAAGATATATTGTGATATCCCAACAAGTAAACATGTTCCAACAAGGAACAACATCTCCATGTTCCAACAAGGAACAAACTTCATCTTCACCTGCAACTAACAACGCTATAAGAGGGGCTGAGCAAAGCGGTAACATAGCCAAACAACGGTTTGCTAGGAAGGGTGACAAAGGTTAGAGGCTGACATGGCAATTGGGAGGCTTGAGTAGCAAGTGACAGGGCAAGCGATAGGTAGCGCAGCATAGCGATAGAACGAAGCAACTAGCATAGCAATGATAGTAATGAGATCCAGGGTAGCGGTCATCTTGCCTGAAATCCCGCAAGGAAGAAGAACGAGTCCATGAAGAAGGCGAGCGGATGAAGCCGAACCAAGCGTGAGCGAGCGAATCCTCACGATCATAGCAAACAGGAACTAACAAGAAGAAGCACACAACATAGTAAACACACCACACATGAACAAGGCATGATGCACAACAAGCATGATGCATGACAAAACTACATGAAGCTACTCATGGCAAGAGATGATGCAAACAAGAGCAACACATCAACATAAGTTTAAATGAGGCGGAAGCAACATATAACAATTCGGTTAAGTCCTCATATGCATATTTCGAAATTGTTCCAGATCTGAATAAACCTTATGTTAAAGTTGTTAAATAGCAAGTTAAAATGCACCACGATGATCTACGCGAAATTCTAGTCAAGTTACATATAAAGTTCATTAGATTCGGAGCTACGGCCTAGAAGATATGAACAAAACAAGTTAAACATGGCATTGATGTAAAATGCATACAAACATCAAGCAAACACCTCAAAACAAGGATGCAACATGATAATATGAAACTACATGCAAAATCAAGCAAGTTTCATATAGAGCACACTCAAAAGCGAACAGCGGTTCAACACATACACCATATACAAGTCATGACAACAATCATCCAAAACAACAACTAGGCATATTGCAAGCATCAAAACAACATGCTACAGGACCTCAACAAGAAAACAAAAGGCATGGGCATGATCTACAGGTAAAGCATGACAAAACATGAACACTGAGCTATCTCCAGAAATCACTAGAACATGCTCAAAATGACATGGCAAGATTGCAAATAATAACAGTTTAGGACTTAGTAGGAAATAACATCGAGGTTGCAATGTTTAGAGCTATCAAACAACATGTTACAGGAAATTAACATGGCAAACAAAGGCATGGCATGAATCTACTCAAAGCATAGAACAAAAGTTCCTTACTGACCATAAGCCAAAAGGATCGAGAAAATATGATGGCACCCATGTAAACATGGCAAGTTATATTACTGATTCATACATGGCGGGAACAACAATAAGTAGGCATGTTGGTGAGCTTGAACCACTCACCACAGAGCAATACATGGCATGGCAAGGCAACCAACAGTAAGAAGAAATGGCATAGAAGCTATACATGGCAAGAACAACATCATAGGATACATGGATCAACTACAACAACCTTGGCAAAATTGAATAACATGTAAACAATCTGCCAGGAAACATTTTATAGAAAATGTAGAGCTCGATTGACTCAAGCTATGGCACTCCATAATTGCAAACAAGGGCATGGATGTATAGAGAATAACCATATGTTCAAAACATCCTTACTGAAGTATCTCAAAATAAGCATGGATCTCTCGGTAGCATCAAGTTAACATGGCATAAAAATATCAGCAAAACAGAGCTGAAATCAGCAATATCATGAAGCCTAGTTTGCATGCTTGTGCTAGTCACCACAGGGATCACAAAAATACATGGCATACACCCCTGTAAAGATGGCATGGCATAGTACAAAACACATGTAGGACTCAAGTCATAGGATGCACACATCAATCATGGCAAAAATGACAAAAGTGCATGTTCTGTTAAGAAACAGAAACTAACATCACAAAGCACTCTTCTAACAGCATTTCGGGCATCAAGATGAGCTCAAATGAAAATGATGCAATGAGATGAAATGATCTACTCATCGAGGCGAACAATTTGACATATTACACGCGCAAAACGGAGCTACAGATGCAGAGTTATGATGCGATGAAAGTGCATGAAAATGTTAGCATATTCGGGGACTTGGGGGAATTTAGACCTCGGGAAAAAGTCAACGGGCGGCGGGGAGATCGAGGATGGCCGGGATCTCGCGCCGGAGATGGGCGTGGAGGGGGCCGGAGAGGGGCGTCGGCGGGTCGGGGTCGCCGGATTGCAAAACGGACAACGGGGAAAATGCTCGGATGCATGAGACGAACACGTATGCAAAAAGAAATGCACATGATGACATGATATGAAATGCAGATGATGACATGGCAAAATGCAACACGCAAGCAAATGACATGGCAACGACGGCGAATAACTGGCAGACACCTGGCGCATCGGATCCGGGGCGTTACAACACTCCTCCACTAACAAGAGATCTCGTCCCGAGATCTTAGGACCGAGACGGAAGGGAAAAAGGATGAGGTGAAACAAAACTCAAGAGAGAAGAGGCAAAGAATTGAGAGCACTCGAGAAGAAGAGAGGAACGACGAGAATGACGAGAATCGAAAGCTCACGGAATCATATAGACTATGAAACAACTCCTGTTAGAACGAGATAAGAAACGAATAAGACTGAAAGGATTTAGGCAGCACTCCGGTTAAACAAGGAAAGAATGGAACACGAACTTCACAAGATGGAATGGCGGTTGATGAGATGAAGAACGCAATGCCTCCGGAAGAATTAAAAGAATGAAATGAAAAGGACTTGGAAGGAAGGATAGAATGGAGTTGTTGAGAAAATCAACAACGAAAGAATAAGCTTGATGTGGACTTATGGAAAACATCTCAGAAATTATGAGGTGATAGCCAGCCGCAAACGGAAATGATTGGATAGCTTAGAAGAACGAAGAAATGCAAAACTTCACTTCAAAAGAATACGAAGAATTAATTGCACTTCGAGATGAGAAGAAAAGATACTTGAACTCCGCCAACAAAATCTTGATGAACACTTGAAGAATGAATTAAATCATGAAGAACCACCGGTAGGACTGGAAAGAACGAATGAATTAAAATGATAATCAAGGAAAAAGAATCTTGAGCGAACCACCGTAAGAATTCAAAATGACTGATGAAAAAGAAATAATCACCGGAAGAATTAGAAGAACCACTAAGCAAGAGGGATTTAGATGCAAAAGAACAAAGAGATCATGAGCTGATTAAAGAACACTTGAGCGAGGCACGGAAGAATATTGAGACGAGCGAAGGGCACGGATATAGAATAATTGGAGAACGAATCTGAAAACTTAGAATGAAGAAATCTTCGAAAAGATGGCCTCCGGATGATCGAGAGAAAGCAACTCCTGAAGTACTCGGATGGATGAAAAGAATTACTGGCTGGAAATAATTAGATAGGATAACATCGAGCTATCACCATGAATCTCGGGGAGCGGACAAGATTTAGAAGGAACTCTTCTTGATCTTCAAATGATGACGAAAAACACCACCAAAATTAATGAGATACTCGGAAGAAAGAAAAAACAGAGAGTTGAGCCAACAATAAAAGAATTTGAATGAGATCTTGGAGAAGGCATCTGACTGATGAAATTCATTCTTACGTCAAACTCCGAAAAGAATTGAGAATAACTCCGGGGAAATTAGAAGAGTCAGGTAAGATCCTGGGAAAAGACCTGTGGGTTAAGGCCCACTAAAAGAAAGCACCGTTGGAAAGGGATGTTGAACAGATAGATGATGCACCGGAAGAACTGAAATATTTGACTGAGGTGACAACCTCGAATTAGTTGGAACACCGACAAATCTCCTGAGATGACTTCATCACTCCGGAAGGATAAACTGGCGAGAGGCGAACGAGCAAGGGGAAAACATTTTAGCCGAGGAAAGAATATGATCAACACCGAAAAACTTGAATTGAGTGCACCGAAAAAAGAAAGGTATGAAGAATGACGAACAAGACGAGAATTCACCGGTTGAAATAATTGACAAAACACTGAAGAGGCTCCACATGAATGAAATTGATGGTCGGAAGAAACTCGAACTCCGGGAATAATAGGGTGGGGGCGGAAAACAAAACAACTTGGAAGGGAAACCCGATGAATCACTTCAAAGGAAACACGGTTGAAATCATTAAGGAAAGGAAGCAAAGACTTACATACGAGTGGGATGGATACTCGATTCTGAACTCCGGTTCCGACAAGAAAAAGGGGTGGGTGGGTGGGAAAAGAAAACAAGCGAGGATTGAACTTGCAAAACAAAGAGGGTGAATCACCATGACGAAAATGCACGGATGCAAAGAGCTGAGGAACAACGATCGGAAAACCAACTGCGTGATCCTAAAGAAAATTTGACGGGGAAGAGGAGTAATTCAAAACACCTACGTCAAGATTCCTTACCAGAGCGACGAAGGGGCTGAGGAGTAAAAGAAATCCTACTCTCCGATATAACTAGACTCCGAAAACAGTTTTTTTCTAGACTCAACAACGGCCAAACTACACGATCAATCAAGGGGGCTCCTAGGGTCGGTCGAGGCTCTGATACCAACTTATCATGCCCAATATGCGACCCTATCCAAAAGGAACTCGACGGTCCCACGAAGGATAGACCCGCATATTGAGATGTACGACTACCGTCGCCAAAATCGAGATGTACGACTACCATCGCCGAGATCGCAAGTACCACGACAACCCCGAAGGGATTCGGACCCGTCAAGTACCTCTTCGAAAACGAACGTGAAACACTACTTCCTCTATCGTCGCCGTGTACGACTACTTCCCTCTACGAAACTCGACCCGTCCCGATTGCTCGCTCCGAAGGTATAACCCCGAGATGCCGCCGTGATCGAATTGTCCTTGCGATGCCCCTCGTTTATCATGCCACCGTTCGCGGAACCCGTGTCGGGATCACCCCACCATCCTTGCATGACTCGCTCACGTCCACCCTTTCCTTTGCACCGATATCTCAATCGAGTTATCGGAACCGGAATGTTGCCGTGGCACCATTTCCGTTGTCGTTGCCGTGGCACCCCTTTTTCGTTTCCGCCACGACGACTAATGCTTCTTAATGCTCTTGTCAACAATTTCATAATATTGCATAAAACGTGCACATGTCATCCGCATCATGTTAACAACAATTAAAATGTTTAAAATTGTTGTTTGCATTAATTTGCTTAAATGCCATGCTAAAATGATTTATTTCATAACTAAATAACCGTAACTCGGATTTAAATAAATTATATATGTAAATGGGGTAGAAAAATGCCTAGTTTAACATGGTAGCTTTACTTTGCATGTTTAACAACTCTAAAATATGCTTTAGGTCAGATCAGTACCTAATCCATAATTTGCATATGGGGATTTTCCGGAATTGTTGTTCGTTGTTTCCGGCCTCATTTAATCTTGCCTAAATAGTTAGTTTCATATGCTTCACCCCCTCTTGCCATGTTTAATAACATTTAATATTGTTGGGTAGCCTAAACAAGAGTGAACTAAATAAATGTTGTGAAGTTTCGTCAATATGCAACTCGTTGCATATTGAGCTCCACTTAACTTGTAGTGTTGTTTGTGCATATTGCCATGCCATGCCTCATTAAACCGGACATGCATCATACTTGTTTGTGCATCATGCCATGTTTATGTGATGGTTGTTTACTATGTTGTTTGCTTCTTTCCGGTTTGCTTCTCTCGTTAGCTTCGGTTTTCGTTCCGGAGTTGTGAGGATTCATTCGACTTCGTCCGTTTGTCTTCTTCATGGATTCGTTCTTCCTCCTTGCGGGATTTCAGGCAAGATGACCATACCCTCGAAATCACTTCTATCTTTGCTTGCTAGTTGCTCGCTCTTTTGCTATGCCTATGCTGCGATGCCTACCACTTGCTATATCATGCCTCCCCTGTTGCCATGTCAAGCCCCTAACCATCCTTTCCTAGCAAACCGTTGTTTGGCTATGTTACCGCTTTGCTCAGCCCCTCTTATAGCGTTGTTAGTTGCGGTGAAGATGAAGTTTGTTCCTTGTTGGAACATGGAGATGTTGTTCCTTGTTGGAACATGTTTACTTGTTGGTTATCACAATATATCTTATTTAATTAACATCTATATACTTGGTAAAGGGTGGAAGGCTCGGCCTTATGCCCGTGTTTTGTTCCACTCTTGCCGCCCTAGTTTCCGTCATATCGGTATTATGTTCCCGGATTTTTGCGTCCCTAACGCGTCGGGTGATTTATGGGACCCCTTGACAGTTCGCTTTGAATAAGACTTTTCCAGCAAGGCCCAACATTGGTTTTACCATTTGCCTCACCTATGCCCTTTTTCCCTTGGGTTTCGGAGCCCGAGGGTCATCTTTATTTAGCCCCCGGACCAGTGCTCCTTGAGTGCTGGCCGAACTAGAGTGATGTGCAGCGCCCCTCAAGGCAACTTGAGGTTTGGTTTTAGTTATACGGACTGCTCATCCGAGTGTGCCTGAGACCGAGATATGTGCAGCTCCTATCAGGATTTGTCGGCACATCCGGGCGGCTTTGCTGGTCTTGTTTTATTGCTGTGAAATGTCTTGTAGCCGGATTCGAGACTGATCGGGTCTTCCCGGGAGAAGGAATATCCTTCGTTGATCGCGAGAGCTTATCATGGGCTAAGTTGGGACACCCTGCGGGTTTGAACTTTCAAAGCCGTGCCGCGGTTATGTGGCAGATGGGAATTTGTTAATGTCGGTTGTAGAAAACCGAAGTTGATCTTAATTAAAATACACCAACGGCGTGTGTAACCGTGATGGTCTCTTCTCGTGGTCCGGAAGTGAACACGGTGTTGGAGTTATGTTTGACGTAAGTAGTTTCAGGATCACTTCTTGATCATAGTTGTTCGACCGTGCTTTTGCCTTCTCTTCTCGCTCTCATTTGCGTATGTAGCCACCATATATGCTAGCCGCTTGCTGCAGCTCCACCTCACTACCCTGTCCTACCTTTAAGCTTAAATAGTCTTGATCTCGCGGGTGTAAGATTGCTGAGTCCCCGTGACTCACAGATACTTCCAAAACCAGTTTGCAGGTGCCGATGAAACCGTGCAGGTGACGCATCCGAGCTCAAGGAGGAGCTCGACGAGGATCTTTGTGCATTGTGTTGTTTCGTTTCAGCTGATCAGTAGTGGAGCCCAGTTGGGACGATCGGGGATCTGTGTAGCATTTGGGGTAGTCTTCTTTTATTTTGGTTCCGTAGTCGGACCTTGATTGAACCTGTATGATGTGATGTTTTACTCATGTATTGTGTGAAGTGGCGAGTGTAAGCCAGCTATGTATCTCTTTCCCTTATGTATTACATGGGTTGTGTGAAGATTACCTCACTTGCGACATTGCTTTCAATGCGGTTATGCCTCTAAGTCGTGCTTCGACACGTGGGAGATATAGCCGCATCGAGGCGTTCAAGTTGGTAATCGAGCCTTCCCGACTTAGGAGCCCCTACTTGATTGTTTGTCTTTGGCGTTGTTGAGTCTAGAACGGAAAATGTTTTGAGTCTTAGGATTATATATATTGGAGAGTAGGATTCTTTTTACTCCCCAGTCCCTTCGTCGCTCTGGTGAGGCATCCTGACGTAGAGTTTTGACTCTTCTCTTCTCAAATTTCACTAAATTTTTTTTAGGATCACGCGGGTATCTTGGAATCGTTCCGATGGTTTTGTGACGAGAACATTGTTCTTGGTGCCTCCTGACATTTAGGGGTTGTGGCAGTGTCCCGGGGAGTTGAGCTCCGAGGTGTTGTCGTCACAATTTTATCGTTGCGATTCGGAATACGACTTTTACCGACATCGAAATCTCTTTTGTGCAGTTGTTGGTGAGATAACCTGATAGCCCGATCTTGTGGCGAGTGCGGGAGTATTTCAATGACTTGTATAACGGATGTTTTTCGAAGGTCGAGGTACACGATTTCCGAAGGTTTCTTGGTTATGTGTTGAAGGATGGATACAGCTGGATCTAGGTATTGTTAGTTTGGGTGATATATTTTGTGTCCCCTGTATCCCTAACACCTGATTGCATAACCAGAAAGTTTCGGGAGTTTATAGGTGGGAATTCAAGTAGCTCCTAGAATATCTTTCCGACAGATGCATGATATGGGATTGGGTAAATCTCTATCATATGTATTTGTTCCGGCTTATTCTGCAAGCCAAATCCTTTGTTTTTGTTCCGTTTTGTGGTATTCAAGTTGCTTCAATGTCAAGTATTGATTCCATACCTTTCCTAAATGGTGTTCTCATATTGCTATGTGAATACTAATCCTTCTTGATCACTGAGCTTGTCATGTCAATTCTTTTCTCAACCAGCGTGCTTCTCTTCAAGTGAATCCGATCATTCCAACATTCGCAAGATCAATTCTAAGTTTTCTCAACGGTGTTTGTTTCATCCGTCCCTAGTTGCCTTTGTTTTCCCGCCCTCCCACCCTTTTTCTTCAAGGACTCAGATTTCTTAATCAAGAATCCATTTTATTGAGTGAAGTTTCTTCATTCTTTTCCTTTAATGTTTTATCCGGTGATTTCTCATGAAGGCGCTAAGGAAGCTTTTACCTTATCATTGTTCCATTCTAATTTTCTTCTCCGTGGATTTAAGTCAAGTTTTGGTGTTGATCATATTCCTTCCTCGTTTCAAATGTTTTCTCATACCGGTGCACCTCACAATCTTTTAGTTCTTGTTATTCAATTGTTCTGGAGTGTTGAAGTTATCTCAGAAGATCCTAGTTTCCATTCTCAATTCACTCAAGTTCTTTTGAGGATGCTATCTCATTCAAGCCATTTAATTCTACCGGTGCAATATCTATTTCAAACAATTGTTCAACGGTGGTTCTTTTGAGTGGGCCCTAACCCACAGGTCTTTTTCCAGGATCTTACCTAACTCTTTTATTTTCACGGAGCTATTCTCAAATTCTTTGCAAAGTTTGATGTAAGAATCATTTATCATCAGTCAAATGTCTTTCTCCAAGATCTTTCAAATTATCTTCATTGTTGGTTCAACCTTCCTAATTTTCATTCCGGAGTGCTTCAATAATTCATGGTGATGTTTCTCGTCGTCGTTCTCGAATTTTGAAGACCGAAGAAGAGTTTCTCTTAAATCTTGCTCCATTCTCTTCAAGATTCTTGGTTCTAGTTTGATGCCATCCTCTCATAATTATTTTCGGTTGTGAGAATTCTTTTAACCCACCCGGAGCATTTCAGGAGTCTTTTCAGTTTGTTTCTCTGAGCCCATCATCTCGAATTATTCATTCAAGCGTTCAACTTTTGTTTTCCAAATCCCACGGTGGTTCCATCAATACCTTCTCAAGTTTGCGCTGTATTTCTATCTGTAATCATTTTTCAATGAGAATAAGTAGTATGCCTAATCCATTGCTTGTCATCAATTTAATTGGTGAAGGATCAGCATAATGTAATTCTTATTCTTGTTCCATCGAGTAAATTCAATTCCTTATTCCGGAGGTTCATCAAAATTCTTGATTTCATTTGTTCATCTTTCTTATCCGAAGCTCCAAGTTTTCTGTATTATCTCATCGCAAAGCTTCATCTTAACACTGCAAGGCTTCACCTTGTGTTGTCAACTTCTCTTTCTTTCTATCACCCTTTTGGTTACCGGAGTTCATCAGGGAGGCTCTGCATGGTGCTTCCTCAAGGATTCTTTTCATTCTTCAATTGTTCATCAAGATTTCTCTCGGAGTTAAGATCCGTCAAGCCATACTCAAAATTGAACAGGGTGTTCCAACACATGTTTTGTTTTGAGAAGTTCAAGCATTCTTCATCTTGCATTCCGAAGTGCAATTCTTTCTACCTTATCTCTTGAGATGGTGTTATGTCATTCTTGACAATTTCCTTCATGCTTCATGATTCACATGTTGTCAAGAATGAGGTATTTTAAATCCATCAATCTCTTCATTGGAGTTATCTTGGGCTATATTTCACCTAAAGCTTTCCCTAAGGATTGTTGCTATTTATGGTGCTTATAAAGGACCCAAGTTCTTCATCTGTCCTCCGGTGATATAAGTTTCTCGTCTCCTTGTTGATATCAATCCAATCAATTGTTTCCGTTAGTGGCAGAAGCTCACCTCATAATTTTGAGATGTTTTCCATAAGCCCACTACAAGCTTATTCATTTCGTTGTTGGTTTTCCAACAACTCCGTTCAATTCTTCTTTGCAAGGGTGTTTTTCCAAGTTCATTTGTGGCAGAAGTTGTCATTTTCTTCTCCGTCCCTTTATCCCAACAATCTAGATTCTATTCTTTCGTTCCGAAGGCATTGTGATGTTGCTCTCTTCGACCCATCGTCTCGTTTTGTCAAGACCATGTCCTTTTTCTTGCATTATCCATTTAACCGGAGGTCATGTCATCTCTTCAAGTTCTTTTCATCATATCAAGTTTTCCTTCTTCTTTTAATCGGAGTGCTGCCAAAATTTTATTAATCTTATTCCTTGTCTATCTAGTTTTAACCGGAGTGGTTTCAGTATCTATCTTATCACTAAACCTCTTGGTTTTCGTCGTATCCCTTGTTCCTCTTTTCTAACAGAGTGTTTTCAATTTTGTTCATCTTCGTTGTTTTCTTTCTTTCAAGTTTTCAACCTCTTGAGGTTCATTGGTTTCATTCGTTTGTCAAAGAAGCAACTTTGTTTTACCTCTTCCTCTTCCGCTTTTCTCCGGTGCCATACTAGATCTCGGGACGAGATCCTCTCGTAGTGGTGGAGTGTTGTAACGCCCCAAGACCGGAGCTTCAGTTGCCTTCCAGGGTTTCCGAGTTGTGTCATGTGATTTGTTTTGTTTGTGCATTCATCTTGTCATCTCTTGCATTGCATCATGTCATCATGCCATCATTTCATTATTTTTTTAAAACTCTTCTAAATAAATTGTATGGATTTTTTCGATCCATTTAAACCGAGGGATTCACATGGTGACTTCTCTTTATAACATATCCTCCCAATATTAGGGAGCTATATTAAAAATATTCCATTGTTTTGGAATCACCATAACCCACTTGCATAATAAATCCCATGCCTTTTCTGCTCCGAGTTGACCTCAAAACCTTGCCAATATTTCTTTCATCATTTTCCGGAGCTCCACCAAAAATCCTTGGGCCATTTTTGTTAAATTCCTCATAATTTTGTGAGTCCGGGAAAATAATCCCCATGTCCAACTTCTTCCTCTAACCTCTCTTTCTTTTCTTTCTTAATCTTCGTTTCTTTCTTTTCTCTTTTCTTTTTTTTTAGTGAGAGAGAGCCAGCCAGCCCAGGCCAGCCCCCCTAGTCGGCCCAGGCCACCGCAACCTGAAGCCCAGCCGGCCTCTTGGCCTGGCCAAGGCCCAGCCGCCCCTTCCTAGCCCCGAACCCTCATCTCTCTCCCTCGACTCCCACCAGCGCCGCCACCCCCCTGCCCGATCCCCTCGTCGCCTCCTTCCCGATCCCATCGTCCTTCCCATCTCCCTCTCGATCCCCCGATCCCATCTCTTCCTCTGGCCGCCGCCACCTCGCCCTTCTTCTCCCCTCGGCCCCCCCTCGCAGCCTTCGAGCGCCTCCTCTCCACCTCCTTGCGCCGGCCTCTCCACCTCGCCGCGCCGTGCCGGTGCCCTCCATCGCCGACCAGCGAGCCCAGCAGCCCAGCCCTCCAGCCTTGACCCAGCTCGTCCGCCTCGAGCCGGCCTCCACCGTGCTCCTCCCTCCACCGGTGCCATTCGTCCGCACCTCGCCTGCAACTTCTCCGTGCCGGCGACCTCCATCGCGCCTCTCTGCCCCGTCGCCCTCCGGCCGCTGCGACCAGGAGCGTCGCCATCCCTCTGCTGCCTCGCCGGACCTCCGTCCTCCGCCTTCTCCCTCCCCGCAGGTCCTCCTGCTGCTATTTTGCCACACCACCAGGAGCTCCGCCGCGCCTCGAGCCTCCTCAGCTCCACCTCCGACGCACCCCGATGGCACTGCTGCCATCTCTGCCGCTTTGTGCGTTGACCATGCTTGCCTCGGGCCCGGTGTAGCCTCCCCATGTACCTGCAGTCGCCGCTGCTCCTGAAGATCAAAACCCGAGACGGTGTGATTTTTGTCAAGTCCGACTACGACGCGCACGACTACACGGTGATGCGCCAAGTACCCCTTCGGATGCGCCAAGTTCGACTACATGATGCGTCAAGTACCACTACCGTCGACCCCGGAGACATCGGATGCGCCAAGTCCCTCTTCGAACATCTACGAAAACGTGTACCAATACCGTCGACCCACGAAGACCCCGTGGACCCCGAACATCCACGGGACATGAACAACTACTTCCGATGACGAGATGTACCACTACCATCGAACATGAGCGTCTACAAACCGTGTATGCGACTACCGTCGCCAAAATCGAGATGTACGACTACCATCGCCGAGATCGCAAGTACCACGACAACCCCGAAGGGATTCGGACCCGTCAAGTACCTCTTCGAAAACGAACGTGAAACACTACTTCCTCTACCGTCGCCGTGTACGACTACTTCCCTCTACGAAACTCGACCCGTCCCGATTGCTCGCTCCGAAGGTATAACCCCGAGATGCCGCCGTGATCGAATTGTCCTTGCGATGCCCCTCGTTTGTCATGCCACCGTTCCGTGGGAACCCGGTAATCGGGATCACCCCACCATCCTTGCATGACTCGCTCACGTCCACCCTTTCCTTTGCACCGATATCTCAATCGAGTTATCGGAACCGGAATGTTGCCGTGGCACCATTTCCGTTGTCGTTGCCGTGGCACCCTTTTCGTTCCGCCACGGCGACTAATGCTTCTTAATGCTCTTGTCAACAATTTCATAATATTGCATAAAACGTGCACATGTCATCCGCATCATGTTAACAACAATTAAAATGTTTAAAATTGTTGTTTGCATTAATTTGCTTAAATGCCATGCTAAAATGATTTATTTCATAACTAAATAACCGTAACTCGGATTTAAATAAATTATATATGTAAATGGGGTAGAAAATGCCTAGTTTAACATGGTAGCTTTACTTTGCATGTTTAACAACTCTAAAATATGCTTTAGGTCAGATCAGTACCTAATCCATAATTTGCATATGGGGATTTTCCGAATTGTTGTTCGTTGTTTCGGCCTCATTTAATCTTGCCTAAATAGTTAGTTTCATATGCTTCACCCCTCTTGCCATGTTTAATAACATTTAATATTGTTGGGTAGCCTAAACAAGAGTGAACTAAATAAATGTTGTGAAGTTTCGTCAATATGCAACTCGTTGCATATTGAGCTCCACTTAACTTGTAGTGTTGTTTGTGCATATTGCCATGCCATGCCTCATTAAACCGGACATGCATCATACTTGTTTGTGCATCATGCCATGTTTATGTGATGGTTGTTTACTATGTTGTTTGCTTCTTTCCGGTTTGCTTCTCTCGTTAGCTTCGGTTTTCGTTCCGGAGTTGTGAGGATTCATTCGACTTCGTCCGTTTGTCTTCTTCATGGATTCGTTCTTCCTCCTTGCGGGATTTCAGGCAAGATGACCATACCCTCGAAATCACTTCTATCTTTGCTTGCTAGTTGCTCGCTCTTTTGCTATGCCTATGCTGCGATGCCTACCACTTGCTATATCATGCCTCCCCTGTTGCCATGTCAAGCCCCTAACCATCCTTTCCTAGCAAACCATTGTTTGGCTATGTTACCGCTTTGCTCAGCCCCTCTTATAGCGTTGTTAGTTGCAGGTGAAGATGAAGTTTGTTCCTTGTTGGAACATGGAGATGTTGTTCCTTGTTGGAACATGTTTACTTGTTGGGTTATCACAATATATCTTATTTAATTAACGCATCTATATACTTGGTAAAGGGTGGAAGGCTCGGCCTTATGCCCGTGTTTTGTTCCACTCTTGCCGCCTAGTTTCCGTCATATCGGTATTATGTTCCCGGATTTTTGCGTCCCTAACGCGTCGGGTGATTTATGGGACCCCTTGACAGTTCGCTTTGAATAAGACTTTTCCAGCAAGGCCCAACATTGGTTTTACCATTTGCCTCACCTATGCCCTTTTTCCCTTGGGTTTCGGGCCCGAGGGTCATCTTTATTTAGCCCCCGGACCAGGTGCTCCTTGAGTGCTGGCCCGAACTAGAGTGTTGTGCAGCGCCCCTCAAGGCAACTTGAGGTTTGGTTTTAGTTATACGGACTGCTCATCCGAGTGTGCCACGAGACCGAGATATGTGCAGCTCCTATCAGATTTGTCGGCACATCCGGCGGCTTTGCTGGTCTTGTTTTATTGCTGTGAAATGTCTTGTAGCCGGATTCCGAGACTGATCGGGTCTTCCGGGAGAAGGAATATCCTTCGTTGATCGCGAGAGCTTATCATGGGCTAAGTTGGGACACCCTGCAGGGGTTTGAACTTTCAAAGCCGTGCCAGCGGTTATGTGGCAGATGGGAATTTGTTAATGTCGGTTGTAGAAAACCGAAGTTGATCTTAATTAAAATACACCAACGGCGTGTGTAACCGTGATGGTCTCTTCTCGTGGTCCGGAAGTGAACACGTGTTGGAGTTATGTTTGGCGTAAGTAGTTTCAGGATCACTTCTTGATCATAGTTGTTCGACCGTGCTTTTGCCTTCTCTTCTCGCTCTCATTTGCGTATGTAGCCACCATATATGCTAGCCGCTTGCTGCAGCTCCACCTCACTACCCTGTCCTACCTTTAAGCTTAAATAGTCTTGATCTCGGGTGTAAGATTGCTGAGTCCCGTGACTCACAGATACTTCAAAACCAGTTTGCGGTGTGCCGATGAAACCGTGCGGTGGCGCATCCGAGCTCAAGGAGGAGCTCGATGAGGATCTTTGTGCATTGTGTTGTTTCGTTTCAGCTGATCAATAGTGGAGCCAGTTGGGACGATCGGGGATCTGTAGCATTTGGGGTAGTCTTCTTTTATTTTGGTTCCGTAGTCGGACCTTGATTGAACTCTGTATGATGTGATGTTTTACTCATGTATTGTGTGAAGTGGCGAGTGTAAGCCAGCTATGTATCTCTTTCCTTATGTATTACATGGGTTGTGTGAAGATTACCTCACTTGCGACATTGCTTTCAATGCGGTTATGCCTCTAAGTCGTGCTTCGACACGTGGGAGATATAGCCGCATCGAGGCGTTCAAGTTGGTAATCGAGCCTTCCCGACTTAGGAGCCCCTACTTGATTGTTTGTTGGCGTTGTTGAGTCTAGAACGGAAAATGTTTTGAGTCTTAGGATTATATATATCGGAGAGTAGGATTCTTTTTACTCCCAGTCCTTCGTCGCTCTGGTGAGGCATCCCGACGTAGAGTTTTGACTCTTCTCTTCTCAAATTTCACTAAATTTTTTTTAGGATCACGCTGGTATCTTGGAATCGTTCGATGGTTTTGTGACGAGAACATTGTTCTTGGTGCCTCGACATTTAGGGGTTGTGGCGGTGTCCGGGGAGTTGAGCTCCGAGGTGTTGTCGTCACAATTTTATCGTTGCAGTTCTGGAATACCTGACTTTTACCGACATCGAAATCTCTTTTGTGCAGTTGTTGGTGAGATAACCCTGATAGCCCAGTACTGTGGCGAGTGCGGGAGTATTTCAATGACTTGTATAACGGATGTTTTTCGAAGGTCGAGGTACACGATTTCCGAAGGTTTCTTGGTTATGTGTTGAAGGATGGATACAGCTGGATCTAGGTATTGTTAGTTTGGGTGATATATTTTGTGTCCCCTGTATCCCTAACACCTGATTGCATAACCAGAAAGTTTCGGGAGTTTATAGGTGGGAATTCAAGTAGCTCCTAGAATATCTTTCCGACAGATGCATGATATGGGATTGGGTAAATCTCTATCATATGTATTTGTTCCGGCTTATTCTGCAAGCCAAATCCTTTGTTTTTGTTCCGTTTTGTGGTATTCAAGTTGCTTCAATGTCAAGTATTGATTCCATACCTTTCCTAAATGGTGTTCTCATATTGCTATGTGAATACTAATCCTTCTTGATCACTGAGCTTGTCATGTCAATTCTTTTCTCAACCGGCGTGCTTCTCTTCAAGTGAATCCGATCATTCCAACATTCGCAAGATCAATTCTAAGTTTTCTCAACGGTGTTTGTTTCATCCGTCCCTAGTTGCCTTTGTTTTCCCGCCCTCTCACCCTTTTTCTTCAAGGACTCAGATTTCTTAATCAAGAATCCATTTTATTGAGTGAAGTTTCTTCATTCTTTTCCTTTAATGTTTTATCCGGTGATTTCTCATGAAGACGCTAAGGAAGCTTTTACCTTATCATTGTTCCATTCTAATTTTCTTCTCCGGTGGATTTAAGTCAAGTTTTCGGTGTTGATCATATTCCCTTCCTCGTTTCAAATGTTTTCTCATACCGGTGCACCTCACAATCTTTTAGTTCTTGTTATTCAATTGTTCTGGAGTGTTGAAGTTATCTCAGAAGATCCTAGTTTCCATTCTCAATTCACTCAAGTTCTTTTGAGGATGCTATCTCATTCAAGCCATTTAATTCTACCGGTGCAATATCTATTTCAAACAATTGTTCAACGGTGGTTCTTTTGAGTGGGCCCTAACCCACAGGTCTTTTTCCAGGATCTTACCTAACTCTTTTATTTTCCCGGAGCTATTCTCAAATTCTTTGCAAAGTTTGATGTAAGAATCATTTATCATCACCAAATGTCTTTCTCCAAGATCTTTCAAATTATCTTCATTGTTGGTTCAACCTTCCTAATTTTCATTCCGGAGTGCTTCAATAATTCATGGTGATGTTTCTCGTCGTCGTTCTCGAATTTTGAAGACCGAAGAAGAGTTTCTCTTAAATCTTGCTCCATTCTCTTCAAGATTCTTGGTTCTAGTTTGGTGCCATCCTCTCATAATTATTTTCGGTTGTGAGAATTCTTTTAACCCACCCGGAGCATTTCAGGAGTCTTTTCAGTTTGTTTCTCTGGAGCCCATCATCTCAGAATTATTCATTCAAGCGTTCAACTTTTGTTTTCCAAATCCCACCGGTGGTTCCATCAATACCTTCTCAAGTTTGCGCTGTATTTCTATCTGTAATCATTTTTCAATGAGAATAAGTAGTATGCCTAATCCATTGCTTGTCATCAATTTAATTGGTGAAGGATCAGCATAATGTAATTCTTATTCTTGTTCCATCGAGTAAATTCAATTCCTTATTCCGGAGGTTCATCAAAATTCTTGATTTCATTTGTTCATCTTTCTTATCCGAAGCTCCAAGTTTTCTGTATTATCTCATCGCGAAGCTTCATCTTAACACTGCAAGGCTTCACCTTGTGTTGTCAACTTCTCTTTCTTTCTATCACCCTTTTGGTTACCGGAGTTCATCAGGGAGGCTCTGCATGGTGCTTCCTCAAGGATTCTTTTCATTCTTCAATTGTTCATCAAGATTTCTCGCGGAGTTAAGATCCGTCAAGCCATACTCAAAATTGAACAGGGTGTTCCAACACATGTTTTGTTTTGAGAAGTTCAAGCATTCTTCATCTTGCATTCCGAAGTGCAATTCTTTCTACCTTATCTCTTGAGATGGTGTTATGTCATTCTTGACAATTTCCTTCATGCTTCATGATTCACATGTTGTCAAGAATGAGGTATTTTAAATCCATCAATCTCTTCATTGGAGTTATCTTGGGCTATATTTCACCTAAAGCTTTCCCTAAGGATTGTTGCTATTTATGGTGCTTATAAAGGACCCAAGTTCTTCATCTGTCCTCCCGGTGATATAAGTTTCTCGTCTCCTTGTTGATATCAATCCAATCAATTGTTTCCGTTAGTGGCAGAAGCTCACCTCATAATTTTGAGATGTTTTCCATAAGCCCACTACAAGCTTATTCATTTCGTTGTTGGTTTTCCAACAACTCCGTTCAATTCTTCTTTGCAAGGGTGTTTTTCCAAGTTCATTTGTGGCAGAAGTTGTCATTTTCTTCTCCGTCCCTTTATCCCAACAATCTAGATTCTATTCTTTCGTTCCGAAGGCATTGTGATGTTGCTCTCTTCGACCCATCGTCTCGTTTTGTCAAGACCATGTCCTTTTCTTGCATTATCCATTTAACCGAGGTCATGTCATCTCTTCAAGTTCTTTTCATCTTATCAAGTTTTCCTTCTTCTTTTAATCGGAGTGCTGCCAAAATTTTATTAATCTTATTCCTTGTCTATCTAGTTTTAACCGGAGTGGTTTCAGATATCTATCTTATCACTAAACCTCTTGGTTTTCGTCGTATCCCTTGTTCCTCTTTTCTAACAGAGTGTTTTCAATTTTGTTCATCTTCGTTGTTTTCTTTCTTTCAAGTTTTCAACCTCTTGAGGTTCATTGGTTTCATTCGTTTGTCAAAGAAGCAACTTTGTTTTACCTCTTCCTCTTCCGCTTTTCTCCGGTGCCATCCTAGATCTCGGGATGAGATCCTCTCGTAGTGGTGGAGTGTTGTAACGCCCCAAGACCGGAGCTTCAGTTGCCTTCCAGGGTTTCCGAGTTGTGTCATGTGATTTGTTTTGTTTGTGCATTCATCTTGTCATCTCTTGCATTGCATCATGTCATCATGCCATCATTTCATTATTTTTTTAAAACTCTTCTAAATAAATTGTATGGATTTTTTCGATCCATTTAAACCGAGGGATTCACATGGTGACTTCTCTTTATAACATATCCTCCCAATATTAGGGAGCTATATTAAAAATATTCCATTGTTTTGGAATCACCATAACCCACTTGCATAATAAATCCCATGCCTTTTACGCTCGAGTTGACCTCAAAACCTTGCCAATATTTCTTTCATCATTTTCCGAGCTCCACCAAAATCCTTGGGCCATTTTGTTAAATTCCTCATAATTTTGTGAGTCCGGGAAAATAATCCCCATGTCCAACTTCTTCCTCTAACCTCTCTTTCTTTTCTTTCTTAATCTTCGTTTCTTTCTTTTCTCTTTTCTTTTTTTAGTGAGAGAGAGCCAGCCAGCCCAGGCCAGCCCCCCTAGTCGGCCCAGGCCACCGCAACCTGAAGCCCAGCCGGCCTCTTGGCCTGGCCAAGGCCCAGCCGCCCCTTCCTAGCCCCGAACCCTCATCTCTCTCCCTCGACTCCCACCAGCGCCGCCACCCCCCTGCCCGATCCCCTCGTCGCCTCCTTCCCGATCCCATCGTCCTTCCCATCTCCCTCTCGATCCCCCGATCCCATCTCTTCCTCTGGCCGCCGCCACCTCGCCCTTCTTCTCCCCTCGGCCCCCCTCGCAGCCTTCGAGCGCCTCCTCTCCACCTCCTCGCGCCGGCCTCTCCACCTCGCCGCGCCGTGCAGTGCCCTCCATCGCCGACCAGCGAGCCCAGCAGCCCAGCGCCTCCAGCCTTGACCCAGCTCGTCCGCCTCGGGCCGGCCTCCACCGTGCTCCTCCCTCCACCGGCGCCATTCGTCCGCACCTCGCCTGCAACTTCTCCGCGCCGGCGACCTCCATCGCGCCTCTCTGCCCCGTCGCCCTCCGGCCGCAGCGACCAGGAGCGTCGCCATCCCTCTGCTGCCTCGCCGGACCTCCGTCCTCCGCCTTCTCCCTCCCCGCAGGTCCTCCTGCTGCTATTTTGCCGCATCGAGGGCGTTTCAATATCCAAGGATGGCATTGTACAGCTGGCGGATGTGGGCGACGTCGAAGTCGATCAGCTCGGTGCGGTAGTTGTTGCGCTTGCCGAAGGTGACAGGGAGGCGAACCTGCCCTATCGGGGTGGTGGAGCCGTCGGTCACTCCTGAGAAGGGCTTGGTAGGCTGTAGTTGATCATATGGCACTTGGAGGCGGTCGAATGTCTCGACGGATAGGACATTGAGCCCTGCGCTGCCGTCGATGAGGGTCTTGGTGACCTGGACATTGCTGATGATGGGCGAGCAGAGCATTGGGACGGCGCCGGCAGTTGCCGCGCACTTGAGCTGGTCGGATGAGCTGAAGGTAATGGTGCACTTGGACCACCTGAGCGGGCGCGTGGCTTCGAGCCTGGGAAGGGCCGCGTTCACCTCACGAGCAAACTTCTTGAAGATGTGCTGAGAGGCGGGGGCCTGAGCGTCACCCAAGATGCAAGCGATGGCGCGTGGCTCCTGGAAGCCCCCAACCCCCTCATCCTGGTGATGGTCGTCACTCCTCCTCGGTGGTGGTGGTAGCGGAGGGAGTCCGGCCTTGCCCTGCGGACAGTCCTCACGAGGCTGGTCTCTCTAGGCGCCCTCGCGAGGCTGGTCCTGCCAGCGATCCTCACGAGGCCGGTCGCGCCACTCCTGGCGGGGGCCGCGGTCATCCTACCGTCCTCCACTTCGTCCTCCTCCTCGGCCGTAGGCTCGGTCGCGGCGCTCGGGCCGTCAACCGAAGCGCCCATCATGGATGGCCCTGAGCTCCTGACAGTCGTTGGTGTTGTGGA
This sequence comes from Aegilops longissima, assembly GCA_021605205.1. Lineage (NCBI taxonomy): Eukaryota > Viridiplantae > Streptophyta > Magnoliopsida > Poales > Poaceae > Aegilops > Aegilops longissima. The sequence continues at coordinate 281,161,571 of CM038680.1, forward strand.
TGTGTACGTTGTGGAAGGCGCAGAATGGACGGCTACCCTTGGACGACTCCGGGTGGTCGCAACCGTGCTTCATCTCTGTCTCAGCCGCGAGCACGGCCGCTCCCTTGCGATTCACATCCTTGGTCTTGGCCTTCTTGTCTTCCGGGTCGGCAGCTGGAAGCTCGAGGAGGGAGAGGCGCCCCTCCTCAGCTCTCGCGCACTTGGTTGCCATGTTGAACATTTCCAGAGCCGTGCATAGGTCCTCGTGGATGGCGAGCTCCTCCTTCATCTTGACGTCGCGGACGCCATCAAAAAATGCTGAGTTGATGGCCTCGTCCGTTACCTTGGGGATCTTGAGGCGAACGTTGTTGAAGCGCTAGATGTACTTCTGCAGGGTATCCCCCGGCTGCTGCTTGATGCGCCACAGGTCACGCGCGGCTGGCGGGCGGTCGCGAGTGCCCTGGAAGTTGGTGACGAACCGCTCGCGCATCTCGCCCAGGGAGGAGATCGATCCCGCGGGCAGGTTCAGGAGCCATGAGCGCGCACCATATTTGAGGGCCATGGGAAACCAGGTCGCCATGACTTTCTCATCACAGTTGGCCACCATGATGCTCAGCTCATAGAGCTGCAAGAACTCAGCAGGGTCGGGGTGCCGTCGTAACTCGGAGGCAGGTCAAGCTTGAACTTGTCGGGCCAGACGACGCTGCGCAGCTCGGGAGTGAAGGCACGGCAGCCTGCTGTAGTCACTGGAGCCCGTCATGGAGGTGGAGCCTAGTCTTGGTACCCACGCGCCGCCACCGCGGGCGGCACACGGTCTTGACCTGGTGGTGTTGGGAGTGCATGAGCGTCTTCTTGCGGCCACGGGATTTCTTGGCAGCTTCCTTCTTCACGTGCAGGTGCCCTGCACGGTGGGTCGCGCCGTGGGGCCGCGCGTCTTGGTGCGAGGGCGACATCTTTATGTGGAGGTGATGGAGGTGCTCCATGGGCTATGTCGCCCGCAGCAGGAGGTGGACGAGGCAGCGAGAGAGACTGTGCGGGAGAGCCCCCAGCGGTGCTGACGAGCTCGGCGATGCGGTCCAGCCAGTCTTCATAGAGGTCGTCGACGGGGCGGTAACGCAGGAGCTCACGCGCCATGAGTAGCACGGCCTGCGCGTCCGTGGGTGCGCGACGAGTGTGGGACGATGAGCCGGCCAAAGTCAGCGACGGGGTGGCGGTGCATCTGTCCCGCCGCACAGAGGGGTGCAGCGACGAAGCTTGCTGCTCGTTTCCCGCCGGGCCGGTGGTGGTGTTGGCAGCAGGTTATGGAGAGCGACGGGGAGGCCCGCCGACGGGCGCCGTCTGGGCGATGCAAGCGTTGAGAGCGGCCCGGAGCTCAGCGTGGGCTCGACGAGCATCAGCCATGAAAACTGGCAGAGCGGTGGAGCGTGGATCGACGGAGGAAAAGCTTCGGCACACCCCTACCTGGCGGGCCTAATGTCGGATTTCGGGTTCCGGCAAACCCTTATGAGGTTTGAACTCTGGGGTGCGCACGAAGAACTCTCTTCCTTACTAGCTCGCTCACTCAAGATCCCACGGCCTAGCTTGATGAACCCAAAGAACAAGAGACACAGAGATTTATACTGGTTCGGGCCACCGCGTGGTGTAATACCCTACTCCAGTGTGTGGTGGTTTGCCTCGAGGTATGAGGATGAACTAGTATAGTGGATGAACAGCCTCCGGAGGGGAGGTGTTCTTGGACTCGATGAGCTTGTGTGTGCAAGGATGGTCTGAATGATCCGTCCCCATTTCCTTTTGTGCTCGTTTTTTGTCCTGCTCCTATGGTGGTGGCTAGTCCTACTTATAGAGGCCCTGGTCCTCTTCCCGAATGTTATGCAGGAAGGGATCCCACAACGGCCAAGTTTGAAGGGGGACAACTAGTACAAGCTATCCTGACAAAAGGTGGTCCTCGCCTACCAAAGGCTATGGTGGTGACGCCGCAGTGGGCTCCGCGATGACCTCCGTCCTGCCGTCCTAATGGTCATAGTCTTGTTACGTTGATATGGAAACCTTTGCCTGATGCGTCGGGACACCTCGCCTGCGCTTGCCTCTTTAGCACCAAAGATGGAACTGGTACACTGCGCCCGTTGGGGCCCGCCTGGCCTTGGTTGTCATGGCTCACGTCACGTGAACCTCGCAAGGTGTCCCTTGCATAGATATCTCCACCCCTCGGGAGCCAGCCTAGTGAGACTGCCCCCAGGGAGGTCTTGGTGTTGTCCGCCTCACGAGGGTCTTGGGTTGTCGCTGCTAAAGATGGGCCATACGAGGCCGTTGGTGGAGCCACGCCATGGGCCGCAGGCAGGCAAGTCTGGGCACCCCCTGTCCCAGAACGCCGACAACTATGTTGTGCAGCATCTACAAAAAGGAGTTACTGTCGCAAAATCCAAGAAACATTGACAAACTGGTTATGGCAGGATTTGCGAAATGGTTCAAGAGCCATGTAAGATTTTGGATTGAACTGACAGTATTTTAATATATTGAGTACATAAGATGATCAGCTTATCTATTTTCTAACCATATGTTAAGAAGATGCGGGAGGATGGGCAGGCGGTTGATGATGCCCTTTATGTACTAGCAATGGGTCGTGTTACTCGGGTAAGACATTATGAATCTTGCGTTGTTGGAGATGTGTGCTACAACACCCTTGCACGCGACGAAGGTAGGAAGACACAATACAGTGCCATCATGAGCACAGATAAGTACGACGATGTGACAAATGAAATGTATGCTAACATAACAGACATTTTTCAGTTGCAGTATATCTCCAGTTTCGAGGTTCATCGGTGTGTGGTTCTGTTGTGTTGTCGTTGGTATAACCTATTTTCCAGGATCGTAAAACCCAGAGCTGATGATTATTTCAAATCCATCAATGTCAAGGCGGCCTACCAGACCAAGGAGCCTTTTATTTTGGCAAATCAAGCAACACAGATATTTTTCTTGGAAGACACATTTGCACGTAGCGATGACTAGAGAGTATTACAAAGGTTTGAGCAGAGGAATTCGTTTAATCAAGTTGCACAACAAGATGATGCTTACACTGCTCCTGATATACAAGATTCCACAGATGTTCCTAATATCTTTGAGAACCATCACGTCGATGACGCTGGCGAAAAGATTGCCTATCGGGCTGTGGACATACAAGAGTAGATCAATAAGAAGCCAACATTCGAGTACATTGAGGATGAAGAAGATGACACTGCAGGGAATTACGATTCAGACTGATACACATGGCGAAGATGTTGACGCTGCTGCTGCGGATGATGGTTAGATTGCTTTTGTCGTATTTTCCTGTCAGAAGACGTCTTTTTATCTACTATGTGAAATTGTGTTTGCTATGTCAACTGAAACCTGATGAACTTGTTGTTTAGTATTTTGTTGTGAGAACATCACTTATTATGTATGTTGATTTGTGTTTGGTGATTGTGTGACAACTAAAACATGATGACATTGTTGTTTAGTTGTACTCATATTTGCTTGTGAAACTTGAATTTGATGACATAGTTTGTTGTTGGACTGCAACTTGCTCGACGTCTTAGAATGGGAACAAAGCTAACCCGACAGGGCCTCTGCTAATTTATTTATTTATTAGCAAATGGGCCACTGCTATTTATTTATTTATGAGCAAAGGGATAACCCCGACTTCCGTTAATAGAAATCATTAGATGTTCACAACACTACGCCCAGCCTGCTAAACACGTTTCATTCATTACTAGTTTTAGTAAAGTGCTCATGTCATAGCCACTGAATACATCAGAGTGCTACATACACTGCAAATAAAGAGACAATCATCCTACAGAGCACATTGATTTTGCCCATTATCTTCACAAGCTCTTTCATCTCCTCATTGCTGTCAAGGTCGTTCAGCAACTATTGCTAGGCCATGATCAGAGGAACTGCATCTTTAACCTTCTGCTTTGCATCTTCCTCTTCTGCCGTTCCTTTAGTCACTTGTCCAACACCCCAACCTGTTGGTATTGGGATTCCTCGGCTAACCAAATAATCAGCGTAATTGCATTCCTCCACATCAGCAACTTCCTAGAAATACAAATCACACGAATCTTCCCTTCTCTGCATGAGTCAAATTGGAAGATCATCAACCAAACTATTAAAAAAGCAGCAACTGAAAGCAATAGAAAAACACTTAAACATATTATTACCCCATGATTCAGGCATTTGTAGAAGACTCGGCCAGGGTTGAGGATTGCGGTTGAGACACGACGGATGACTCTACGTGATTTGTAGCAGTGGCACCACACCAACGGCAGCGGGTTGCGATGAGCAACCGGCTGTGGTGCGTGTGCCGGCAGGGGTGCGATGAGACCCATAGGTGATGGTATGGGTGGCGACTAGGTGCATATCTGGTTGTTGCCTGCTAAAGAGCAGGTGGACGAGCAGCCAGCGGACATGGTTGCTGCGGCCAGAGCTTCTGATGCTAGGCAGAGTAAGTAGAGAAGAGGAGAAGCGAACGTTGGATATGTTAGTTTCATTACTTGCAGAGTAGCATAGCACCATATATAGTAATAGTCTAGGTTTGGATTCGAACCAGCTACAGGAGCACGTCTCTCTTTTTTCTATAACTCAGCAACGTCTCTTTACTGGCACACTAGCTTGTTCTGTACGCCTTCTCAAGTCTTTTATTTTGTTTCTTTTTTTGCGGGGAAGGAAGGAGGACACAATTGAGAGTTCCCGGGACTCGAACCCAAGACCTCTTGGTTGAAAACCAAGGTTGCTAGTCACTTATGTGGCAAAGGTTCCCTGGGAGGAGGACGGCAGAAAAATGCATTTTCCTCGCAGTTTAGTTGCCACGCAAGATCGAACGGTCGCAGTTTCAGGAATGTTATCAAGCGAACGAGCCCAGTTTTTCTTTTCTTACTATATATAAAAAAGTATGCTACTTGTTGCCGCCTTAGTCAACAAACAATTTGTGCCAACCTTGACCGTTTGATTGACATTCAACGTCCGTCGTGTTTCTTCAGTCTCTTCTTCCTCCAGCCGCCAAAGCTAAACCAGCGCCAGCGGGACCGCCTGCTCCTGCCTCCCACGGCTGGCTGTGCTGCCGTGCATGCATCGTGGCCACATCGCACCCTAAAACTCTAGGCATATTCCCTGGCTCCTGTTCGTTCCCGTCCGAGGCCTCACCATCATCCTCTGCCTTGGTTCGCTCACCGCGGCGCCGCCCTCTGGTGTTGTCAACATGGTCAACAACCAAGAGGAATAAGGAGATGACTGTACATGGTGAGGATGACAGTTGGAACCCAACAGCACGTAGTTATTCTTTTCGGGACGCAGAAGGGTATCAACTGGGTTGTGCGGGAGCTATGGCCCATCTAGCCCAGGCTTTTATTTCATAGGTTTACCACATGACCAGCCTAGTTTGTTTTTTTCCTTTCTGAAAATGACTAGCCCAACTATTTTGTTTTTTGTAGAATAACCAACGTAGGCCTACTTCCTTTTCTACACCCTGCTGGGCCGGAAATCTTTCAAGACGAGGAGGGATGCATTCTGGGCTTCCCAGAAAATGGGCTATAAGTAATAGGAAAAATGGGCTATAAGTAATAATAAATGGGTCGTAAAATGAAAAAATACAGCAAAGAGGCAATTAGTTCCAAAATACTTTTTTCTTTCGGATTTTGATATTTTAAATTTCATTGTTTTTGTGCGGGTAAAATTTCATAGGATTTAAATTAAGATATGTTTAGTTTTAAATTAATTTGAAACGGGCTAGAAATATTGGGTTGTATGCTATTTGGGACAGATTTGGAGGCTGACTTGTGGGTCTACTAGGTTGACATGTACGAAAGGCTTTGTCAACTTAGTCCACAAACGATTCTAGCAGCAGTGACCGTCGGATATTAATCCAACAGCCGTGCTGCTTCTTCAATATCTGACTTCTTGCTCCAGCCACCCAAACCAGCGCCGGTGGGACTGCCTACTCCCTCCTCCCGCGGCCGGTTGTGCTACCGCAAAGGCCGCACTGCCCCACCCTACTCCATCGCTGGCCAGGCCATTCCTCCACTCACCCACACCTGTTATTTTCCCGCGACGGCAGCCGAACCAGAAAACCCTCGTACTCCCCACCGCATGGGCAACCATCGCATAGGCTTCCCTGGCTCCGCGTCATTCCCTTCCTAGGCCTCGCCGTCGTCCACCGCCCTGGTGCTCTCGGCACGGCGTGGTCAACATGGTCAACGAACGACATCCATCGGAAGTGGACTGTACATGGAGAGGCTGACAGCTGGGTCCACGGCTGCACACAAGGAAATGCCTCCTTATTACGTGCAAAATAATGATTCCTCCACCTGACAGCTGGGACCCACCGAAAGGGCCTCTGTATTTCGCGAAACAAATGTTCCTCCCGCTGACAGCTCAGACCCACCAGCTATATCTTCGCACGCAAGGAAGTGCCTCCTTATTTACGCACAAAAAATGAATACTCCCCCTGCTAGCTGGGACCCACCTTAGTGGGAGGCTGACTTGTGGACCTACTAAGTTGACGCAGACGGAGGGATTGGTCAACTTAGTCAATATGAACGATTCTAGCTCCAGTGACTGTACGATGTCCATCCAACGGCCATAGTTCTTTTTCAACCTCTGGTCTTCTTGCTCCAGCCGCCCATACCAGCGCCGGTCATGCCGCCTACTCCTACCTCTTGTAGCCGGCTATGCTACCGCGGAGGCCTCACCACCCCTACTACTCCCACCGCTGGCCAGGCCATCCCTCTACTCACCCACACCCCATGTTATTCTGTGGCGACGGCAGCCTCACACCGTAGCCGAACCAGTGAACCCTCGTGTTCCTATCCATGTGGGTATCCACTATCGCGTCTTCCCCGGCTCCGTGCCGTCCCCTTCCTAGGCGTCGCCGTTTTCCACCTCCTTGTGCTCTCGGCACGACGTGGTCAATGTGGTTAAGGAATGACTTCCATCGGAAGAGTACTATATGTGGAGAGGCTGACAGCTGGGTCCATGGCCGCAGCAAGGAAGTGCCTCCTTATTACACGCAAAAAATGATTCCTCCACCTGACAGCAGGGATCCACTGGACGGGCCACCGTATTTCACAAAAAAATGTTTCCCCCCTGACTACTGGGACCCACCAGCTACATCTTCGCACGCAAGGAAGTGCGTCCATATTACGGGCAAAAAAATGATTCTCCCCCTGACAGCTGGGACCCACCAGCTATATCTTCGCATGTAAGGAAGTGCCTCCTTATCCTCCCTGACAGTCGGGATCCTCCTGGTCAAAGCGTATGTAGCATTGTCATTCTTGTCGCGAACGTGTACGTACATACGATCGGTCTGTCTGCAAGCTGCAGCGATGAACCATGGTTGAGTAAGGAAGGGCACGTGTTGTAGTAGAGGCGCGCAAGTAGCATGTCACGCAGTCCCGTCAATATCGTGCACACATACGTACAACCAGGGTGCAAGAAAGTAAATACGACCGCGTACGTACATGCGGGCGGGGTCTTGAACGCCTACTTGTGCATACGTACGGCCAGGGCTCGTGTACATGGAGAGGCAGCAATAACGTCATGTTCATCGGTAGCCAACTCGCTGGGTCGGAACGGAGGAAACAACGTTGTGTTCATCGGTGTCGGATGTGGGGTTCTGGCAAACCCTTCAGGTTCGAACACTGGGGTGCGCGCGAAGTCTTTCCCTTCTACCGATCTACGCTTTAGCTTGCTAAGATCTTGCGGACAAACTCGATGAACTCACGACAGAGAAAGACACGGGGTTTATACTGGTTCGGGCCATCGTTGTGGTGTAATACCCTACTCCAGTGTGGTGGTGGTGGATTGCCTCTTGGGCTGATGATGAACAGTACAAGGTAAGAACAGCCTCGTGAGGTTGAGGTGTTCTTGTGCTTGTGTGGTTGAGGATGATCTGAACTAGTTCGGGATCAGTTGCCTCCTACTATGGTGGCTAGTCCTATTTATAGAGGCCCTGATCCTCTTCCCAAATATCGAGCGGGCAGGGAGCCAACAATGGCGGGCAAATTTGAAGGGGCACAGCTAGTACAAGCTATCCTGACAAAAGCGGTCTTCGCCTGCGAAAAGCCCTGGGGTGACACCGTCTTGGGCTCCATGATGACCTCCGCCTTGTTGTCCTCCTGGTCTTGGTCTCGTTGCATCAATATGGAAACCTTTGCCTGAAGCCTCGGTACTCTTCGCCTGCGCTTGCCTCCTTAGCACCAAAGGGGAAATAAGGACACTGCGCGCACCGGCACCCGCCTGGCACCGTTCGTCATGGCTCACGTCACGAGAGCCTCGTGAGGTTTGCCCCGCCTTGATATCTCCGCTCCTCATGAGCCTGCCTGGCTAGGCCACACCGGAGGAGGTCTTGCATCGCCTACCTCGCGAGGCTTGGACCCTCGCGAGGGTCTTGGATGCCTTGTTGATGAAGATGGGTCGTACGGCCTGCTGCTTGGCCACGCCATGGGCCACAAGTAGGCAAGTCTGGGGACCTCCGTTCCTAGAACGCCGACAACCGGGAGCCAAGTGACTGGGTCGGAACGCGTCCTATTCATCGGGAGGCAACAGACTGGGTCAAAATGGGTCGTGTTAATTGGGAGCCTACTGGCGTGGACGGAACAGCTGGAACGGGGTCTGGCATACTGCAAAACGGAGGAAAACGACCTTGTGTTCGACCGTGTACGGTCGAAACGGGGTCTTGCTCATCGGGAAGGGTCTGGCGTACCGTAAAACGGAGGAAGCGGACTTGTGTTCGAGCTCCTATGGTCGAAACGGGGTGCTGTTGATCGGAAGGGGTGTGGCGTACCGCAAAACAGAGGAAACGCGCTTGTGTTGGAGCACCTACGGTTGAAACGGGGGTCCTGTTCATCGAGAGGGGTGTGGCGTACCGCAAAACGGGACTCCACGGGATACTGTTCATCCATCGTCGAACTCCTCCAGCCTCCACCTGCGACTGTTCATCCACGACGTCTCCCTCCTGCCTCCACCAGCTACTTTTCATCCACGGGCTCCTGTTCATGTAGCCTCCACCGCTCCTCCACCGACTACTATTCAACCAGCCCTCTCCACGGGGTCCTGTTCAACCACCCCTCCGTGGTCTACTGTTCATCCAGCCCTCCACCGGCTACTGTTCAACCAGCCCTCCACAGGGTCTTGTTCATCCAGCCCTGCACGGGGTCTTGTTCATCCACCCCCAACCGGCTCCATCGGGGTCCTGTTCATCCAGCGGCAACGGCCTCTACTACCACGGGGTCCTGTTCATCCAACCCCCACCTGGAACTATTCAACCAACCCCCAACAATGCTCATTGTTCATCAAGAGGCAGCAGGTTCGATCGGCTTCAGTTAGCAGCAGTAGCGAAGGAACCGCTCGATCGAGTTCAGTTAACAGCCAGGGATGGATCGATCGCTCGGGTTCAGTAACGCATAGCCTGTAGTGCAATCGCTCAGGTTCAATAGGCGAATGCCTCGCTCGGGTTCAGTTAGACCCCAACGCCTCGCACCCATGCGCGTACATGTACGATAGAAACGTGCATCGCTCGGCCCGACCACCCACCGTAACCGGGAACTCCCTGATATTTCCCTCGCCCTCGCTTCTACCACGGTTTTTTCCGTCATGGACGGCCCAAAGAATGTCATGCAGCTGCGTCTCCAGCCCGCCCAGGACGAAAAGCCCATTTTCTGTCATGATGTTTTGTCAGTTTTTATCATTTACTTACTCGAGGATGACCAGGAATTAAGATTGGGGGTGCTGATACATTTCCAATGTATCTAAATTTTTTTATTGTTGCATGCTATTATATTATCAATCTTGGATGTTTTATATACATTTACTAGCAACTTTATATCATTTTTTGGGACTAACCTATTAACTTAGTGCCCGGTGCCAGTTATTGTTTTGCTTGTTTTTTTACTTTGCAGAATACCAATACCAAACGAAGTCCAGATGCCATGAAAATTTTTGGAGATTTTTTGTGGCAAGAAGAGACCCTTGTAGCCTCTACATGCCATGAGAGGAGGCTCGTAGGTCCCACTAGGCATTTGGGCGCGCCAGGGGCCTCTGGCGCTCCTTGGTGGGTAGTGGGGCCCACGGGCACTGCCTTAACCTACCTCCACCTCTATAAATACTCTAAAATCCCCAAAACCATAGGGGAGTCAACGAAATACTTTTTCCACCGCCGCAAGTTCCAGAACCACGAGATCCAATCTAGAGGCCTTTTCCGGCACTCTGTCGGAGGGGGCAACGATCACGCATGGGTTCTTCATCATCCTTGTTGCCCCTCTGATGCTGCGTGAGTAGTTTACCACAGACTTACAGATCTGTAGTTAGCAGGTAGATGGCTTCTTCTCTCTTTTTGATCTTCAATACAATGTTCTCCTTGATGTTATTGGAGATCTATTTGATGTAATGAATTTTTGCGGTGTGTTTGTTGGGATCCGATGAATTGTGAGTTTATGATCAGATCTATCCATGAATATTATTTGGGTTTTCTTTGAACTCTTTTATGCATGATGGTTATAGCCTCGTATTCCTTCTCCGATGTATTGGTTTGGTTTGGCCAACTAGATTGATTTATCTTTCCATTTGGAAGGGGGTGCTTTGTGATTGGTTCGATCTTACGGTACTCAATCTCAGTAACAGAAAGAGACATGACACACATGTACCATTGCTATTAATGGTAACAAGATAGGATTTATTTCAATCATGAGTTTATCTTGTCTACATCATGTCATCTTGCTTAAAGCATTACTTCATTTTTCCATGAACTTAATACACTAGATGCATGCTGGATAGCGGTCTATGTGTGGAGTAATAGTAGTAAATGCAGAATCGTTTTGATATACCAATCTTGGACATGATGCCTATATACATGATCATTTCCCTGGATATCATCGTAATTATTTGCTTTTCTGTCAATTGCCTAACAGTAATTTGTTTACCCACCATGTGCTATTTTCTCGAGAGAAGCCTGTAGTGAAAACTATGGCCCCGGGTCTATTTTCTATCATACATTAAAACCAAAAATACCTTGCTGCAATTTTATTTATTTTATTTTATTTTGTGTTCTAGTTAGATCTATTTATCAAAACCCATACAATGTAATCTATCTCAAATTCCCAATACCGTTGAGGGATTGACAACCCCTCTATGCGTTGGGTTGTGAGTATCTGTTGTTTGTGTGCAGGTGATGTTTACATAGTGTTGCTTGGTTCCCCTACTTGATTGATAACGTTGGTTTCATAACTGAGGGAAATACTTATCTCTATTGTGATGTATCATCCCCTCCTCTTCGGGGAAATCCCAACGCATCTCACAAGTAGCATCAGCTTCCGGGATAGCTTCTTATTCATTATTATCATTACCATCGATGGTTTCTGCGTTGAGATCAACCTCTTTGTCATTCTCCCCTTTTGCTTCATTATTTTCTTGCATCTTGTTGGACTGGTTCTTCTTGATCTTCTTCACCAAATAGGAGTACTTTATTCTCTTAAGTCTGGCCCTGACTTTCTATCTCTTTAGTGCTTGCTCCCTTTCGTACCATTCGGGTGCTTTAGGGTCATGCTTTCTTTTTATGACTTCGAGTACCAATCCAGTTAGAAGAAACAAGATTATCTTTCTCAAGTTGGGAAAGAATCAAAGATTGAGTTTCGGAAATTTGTGAGCATTGGGTTTCTATCAAGCGAGAATATTTAGCGACATTCTTCACATCATGACTTAATCCAATTACTTCTTTATACAGGTAAGCTATAACCTTTTCATAATGATAAATGCATCTTCGGAGGTCTTGGTTCAAATTATCTTGGTAAAGCTTAAATTTATTGATCATCTCCCTGAACTCGTCTTCCTGCTGATAATACTTTTTCATTAATGACCTGTTGAACGGGTTTACCTTTTTCTTGAATAACCTTTTTAAATTCTTCCACGTATTCAACATGATTTTTTTATATTATGCTTCACCAGTTCCTCAATATTCCATTTCTCTTTTCTCGATCATTATTCCTTTGATGAGTGCTTTGCCTTCTTCAATAGTTAAAGCCATAGAACGTCTACATGCACTCAAATCAAGAGTAGACTTGGATTCTGATAGAACATATGAAGTATGACATATTCAACATAACTATTTGAAGAGACTTGCAAAGATAACCAATCATACATAAAAGAATTCAGAGAAGATTCAAATATTGTTCATAGATAATCTTGATCATAAACCCACAATTCATCGGTCTCAACAAACACACCGCAAAAAGAAGATTACATCGAATAGATCTCCACGAGAGAGGGGGAGAACATTGTATTGAGATCCAAAAAGAGAGAAGAAGCCATCTAGCTACTAACTATGGACCCGAAGGTCTGAGGTAAACTACTCACACTTCATCGGAGGGGTTATGGTGATGATGTAGAAGCCCTCCGTGGTGGATGCCCTCTCCGGGGGATCTCCGGAATAGGCCCCAAGATGGGATCTCGTGGGTACAGAATGTTGCGGCGGTGGAATTAGGTTTTTGGCTCCGTATCTGATCATTTGGGGGTACGTAGGTATATATAGGAGGAAGAAGTACGTCGGTGGAGCAAGGTGGGGCCCACGAGGGTGGAGGGCGCGCCCTGGGGGGTGGGCGCGCCCCCCTATCTCGTACCCACCTCCTTTCTTTCTTGACATAGGGTCCAAGTCTCCTGGATCATATTCGGTGAGAAAATCACGTTCCCGAAGGTTTCATTCCGTTTGGACTCCGTTTGATATTCCGTTTCTTCGAAACTCTGAATAGGCAAAAAACAACAATTCTGGGCTGGGCCTCCGGTTAATAGGTTAGTCCCAAAAATCATATAAAAGTGGGAAATAAATCCCAATATTGTCCAAAACAGTAGATAATATAGCATGGAGCAATCAAAAATTATAGATACGTTGGAGACGTATCAGGCATCCCCAAGCTTAATTCCTGCTCGTCCTCGAGTAGGTAAATGATAAAACCAGAATTTTTGATGCGGAGTGCTACTTGGCATAATTTCAATGTAATTCTTCTTAATTGTGGTATGAATATTCAGATCCGAAAGATTCAAGACAAAATTTTAATATTGACATAAAAATAATAATACTTCAAGCATACTAACAAAGCAATCATGTCTTCTCAAAATAACATGGCCAAAGAAAGTTATCACTACAAAATCATATAGTCTGGCTATGCTCTATCTTCACCACACAAAGTATTTAAATCATGCACAACCCCGATGACAAGCCAAGCAATTGTTTCATACTTTTGACATTCTCAAAACTTTTTCAATCTTCACGCAATACATGAGCGTGAGCCATGGATATAGCACTATATGTGGAATAGAATGGTGGTTGTGGAGAAGACAAAAAGAGGGGAAGATAGTCTCACATCAACTAGGCGTATCAACAGGCTAGGGAGAAGCCCATCAATAGATATCAATGCGATGAGTAGGGATTGCCATGCAACGGATGCACTAGAGCTATAAGTATATGAAAGCTCAACAAAAGAAACTAAGTGGGTGTGCATCCAACTCGCTTGCTCACGAAGACCTAGGGTATTTTGAGGAAGCCCATCATTGGAATATACAAGCCAAGTTCTATAATGAAAAATCCCCACTAGTATATGAAAGTGACAAAATGAGAGACTCTATCATGAAGATCATGGTGCTACTTTGAAGCGCAAGTGTGGTAAAAGGATAGTAACATTGTCCCTTCTCTCTTTTTCTCTCATTTTTTTATTTGGGCCTTTTCTCTTTTTTTTATGGCCTCTTTTCTTTCTTTTTTTTCGTCTGGAGTCTCATCCCGACTTATGGGAGAATCATAGTCTCCATCATCCTTTCCTTACTTGGGACAATGCTCTAAAAATGATGATCATCACACTTTTATTTTCTTACAACTCAACAATTACAACTCGATACTTAGAAGAAAATAGACTCTATATGAATGCCTCCGGTGGTGTACCGGGATATGCAATGAATCAAGAGTGACATGTATGAAAGAATTATGAACGGTGGCTTTGCCACAAATACAATGTCAACTACATGATCATGCTAGCAATATGACAATGATGGAGCATGTCATAATAAACGGAACGGTGGAGAGTTGCACGGCAATATATCTCAGAATGACTATGGAAATGCCATGATAGGTAAGTGTGGTGGCTGTTTTGAGGAAGGTATATGGTGGGTTTATGATACCGGCGAAAAGTGCGCGGTATTAGAGGGGCTAGCAATGGTGGAAGGAAGAAAGTGCGCATAATCCATGGACTCAACATTAGTCATAAAGAACTCATATACTTATTGCAAAAATCTACAAGTTATCAAAGCATATTACGCGCATGCTCATAGGGGGATAGATTGGTAGGAAAAGACCATCGCTCGTCCCCGACCGCCACTCATAAGGAAGACAATCAATAAATAAATCATGCTCTGACTTCATCACATAACGGTTCACCATACGTGCATGCTACGGGAATCACAAACTTTAACACAAGTATTTCTCAAATTCACAACTACTCAACTAGCATGACTCTAATATCACCATCTTCATATCTCAAAACAATTATCAAGCATCAAACTTTTCTTAGTATTCAACGCACTCAAAAGAAAGTTTTACAAATCTTGAATACCAAGCATATTAAGATTATTAAGCAAATTACCATGCTATTTAAGACTCTCAAAATAATCTAAGTGAAGCATGAGAGATCAATAGTTTCTATTAAACAAATCCACCACCGTGCTCTAAAAGATATAAGTGAAGCACTAGAACAAAACTATATAGCTCAAAAGTTATAAGCGAAGCACATAGAGTATTCTAACAAATTCCAATTCATGTATGGCTCTCTCAAAAGGTGTGTACAGCAAGGATGATTGTGTTAAACTAAAAAACAAAGACTCAAATCATACAAGACTCTCCAAGCAAAACACATATCATGTGGTGAATAAAAATATAGCTCCAAGTAAAGTTACCGATGGAAGTAGATTTAAAGAGGGATGCCTTCAGGGCATCCCCAAGCTTTGAATTTTTGGTGTCCTTAGATTATCTTGGGGTGCCATGGGCATCCCCAAGCTTAGGCTCTTGCCACTCCTTGTTCCATAATCCATCAAAAGATTTCACCCAAAACTTGAAAACTTCACAACACAAAACTCAACAAAAATCTCGTAAGCTCCGTTAGCAAAAGAAAACAAAAGACCACTTCAAGGTACTGTAATGGACTCATTCTTTATTTATATTTGTGTTAAACCTACTGTATTCCAACTTCTCTATGGTTTATAAACTATTTTACTAGCCATGGATTCATCAAAATAAGCAAACAACACGCGAAAAACAGAATCTGTCAAAAACAGAACAGTCTGTAGTAATCTGTAACTAACGGAAACTTCTCGAACTCCAAAATTTCAGCCAAAATAGGAAGACCTAGGAAATTTGTTTATTGATAAGAACCAATTGGAATCACTATTTTATCACGTTCTCGTGATTTTTAACAATTGTCTTCGTGAACAGAAAGTTTCTGGAAATTACAGCAAGATCAAATAACTATCATCCAAGAAGATCCTATAGGTTTAACTTGGTACAAACACTAATTAAAACATAAAAACACACCTAACCAGAGGCTAGATGAAAGATTTATTTCTAAACAGAAGCAAAATAAAAAAAACTAAAAATAAAATGTGGTTGCCTCCCAACAAGCGCTATCGTTTAACGCCCCTAGCTAGGCACAAAAGCAAGGATAGATCTAGGTATTGCCATCTTTGGTAGGCAATCCATAAGTAGATCTCATGATAGATTCATATGGTAATTTTGCTTTCTTTCTAGTGAAGTGTTCCATGCCTTTCCTTAATGCAAATTGGAATCTAATATTCCCTTCCTTCATATCAATAATTGCACCAATTGTTCTAAGGAAAGGTCTACCAAGAATAATAGGACATGAAGGATTGCAATCTATATCAAGAACGATAAAATATACGGGCACATAATTCCTATTTGCAACAATAAGAACATCATTAATTCTTCTCATAGGTTTTTTAATAGTAGAATCCGCAAGGTGCAAGTTTATAGAGCAATCATCAAAATCACGGAAATCTAGCAAATCGCACAAAGTTTTGGGAATAGTGAAAACACTAGCACCCAAATCATATAAAGCATAGAACTCATGATCTTTACTTTTAATCTTAATAGTTGGCTCCCACTCATCATAAAGCTTTCTAGGGATAGAAACTTCCAACTCAAGTTTTTCTTCATAAGAATGCATCAAGGCATCAACGATATGTTTAGTAAACGCTTTATTTTGACTATAAGCGTGAGGAGAATTTAGCACGGATTGCAACAAGGAAATACAATCAATTAAAGAGCAACTTTCATAATTAAATTCCTTGAAATCCAAAATAGTGGGTTTAGCAACATCTAGGGTTTTGCTTTCTTTAATCCCACTTTTATCAATTTTAGCATCAAGATCTACAAACTCCGAATTTTTGGAACGCCTTTCAGTCCCATCATTATCAAGATTCATATTACAAAACAAAGATTTAATAGGGGACACATCAATAACTTTTAGATCTTCATCTTTATTTTCATGGAAACTGGAAGAACACGCTTTAATAAAGGCATCTTTCGTAGCACGGATCCTAGCGGTTCTTTCCTTGCACTCATCAATGGAAATTCTCATGGCTTTGAGAGACTCATTGATATCATGCTTAGGAGGAATAGATCTAAACTTTAAAGAATCAACATCAAGAGAAATTCTATCAACTTTCCTAGCCAATTCATCAACTTTAAGCAATTTCTCTTCAAGAAAAGCATTAAAATTCTTTTGTGAATTCATAAACTCTTTAACACTAGTCTCAAATTCAGAGAGCATCTTATTAAAATTTCCATAAGAGTGTTGTAGGAATTTCCATAATTATTAGAGGAATTACTAGGATAAGGCCTAGGATTAAAGTTTCCTCTATAATCGTTGTTACCAAAATTATTCCTACCAACAAAATTCACATCCATAGATTCATTATTATTCTCAATCAAAGTAGACAAAGGCATATCATTAGGATCAGAAGAAACACTCTTAGTAGCAAATAATTTCATAAGTTCATCCATCTTTCCACTCAAGACATTAATTTCTTCTATCGCATGCACTTTTTATTAGTAGATCTTTCAATTGTGCCATTGAGAATAATTAACCATAATATTATCGAGGAGTTTAGTAGCATCTCCTAAAGTGATTTCCATAAAAGTGCCTCCAGCGGCGAATCTAAAAGATTTCTAGAAGCAAAATTCAATCCGGCATAAATTTTTTGTATAATCATCCACAAATTCAAACCATGAGTAGGGCAATTACGTATCATTAATTTCATTCTCTCCCAAGCTTGTGCAACATGTTCATGATCAAGTTGCTTAAAATTCATAATGTCGTTTCTAAGAGAGATGATCTTAGCGGGAGGAAAATACTTAGAGATAAAAGCATCTTTGCACTTGTTCCAAGAATCAATACTATTTTTAGGCAAAGATGAAAACCAAGCTTTAGCACGATCTCTAAGCGAAAAAGGAAATAGCTTCAATTTAACAATATCATTATCAATATCTTTCTTCTTTTGCATATCACATAAATCAATGAAGCTATTTAGATGAGTAGCGGCATCTTCACTAGGAAGGCCGGCGAATTGATCTTTCATGACAAGATTCAACAAAGCAGTATTGACTTCACAAGATTCAGTGTTGGTAAGAGGAGCAATCAGAGTGCTAAGGAAATCATTATTGATGGTATTGGTAAAGTCACACAATTTGGTATTATCTTGAGCCATCGTGACAAACAAGCAATCCAACACACGAGCAAACAAAAGGCAAGCAAGAAAAAGGCAAACGGAAAAGAGAGGGCGAATAAAACGGCAAGGGTGAAGTGGGGGAGAGGAAAACGAGAGGCAAATGGAAAATAATGTAATGCGGGAGATAAGGGATTGTGATGGGTACTTGGTATGTTGACTTTTGCGTAGACTCCCCGACAACGGCGCCAGAAATTCTTCTTGCTACCTCTTGAGCACTGCGTTGGATTTCCTTGAAGAGGAAAGGATGACGCAGCAAAGTAGCTTAAGTATTTCCCTCAGTTTTTGAGAACCAAGGTATCAATCCAGAAGGAGGCTACGCGTGAGTCCCTCGTACCAAGACAAAGCAAATAACTCCTCGCAACCAACGCGATAAGGGGTTGTCAATCCTTCACGGTCACTTACGAGAGTGAGATCGATAGAGATGATAGATAATATTTTTGGTATTTTTGTGATAAAGATGAAAAGTAAAATAAAAGCAAAGTAAAAAAGCAAAGGCAATAATAAAGTGTAGGAACATTGATATGATGAAGATAGACCCGGGGGCCATAGATTTCACTAGTGGCTTCTCTCAAGAGCATAAGTATTTTACGGCGGGTGAACGAATTACTGTTGAGCAATTGACAGAATTGAGCATAGTTATGAGAATATCTAGGTATGATCATGTATATAGGCATCACGTCCGAGACAAGTAGACCGACTCCTGCCTGCATCTACTACTATTACTCCACTCATCGACCACTATCCAGCATGCATCTAGAGTATTAAGTTCAAGAAAACAGAGTAACGCCTTAAGCAAGATGACATGATGTAGAGGGATAAACTCATGCAATATGATAAAAAAAACCATCTTGTTATCCTCGATGGCAACAATACAATACGTGCCTTGCTGCCCCTACTGTCATTGGGAAAGGACACCGCAAGATTGAACCCAAAGCTAAGCACTTCTCCCATTGCAAGAAAAACCAATCTAGTAGGACAAACCAAACTGATAATTCGAAGAGACTTGCAAAGATAACCCATCATACATAAAAGAATTCAGAGAAGATTCAAATATTGTTCATAGATAATCTTGATCATAAACCCACAATTCATCGGTCTCAACAAACACACCGCAAAAAGAAGATTACATCGAATAGATCTCCACGAGAGAGGGGGAGAACATTGTATTGAGATCGAAAAAGAGAGAAGAAGCCATCTAGCTACTAACTATGGACCCGAAGGTCCAGGGTAAACTACTCACACTTCATCGGAGGGGCTATGGTGATGATGTAGAAGCCCTCCATGGTGGATGCCCTCTCCGGCGGATCTCCGGAACAGGCCCCAAGATGGGATCTCCTGGGTACAGAAGGTTGCGGCGGTGGAATTAGGTTTTTGGCTCCGTATCTGATCGTTTGGGGGTACGTAGGTATATATAGGAGGAAGAAGTACGTCAGTGGAGCAAGGTGGGGCCCACGAGGGTGGAGGGTGCGCCCTGGGGGGTGGGTGCGCCCCCCTACCTCGTGCCCACCTCCTTTCTTGCTTGACGTAGGGTCCAAGTCTCCTGGACCATAGTCGGTGAGAAAATCATGTTCCCGAAGGTTTCATTCCGTTTGGACTCCGTTTGATATTTCGTTTCTTCGAAACTCTGGAATAGGCAAAAAACAACAATTCTGGGCTGGGCCTCCGGTTAATAGGTTAGTCCCAAAAATAATATAAAAGTGGAAAATAAAGCCCAATATTGTCCAAAACACTAGATAATATAGCATTGAGCAATAAAAAATTATAGATACGTTGGAGACGTATCATTAACCTCAACAGTCTGATTCTTTTTGTATTTTCTATTATGCTTGTTGCTCACGAGGAAAATAGAAAATATTTTCTGGCCAATAAGTTATCCCAGAACTAGTAGGTCCCCTCTCACCTACAGGATATCTACAATAACGAAACCTACAAAATAGTTACAAAAGAAATACGCAGCATTTAGCTCCCTGGCAATGGCGCCAGAAAATGCTTGATGGCCTGCAAGACACATAGGGTAGTGTAGTACTTTCACATTAGTATCCCAATTGGAAATCGTTACCAACGAAGAGCGGGGGAGAGTATTTATAAGTAACACTTTGTCACACACAAGTTGTCACAGTTCTCATGTGAAGTAACTGCTTGCGATTCTGCAAAAAGGTTTGCCAAGAGGTAAATGTACCAGAGCAATAAATAGGATGATTTTGTAGCAACGAGAGCAATAACACTTGAAAGTAAAGAACATGAACAAAACAGAAAGTAAAGTTGTGTTTCCTGGAATGGAAAGGTTCAGAATAGAGAGAATTCAGTTCATGGTATATATCAAGGGTGCCAGTGTGACGGTAATACCAGTTACCTTGTATCATGAATATAGTATTTGATTTATTTTTTAGGTAGGTGGATCACCCTAAGGTTTGGAACTCCTCACAGGATTACATTCCATTATATGGTCCTGCTTCGTCGTAGCCATAGAGTGGTCGTCTCCACTATAAAGGTCTTTAGACCGAAACCAAGCATCAAGTTTAATAGATTACCATTATCTCATATTGTCTATGGTCCTCATAGATGTCTCCACCTGTGACGTCAGAGGTCACAGATTTCCTAAACAATATGTGTTACATGTGTAGGTCTTGAGATCATTTTGCATGGGTCCTTAACTTGGACAACACGCGTCGAGTTCACCATAGCGTAACAACATACTAGACAGATCATAAGGCTACAAACACAAATGATGGCATTTAGATTAGGCATAAATGAATCTTACCACTCACCTACATCTCCCATGCCTAGGGGGGCTACTCGCACATCATAAGAGAATAACCAATCATGTAAGATAATAAACCAACGAAAACCATGTCAATAACACAAGGAAGATCGATGATGAAATGAATGATCCAAATAGTCTTGATCTCCAGATGAGTATGAATAGAGTTTGCAAGTCGGTCTTACAACTTGGAATTCCTCATACAATTGTGAAGGGTGAAATAATGGTGGAGATGAAAGGACCAAAACTACAAAGATCTCTGGTGGTCCTCCGGATCTCTTCTCTCCTTGTTCTGGTAGTGGAGGCGGTGGCTAGGGTTCTCTATAATGTTCTCCCCCTTCACAAAAGTGTCTTGTATTGATAAGGTGGAGCTCCAAGCGCCTCATATGACCATCCACACGTGCTGGTGCGCTCACATGGAAGGCCTTCTTTCACCCTGTCTCGCTCGCGGCTTGGCCTTCAACATGGAAGTTGCTCCACTTGGATTGATTTGCAGTAATTCTCCTTAGTTTCCTTCCATATATAATATTTCCTGCCAAACAATGGGAAAACCGATTTTCTTCCCTCTTGAAGGATTAGCGTCAGAAATAACCAAGAAGCGTATGAATTTCGGTGAAAACCAAATAAAAACCCTTTGCAAATTATCATAAATTCTTGAGCCATCATTGCCATCGGTAGCCACGACCTTAGAGGCTTTGGTCCTCTTAACCTTGGTAGGGGTCATAAATCATCCATTGTCAGCAGGCCAGCTAGGACCGTGCTCACCGTCTTCTCGGGTTGTGGTGCCGATGACTTGACGCAAACTCCGAAGTCGCATCATTCCTGTAAGAATTCGAGGAGGAGGGAGTTTGTTAAGTCAAACATTACAAACCACCTTCTCTTAAGGAGAAGAGCGGGATATCGAACCTTGTCGGGCTAGTGCTCTACCCAGTAAGCGATGTCAGAACCCTCACCCATGATGGTCTGGTCCTTGGTGGTGAAGAGCAGGTCTCTCATCCCTGCAATATCTCTGTGCTCGACAAAGCCTTGGATGACTAAGGTCTCGTCACTCTACTTAGCAAACTCCCACATTGGCTGGGCTTGGGCTTGAAGGGGCAACATGGCATGGTGGAGTGCAACGTAAACCACATCGATGAGCGTAACCCCTCCCCCCCCCCTCCGATGAAGAACTTCACCCTCTTCCGGAGCTCTACCACCTCCACCTCGTCCCCCCAAGTGGGCCTCTTGGGTTTCCAAGAGTGAAACCTCTTCATAGGGAAAGCAGACAAAGCTTTCATAATCCCTTCTCGGTTGCCCAGAGGCATGTCGGCCATGTAAAACCATTCGTCCTGCTAGTTCTTCACCGATGAATTTCCAGGGAAACCACTTGGCACCTAGAATCTTGCTAATCATGGTTGCCCCGCACTCCGTGGGATTGTGGCCTCTTGTGTGCATCTTGACACAGAAAAGTTTGAGCCAGAGCGTGAAGTGGGGCCCGATGCAAAGGAATGCCTCACAAAAAGTGACATAGCTGGCAATGTGAAGGATGGAGTTGGGGGTGAGATGGTGGAATTGGTTGCCATAGAAATAAAGCAGGGCTCGAAGAAAGGGGTGGATGGGAAAGTTGAGACCTCAGAGGAGATGAGAGAGGAAGATGATGCGCTCACCAACGCAAGGCTCGGGAATCCAGGCGGAGGAGCCACCCGTTGGCCCCTTGACGAGCGAAGAGTGGGCCGAGGCATCCCCGGGCGCCGGAGGTATCTAGTGTCCTGGAGCTTGATAATATTCTCGTTGGAGATGACATAAGAGCACCATAACCCCCTCATACTCACCACTTTTTGGATCTCTGCAGCCTTCTTCTAACTCCTAGTGGCAGTCTTTGGGCCAGCCTTCGAGGGCCTCATTGACATGGAAGAAGCACCTTTGTCGGCCATCTCGTTGAATATGGAAGGGGGAAGAGGACATACGAAGCTTTTCGGGGCTCTGGTTTTGCGGACCCTGGAGCTTGAGAATGATGGAGGCTGAGAAGGATTGGGAGCGTGAAGTTCAGTCTCTCTCTTCTGTAGCCTTTTGTGGGCAAGTAAGAATGTGAGTTAAGCGGGCGTGTTGCATTAATTTCACAGTTTCCATGCGACTTGTGTTAAACGCACACAAGAATCGAGGGGCCTGTTTACATGGGTGCTACAAATCCTAAGCGCGATCTCTTTATTGATTTGATGTTCCAATGGCAGTGGCCTCGAGTCGTTCCAATACATTATGATGACATCTAAAAACACATACATTATGATGACACCTAAGAAGACCACACTGTTAAATAGTATGCAGTGGTGGTTCAGTTAAAGCTGTCGGAGCAATACCGAATCGTAATCCTCATCTGAATGCGAGAACTCTTCACTATTAAGGTAACCCTGCGTGGGAAAGGTTCCTAGAATCCCCAAAATTCCCTAGACAATGAGTGCTTTTGTTAAAAAAACATTGGAGAAGCTTCAGGAGGGCTCCTTGAATGCCCGAGGTATACAACGATCACTTTAGAAAAACATACCGGAACTTGGTGAATCATCTTACAAGACCGAGGATGATGAACAACTCGGAAGGACCAAGGAGTGTCCTCGACTTGAAGACTTGTTTAGGGGCTATTGATTGTGTTGGCTCCCAGCCGTATGGGCTGGGCCAAGGGCCCCTTCCCCCATGAAGATTAACAAGTGGGCCTCGTTAGTCAAGTCCAGGAGAGCATAGATGGAAGATTCCAAAGACTTGGTGCGTGCTCCTAAGATTAGAGGTCGTCTTCACCATGATTTCCCTTAGATGTAACTACCTATGTAAACCCTAGGCACCCTTGGTGTCTATATAAATCGAGGAGTAAGGGTTGTAGACGCCATACATACACGATCTCATGGTAGATCACGTATACACTGTACCCCCTCGAAATCAATACAATCAAAAGCAAGACATAGTGTATTACCTCTTCGAGAGGGCCCGAACCAGGGTAAACACATTTGACCTTGTTACCATCATGTTAATATTACCAACTTGGGACCCTCTACCTAAGATCTGCTGGATTTAACTCCATCAGTTCGTCTGACCGGCATGAATGCGAAGTGGAGAGAGATTTCTAGAGCGAGTTGACGCGACAAAAATGGGGTTTTTGGTGGGTGGGGGCATTGGACTCCCATGAGACGGGCGTTTCCCCCAAGCCTCCCCCAGTTTAGTGTCGGTTTACACAATTTTGATTGTCCGTACCGTTCCAAACAATTTTAGTGACCATCGTCAGATGCATAAAATTGTCTAGACCTTACGATCCATACATTTGATCATTAAAGTGAGCCATGTTGGAGTTGATCTTAGAGCATCTACAGCCGAGCACCATTAACCGGCCTCAAACGCCCAGGCAGACGAACAGGTCACTAACCGATCAAAAAAAGCCGACACAACCGAGCACCTCAAACCGACCAAGAAAGCATTGGTTGTTCGGCACCCGTCATATCCAGCCAAAATCTAGGGAGGATATGAGGATGCTCGGGCGAGTTCGCCAAGTCAGCCAGCCCACGCTGGCCCACCACAACCCCACTCTGTTCCCAGAAAAACCTCACCCAAAGCAATCCCTAGCTCACTTCACTATCGCTCCAATCTCCGTCTCTTCTCCTCCCACTCCCCAATCCATTTCCCGCTCGATCTCCGCCTACCCTGTCCAGCACTGGTAGCCACTTCGACAGATCCGGCGACGAGTGGGATGCCTTCCCCTGTAAGGCGGAGGGCAGTGAGGAGGACCTACCTGTTCGCATCGCGTTGCAGCGGTCGCGGGTGGACACGTGTAGCAGCTCCAGCTTTGCTCTGTCCCCAGTCGCACGTCGCTGCAGCGCCGACGCGGGAGCAAGCCCGTCCCGCACTGCGCACAACTCCGCGTGGTCAGCCCGCTCTGTGCCACTGGCCCACCGCCCTCAGCACCTTTCAGTCGTTGCTCTAAAGGGAAGCGGTGGGTGTTAGTGCCCGCTCTGCCGGCACCACGGACGCGCACGCCCAAATCGAAGGCGCGCGCCACCCGTTGCGAGAGGCAGTGGGCTAGGGAGAGGGTGGCGACGTCGGAGGCAGTCGCACAGTCATCCTGCCGTCGCAATAGGCTGCCGACGGTGCATGATGAGGATGAGCAACTCCTCGCGGCTGTCTACTGCCGTTCGTTGATGATGGCGGAGACAGACGCACGTCGGCTCCATTAAAATAAGGCAAAGGCGCTGCGACTAGGTCCGGAGTAGTCGGCGCGCGAGGCAGCGAAGCTAAAGAGGCAGCAGGACCACACAATCTGGAGGACGGCCGGCTTCATCGACTCCTCCTCCTCCAACGTCATCGACGGCTCCAACGACAGGTCCAACGACTCGCCTCCTGCCTACGACGTCTACACAGACACCTACAACAGCGGCGGTGACCGAAATTGCCAAGGGCCAGCAATATAGTGGTGAACGTCGGCCCTCTCTTCATCTATTTCCGTTTTTAGTAATTTTACTTTAGAACTTGCTCGTCGGCTCTATGGTGGTGCTCTTTTGGCTTATTATGTGGATTTCTATGTCCCTTTGTTGTTGATTTCTATGTCCGTTCGTTGAATGCCGGTCTATTTCATTAATGATCTATGTAGTTTCGTGTTGCATGCATAGTATGGCTTTAGCGAATCAGACCGTGAAAGCGAAAATTTAAATCGTAACCGCTCACTGTCTATGGACACGTCCGGAGAGCATATGTAACGCCCCGGATTCGATGCGCCAGGTGTCCGTCATTTATTTGCCGTCCTTGCCATGTCATGTGCTTGCGTGTTGCATTTTGCCATGTCATCATCTGCATTTCATATCATGTCATCATGTGCATCGCTTTTGCATACGTGTTCATCTCATGCATCCGAGCATTTTCCCCGTTGTCCGTTTTGCAATCCGGCACTCCTATGTCTCCGGCGCCCCTTTTACCTCTTTTAGGTATGCGGGTGTTAAAGGTCTCGGAATGGACCGAGGTTTGTCAAGCGGCCTAGGTATAGCACCGTGAACCGCTGTCAAGTTTCGTGCCATTTGGAGTCCGTTTGATACCCCAACGGTTAACCGGGTAACCGTAAAAGCCTCTTTTGTGTGCAGCCCAACACCCCTTCCAAAGTGGCCCAATAATCCATCCAACCCCCCTCCATGCTCTCGGTCGTTCGATCTCGATCGCGTGGCCGAAAACCGCACTCCATTTGGAGCCTCCTAGCTCCCTCTATCTATAAATAGACCTTCCCCAAATTTGGGTCCAAACCGTCTTCTTCCTCTCCCGCCACGGACGAAATTCCCACCGATGGCGGACATGTCCGCCGCCCCGAGCCATCCACGGGCCGCCACGTGGCGCCCGCGCCCACTTCCCCCGAGCCCGTCTGGGCCCATGAGGCCTATCCCGCACCGCGCCCGCCCGCGCGCCGCCAGCGCCAGCCCAAGGCCCCTCCGCCCCCACCGCCGCTGCGCTCGCCCGGCGGGCCGCCTCCCGCCCAGAGAAGCGCCTCCGCCCGCGCCCGGCGGTCCCACTTCGCCAGCCAGCGCCCAGCCCCGCCGCCACTGCACGCCGCCTCGCCTCCCGCGGCGCTCCCGCCGTAGCCGCCTCGCCATCCGCCGCCTCGCCGGCTCCCGCCGCCGGGATCTCGCCGGCGCCCAGCAACCGCCCCTCTCTCGCCCGGCCGCGCCGCGCCCGCCAGCGCCGGATCCGAGCGGGACCGACCCGGCCCCGCCATCCCTGACCCCGCCGACGCCTCCTCCGGCCACCGTGACCTGCTTCTCCGGCGAACCTCTTGTTCCGCGCATCCCGATCCGGATCTGGATCAGATCCACCAAGCCCCCGATCCAAACGCCTCCGTCCCGGATCGCCCCGTCCACTTTGTCCCCGAGGTGAAATTCCACTAAGTCCCAGATTTCTGACATTTTCATGGCATGTTCGACGCATCATATCTCTGCATCCGTAGCTCCGTTTTGTGCGTATAATATGTCAAATTGTTCGCCTCGACGAGTAATTCACTTCATTCCATCGCATCATGTTCATTTGAGTCCATATTGATGCCTGAATCTTCGTTGCAAGAGTGCTATGTGATGTTAATCTGCTGAAACTGGTATAACTTGATGATTTGTCATTTTTGTTGCATTTGATGTGTGCATCCTATGAGTATGAGCTCTGCATTTGTTTTGTACTATGCCATGCCATATTTCCAGGGGTGTATGCCATGTACTTTTGTGATCTATGTGGTGACTAGAACAAGCATGCAAACTAGGCTTCGTGATGTTGCTGATTTCAGTCCCTGTTCTGCTGTTATTTTTATGCCATGTAAACTTGATGCTACAGAGAGATCCATGCATATTTTGAGATACTTCAGTAAGGATGTATTGAACATATGGGTTTGCTCCATCCATACATGCCCTTGTTTGCAATTTTGGAGTAGTCTATGATGTCATTTTCGTGCTCTACTTTTGCTATAAAATGTTCCTGGCAGATTGTTAACATGTTTAGCAATTTTGCCAAGGTTGTTGTAGTTGATCCTTGCATGCTATATTCTTTTTATTGCCATTTCTAGCTTCTATACCATGTCTAGTTGCTGGTTATATGCTTAGTTTGTCATTAAATGCCTCGTAGTGAGTGCATCGAGCTCGTAAACATGCATACTTGTTATCTGTTTTGCCATGCTCAAGTTTTTCAGTCTGAATCTGTAATATAAATTGCCATGTTTACATGAGTGCCATCATATCTTCTGATCCTTTTTGGCTCATGGTCAGTAAAGGACATTTGTTCTATGCATTTAGTAGTATCATGCCATGCCTTTGTTTTCCATGATAAGTTCCTGTAACATGTTGGTTGATAGCTCTAAACATTGCAACCTGATGTTATTTCCTGATAAGTCTGAACTGTTATTATTTGCAATCTTGCCTTGTCTTTTTGAGCATGTTCTAGTGATTTCTGGAGATAGCTCAGTGTTCATGTTTTGTTGTGCTTTACCTGTACATCATTCCCATGCCTTTTTTTATTATGTTGAGGTACTGTAGCATATTGTTTTGATGCTTGCAATATGCCTAGTTGCTGTTTTGGACAGCTTGTCCTTTAAACTTGTTTCATGCGTGTGTGTTGAACCGTTGCTCCGTTTTGAGTGTGCTCTATATGAAACTTGCTTAGAATTCCATGTAGCTTCATATTATCATGTTGCATCCTTGTTTTGAGGTGTTTGCTTGATGTTTGGGTGCATTTTGCATCAATGCCATGTTTAACTTGTTTTGCTCATATCTTCTAGACCGTAGCTCCGAACTAAATGAACTTTATATGTAACTTGACTAGAATCTCGTGTAGATCATCTTGGTGCATTTTAACTTGCTGTTTAACAACTTGAACATAAGGTTTATTCAGATCTGGACCAATTTCAAAATTTGCATATGAGGACTTACCGGAATTGTCATATGTTGTTCCCGGCCTCATTTAAACTTGCTTTGATGTGTTGCTCTTGTATGCATCATCTCTTGCCATGAGTAGCTTCATGTAGCCTTGCCATGCATCATACTTGGTTGTGCATCATTCCTTGTTCACGTATGGTGTGTTTACCATGTTGTGTGCTTCTTCTCGTTAGTTCCCGTTTCGTTGCGATCGTGAGGATTCGTTCGTCTACGCTTGGTTCGTCTTCGTGGCTTCATCTTCTTCATGGACTCGTTCTTCTTCCTAGCGGGATTTCAGGCAAGATGACTGTCACCTTGGATCTCATTACTATCATTGCTATGCTAGTTGCTTCGTTCTATCGCTATGCTGCGTTACCTATCTTTTGCTCCTCAAGCCTCCCAAATTGCCATGAACCTCTAACCTTTGACACCCTTCCTAGCAAACCGTTGTTTGACTATGTTACTGCTTTTGCTCAGCCCCTCTTATAGCGCTGCTAGCTGCAGGTGAAGATGAAGATTGCTCCATGTTGGTTTATGTTTATGTTGGGATATCACAATATCTCTTATATTATTAATGCATCTATATACTTGGTAAAGGGTGGAAGGCTCGGCCTTATGCCTGGTGTTTTGTTCCACTCTTGCCGCCCTAGTTTCCATCATATCGGTATTATGTTCCCGGATTTTGCGTCCCTAACGCGGTTGGGTGATTTATGGGACCCCCTTGACAGTTCACTTTGAATAAGACTCCTCCAGCAAGGCCCAACCATGGTTTTCCATTTGCCTCACCGGCACCTACTTTTCCCTTGGGAGTCGCGCTCTCGAGGGTCATCTTTATTCCCCCCCCCCCCGGGTCAGTGCTCCTTCGAGTGTTGGTCCAAACTAGAGCACCGTGCGGACCATTCCTTGGCAACTTGGGTTACGTCGGTTCCTGTATGCTTCGCTCATCCGGTGTGCCCTGAGAACGAGATATGTGCAGCTCCTATCGGGATTTGTCGGCACATCCGGGCGGCTTTGCTGGTCTTGTTTTATTGCTGTCGAAATGTCTTGTAGCCGGATTCCGAGACTGGTCGGGTCTTCCGGGAGAAGGTCTATTCTTCGTTGATCGCGAGAGCTTGTCATGGGCTAAGTTGGGACACCCTGCAGGTTTGAACTTTCGAAAGCCGTGCCCGCGGTTATGTGGCGATGATGGAATTTGTTAATATCCGGTTGTAGTAAACTTGAAGCAAACTCTTCTAAAATACACCAACCGTATGCGTAACCGTGAGTGTCTCTTTTCGGGTTGATCGAGAGGAGAACACGGTTCTTGGGTTATGTCGGCGTAAGTAGGAGTTCAGGATCACTTCTTGATCATTACTAGTTGACGACCGTTCCTTTGTTTCTCTTCTCGCTCTCATTTGCGTATGTTAGCCACCATATCATGCTTAGTCGCTGCTGCAACCTCACCACTTTACCCCTTCCTTTCCCTTTAAGCTTTGCTAGTCTTGATACCCATGGTAATGGGATTGCTGAGTCCTCGTGGCTCACAGATTACTACACCAACAGTTGCAGGTGCAGGTTATGCGATGATCATGACGCGAGAGCGATGCATGCTTGCTTTGGAGTTCTTCTTCTGCTTCTTCTTCGATCGGGGATAGGTTCGGTCGGCAGCCTGGGCTAGCGAGGTGGATATTGTTTGAGTTTACATTTATGGTTCATCCGTAGTGGGATGTTGATCTTGTATGTTGTATTGTTGTATTCATGTGACATTGTATGTCTTGGTTGTATCCCTATGTATTATGTAATGTTGATGTAATGATATCCACCTTGCAAAAGCGTTTCAATATGCGGGTCTATCCTTGGTGGGACCTTCGAGTTTCTTTAGGATAGGGTCGCATATTAGGCGTGACAAGTTGGTATCAGAGCACAACAAGTTTTTGTTCTTCTCAGCCTTTCAATCATTTCCGTTTGCGGCCGGTTATCACCTCATTAATTTCGAGATGTTTTCCATAAGTCCACAACAAGCTTATTCTTTCGTGGTTGATTTTCTCAACAACTCCGTTCAATCCTTCTTCTAAGGTTGCTTTCAATTCCATTCGTGGCACAAGTTGTCATTTTCTTCTCCGTTCTTTTCATTCAACTCTTTCAATTCTTTCCGGAGGGTTTTGTGTCATGTCTTCATCAAGTATCATTCCATCCTCTCAAGTTTTTTTTCTATTCCTTCCATTTTTAGCCGGAGTGCTGCCTAAATCCTTTCAGTCTTATTTGTTTCTTATCTCGTTCTAACCGGAGTGGTTTCATAGTCTATCTGATTTCGTGAGCTTTCGATTCTCGTCATTCTCGTCGTTCCTCTCTCCTTCTCGAGTGCTCTCGATTCTTTGCTTCTTCTCTTGAGTTTTTGTTTCACCTCATCCCTTTTCCCTTCCATCTCGGTCCTAAGATCTCGGGACGAGATCTCTTGGTAGTCGAGGAGTGTTGTAACGCCCCGGATTTGATGCGCCAGGTCTCCGTCAGTTATTTGCCGTCCTTGCCATGTCATGTGCTTGCGTGTTGCATTTTGCCATGTCATCATCTGCATTTCATATCATGTCATCATGTGCATCGCTTTTGCATACATGTTCATCTCATGCATCCGAGCATTTTCCCCGTTGTCCGTTTTGCAATCCGGCACTCCTATGTCCCCCGGCACCCCCTTTTACCTCTTTTCGTGTGCGGGTGTTAAACGGTCTCGGAATGGATCGAGGTTTCTCAGGTAGCCTAAGTATAGCACCGGTAGACCGCCTGTCAAGTTTCGTGTCATTTGGAGTCCGTTTGATACCCCAACGGTTAACCGGGTAACCGTAAAAGCCTCTTTTGTGTGCAGCCCAACACCCCTTCCAAAGTGGCCCAATAATCCATCCAAACCCCCTCCATGCTCTCGGTCGTTCGATCACGATCGCGTGGCCGAAAACCGCCCTCCATTTGGAGCCTCCTAGCTCCCTCTATCTATAAATAGACCTTCCCCTCCGAAATTTCGGGTCCAAACCGTCTTCTTCCTCTCCCCGCCGCCGGACGAAATTCCCACCGACGGCCGAACATGTCCGCCGCCCCCGCAGCCATCCACGGGCCGCCACGTGGCGCCCCCGCGCCCACTTCGCCGCCGAGGCCCGCTGAGCCCATCTGGCCCATGAGGCCCATCCAGCCGCGCCGCCCAGCCAGCGTCGCGCCGCCAGCGCCGCCGCATGCCTCCGCACACCCTTCGCCGCTCGCTGCCCGCCAGCGCCGCCCCCGCCAGCAGCGCGCGCCGCCGCGCCCGGCCGGTCCCACCGCCGCCCGCGCCGCCGCCCCGTCGCCACTGCACCGCCGCGCCATCCGCCGCCTCGCCGGGCCCCGCCGCCGGGATCTCGCCGGCGCCCGAGCCGCCGCCCCTCTCTCTCCCGGTGCGTCGTGCGCCGCCGCCCGTGCCGGATCCGGCGGGACCGACCAGCCCGCCATCCCGACCCGCCGACGCGTGCGTGCGCCGCCGCCGTGCGGATCCGGCGGGACCGACCAGCCCGCCATCCTCGACCCACCGACGCCTCCTCCGGCCATCGTGACCTGCTTCTCCGGCGAACCTCTTGTTCCGCGCGTCCCGATCCGGATCTGGATCAGATCCACCAAGCCCCCGATCCAAACGCCTCCGTCCCGGATCGCCCCGTCCACTTTGTCCCCGAGGTGAAATTCCACTCCCAGATTTCTGACATTTTCATGGCATGTTCGACACATTATATCTCTGCATCCGTAGCTCCGTTTTGTGCGTATAATATGTCAAATTGTCCGCCTCGACGAGTAATTCACTTCATTCCATCGCATCATGTTCATTTGAGTCCATATTGATGCCTGAATCTTCGTTGCAAGAGTGCTATGTGATGTTAATCTGCTGAAACTGGTATAACTTGATGATTTGTCATTTTTGTTGCATTTGATGTGTGCATCCTATGAGTATGAGCTCTGCATTTGTTTTGTACTATGCCATGCCATATTTCCAGGGATGTATGCCATGTATTTTTGTGATCTATGTGGTGACTAGAACAAGCATGCAAACTAGGCTTCGTGATGTTGCTGATTTCAGTCCCTGTTCTGCTGTTATTTTTATGCCATGTAAACTTGATGCTACAGAGAGACCCATGCATATTTTGAGATACTTCAGTAAGGATGTTTTGAACATATGGGTTTGCTCCATCCATACATGCCCTTGTTTGCAATTTTGGAGTAGTCTATCATGTCATTTTCGTGCTCTACTTTTGCTATAAAATGTTCTTGGCAGATTGTTAACATGTTTAGCAATTTGCCAAGGTTGTTGTAGTTGATCCTTGCATGCTATATTGTTTTTATTGCCATTTCTAGCTTCTATGCCATGTCTAGTTGCTGGTTATATGCTTAGTTTGTCATTAAATGCCTCGTAGTGAGTGCATCGAGCTCGTAAACATGCCTACTTGTTATCTGTTTTGCCATGCTCAAGTTTTTCAGTCTGAATCTGTAATATAACTTGCCATGTTTACATGAGTGCCATCATATCTTCTGATCCTTTTTGGCTCATGGTCAGTAAAGGAAATTTGTTCTATGCATTTAGTAGTATAATGCCATGCCTTTGTTTTCCATGATAAGTTCCTGTAACATGTTGTTTGATAGCTCTAAACATTGCAACCTGATGTTATTTCCTGATAAGTCTGAACTGTTATTATTTGCAATCTTGCCTTGTCTTTTTGAGCATGTTCTAGTGATTTCTGGAGATAGCTCAGTGTTCATGTTTTGTTGTGCTTTACCTGTACATCATTCCCATGCCTTTTTTTATGTTGAGGTACTGTAGCATATTGTTTTGATGCTTGCAATATGCCTAGTTGCTGTTTTGGACAGCTTGTCCTTTAAACTTGTTTCATGTGTGTGTGTTGAACCGTTGCTCCGTTTTGAGTGTGCTCTATATGAAACTTGCTTAGAATTGCATGTAGCTTCATATTATCATGTTGCATCCTTGTTTTGAGGTGTTTGCTTGATGTTTGGGTGCATTTTGCATCAATGCCATGTTTAACTTGTTTTGCTTATATCTTCTAGACCGTAGCTCCGAACTAAATGAACTTTATATGTAACTTGACTAGAATCTCGTGTAGATCATCTTGGTGCATTTTAACTTGCTGTTTAACAACTTGAATATAAGGTTTATTCAGATCTGGACCAATTTCGGAATTTGCATATGAGGACTTACCGGAATTGTCATATGTTGTTCCCGGCCTCATTTAAACTTGCTTTGATGTGTTGCTCTTGTATGCATCATCTCTTGCCATGAGTAGCTTCATGTAGCCTTGCCATGCATCATACTTGGTTGTGCATCATTCCTTGTTCACGTATGGTGTGTTTACCATGTTGTGTGCTTCTTCTCGTTAGTTCCCGTTTCGTTGCGATCGTGAGGATTCGTTCGTCTACGCTTGGTTCGTCTTCGTGGCTTCATTTTCTTCATGGACTCGTTCTTCTTCCTAGCGGGATTTCAGGCAAGATGACCGTCACCTTGGATCTCATTACTATCATTGCTATGCTAGTTGCTTCGTTCTATCGCTATGCTGCGTTACCTATCTTTTGCTCCTCAAGCCTCCCAAATTGCCATGAACCTCTAACCTTTGACACCCTTCCTAGCAAACCGTTGTTTGGCTATGTAACTGCTTTTGCTCAGCCCCTCTTATAGCGCTGCTAGTTGCAGGTAAAGATGAAGATTGCTCCATGTTGCTTTATGTTTATGTTGGGATATCACAATATGTCTTATATTATTAATGCATCTATATACTTGGCAAAGGGTGGAAGGCTCGGCCTTATGCCTGGTGTTTTGTTCCACTCTTGCCGCCCTAGTTTCCGTCATATCGGTATTATGTTCCCGGATTTTGCGTCCGTAACGCGGTTGGGTGATTTATGGGACCCTCTTGACAGTTCGCTTTGAATAAGACTCCTCCAGCAAGGCCCAACCTTGGTTTTTCATTTGCCTCACCGCCACCTACTTTTTCCTTGGGAGTCGCGCTCTCGAGGGTCATCTTTATTTTCCCCCGGGCATGTGCTCCTCCGAGTGTTGGTCCAAACTAGAGCACCGTACGGGATCATTCCTTGGCAACTTGGGTTACGTCGGTTCCTGTACGCTTCGCTCATCCGGTGTGCCCTGAGAACGAGATATGTGCAGCTCCTATCGGGATTTGTCGGCACATCCGGGCGGCTTTGCTGTTCTTGTTTTATTGCTGTCGAAATGTTTTGTAGCCGGGATTCCGAGACTGGTCGGCTCTTCCGGGGGAGAAGGTATATTCCTTCGTTGATCGCGAGAGGTTGTCATGGGCTAAGTTGGGACACCCCTGCAGGGTTTGAACTTTCGAAAGCCGTGCCCGCGGTTATGTGGCAGATGGGAATTTGTTAATATCCTGTTGTAGTAAATTTGAAGCAAACTCTTCTAAAATACACCAACCGTGTGCGTAACCGTGAGTGTCTCTTTTCGGGGTTGATCGAGAGGAGAACACGGTTCTTGGGTTATGTCTGACGTAAGTAGGAGTTCAGGATCACTTCTTGATCATTACTAGTTGACGACCGTTCCTTTGTTTCTCTTCTCGCTCTCATTTGCGTATGTTAGCCACCATACATGCTTAGTCGCTGTTGCAAGCTCACCACTTTACCCCTTCCTTTCCCTTTAAGCTTTGCTAGTCTTGATACCCATGGTAATGGGATTCTTTGAGTCCTCGTGGCTCACAGATTACTACCCAACATTCTGAGTGCAGGTTATCGATGATCATGACGCGAGAGCGATGCATGCTTGCTTTGGAGTTCTTCTTCGCTTCTTCTTCGATCGGGGATAGGTTCGGTCGGCAGCTGGGCTAGCGAGTGTGGATATTGTTTGAGTTTCTGTTTATGGTTCATCCGTAGTCGGATGTTGATTTTGTATGTTGTATTGTTGTATTCATGTGACATTGTATGTCTTAGTTGTATCCTTATGTATTATGTAATGTTGATGTAATGATATCCACCTTGCAAAAACGTTTCAATATGCGGGTCTATCCTTGATGAGACCTTCGAGTTTCTTTAGGGTAGGGTCGCATATTGGGCGTGACAGCACAGGATGCCGGGTTTGGTATGCGTGGGCGTACATGCTCTTAGTAGCCTTGTTGGTTGTTGATCGGACACAATGGTGGTTGTTGATCGGACACAGTGGTGTCGGCGCGGCTTCTTCGTGCGCGCGTCCGCTGACTCGACCTGCTCGAGAATATACATCGCCACTGACTCGAAGTCATGTGCGCTAGTGTTAGCCTCACGAGAGCGTGCGCCAAAAACTCTAGTGCTGCACATGGACGGCTTGCACAAACACACGCACCGACCCCTAAATGTTTGTTGTAGTACTAAGATGCAACCACCTACTAATACAAATCCGGGCCTGCGGCAGAAGCGAGATCGCCGTCCCTGTCGACGGAAGGTCCAAATCACGTCGTAATCCGGTGTCAATTGACCACGGTACGGTGCACCTGTACCTGCAGCTTACTCAAACGGGGCTCACATCCACAGACAGGTCTCTCTGATGTGCTAGGTTCTGCTCGATCTACAAGTAACCAATCGAGAGCATTTGCTTGCACACTTCGCATACAGAAAGCGATAGCAATGACTTGTCTGGAGGTCGTAAACATCGTACATGCTGCCTGGTTGTTATCCTGGTCGACGACGGAATTCTTTTTGCGAAGAGAGATCTAGGGGAATCTCAAATTTTGTCTGTAATTAAATTTAATTGTCGAATCAAATCAGTGGCTGCTGCCACCGCTCTCTCGCATCTTTCGAAGTGGGCTCAAATGATGGAACTGGTTGAGCTGAGCTTCTATCCGCAACTCTTGTCGCATACTCCTTTCCATCGATTTTTTTAGTCTAGAGGGGACTGACATGGGTAAGATCTAACGCTAGTTTTAGGAGCGCGCACTAGAAGAAGGTGCCTGCAAAGAGTTAAGCAAAAAGGGGTTTAATTTGGCTCCTTTTAGCTTTCCGAAGTTTCCTCCGGTTGGCAGCCTCAGTTCGTAAATTCAGTGACCACGTCCTTCAGTTTGGGCACCACGAGATGAGGAATCTTCCCGGACTAAAATACTACTCTGCGTACTTGTTATTTGTTTTTTGTTTTTTGCGGGGTCGTACTTGTTATTGTTAGGATGGAAACTCATTTTAAGCGCCAATCTCCGGTGGCAATCCTTGGGAAAGAAAAGCTAAGAGCAAACAATAGCAGTTCTAGTTTCAACAATAACTCGGGCAGATTTTCCGGAAATGCATGATCTATAGAAAACTGCTATTATAGTGAACGGGCAACAAATTGCACGCTAACATATAGTATTTTTTTTAGATCTTGTATACGCAGAGTAAATTGGTTCAATACGAGCAATCCCCGACGATGAAGAAATTCGTTCGGTAGGAGAACCTCCACAGCCCGAACACCCTCCCCATTGCCCTAGAGGCCCTTTCACTGAGAAAATGAAAACGAAAAAATGCCCAGTAGCGTAACATAATAAAAAACCAAAATGATTTTTCTTTGTTGTGACAAATAAAAGCCAAGTCTTTAAAAAGCTGAAAATTTGCCATGGCAAAATAAACTAAAATTTTCCATGTGAATAAAAGCATTCTTGCCATGGCAAAAATGGAGTAAAATTTGCCATGGGAAAAATGGATTAAATTTTCCATGAAAAATAAATTAAAAATTGCCATGGGAACACAAGTATATTTGCCATGCTACATAAAATTTGTCATGTTCTGGAAATGTAAATTTGCCATCATATTAAAATTAAAATTGCCATGCTCTTTACAATAAATTTGCCATGGGAAAGAAATGAATTAAATTTTCCATGAAAAATAATTAAAAATTGACATGGGAACACAACAGTATTTGCCATGCTACATAAAATTTGTCATGTTCTGGAAATGTAAATTTGGCATCATATTAAAATTAAAATTGCCATGCTCTTTACAATAAATTTGCCATGGCAACAATAAAGTACAATTTGCCACATCATTAAAAGTATGCCATGGGCAAAATGAAGTAAATTTTGCCATGCCAAAAATGGATCAAAATTTGCCATGGAAAAAATAGAGTAATTTTGCTATGGAAATAAATCTAAAATTGCCATGGCTACACAAGTATATTTGCTATGTGTCGGT
The DNA here is from genome assembly GCA_021605205.1 of Aegilops longissima. NCBI lineage: Eukaryota > Viridiplantae > Streptophyta > Magnoliopsida > Poales > Poaceae > Aegilops > Aegilops longissima. Next base: position 281,198,642 of record CM038680.1, read on the forward strand.
GTCAAAACCGGCGGATCTCGGGTAGGGGGTCCCGAACTATGCGTCTGAGGTCGATGGTAATAGGAGACAGGGGACACGATGTTTACCCATGTTCGGGCCCTCTCTATGGAGGTAATACCCTTCTTTCTGCTTGATTGATCTTGATTAATATGAGTATTACAAGAGTTGATCTACCACGAGATCGTAATGGCTAAAACCCTAGAAGTCTAGCCTGCATGACTATGGTAATGAGTATATCCCCCCTCCAAACTAAGTCCTCTGGTTTATATAGACACCAGGAGGATCTAGGTTACACAAGGTCGGTTACAAAGAAAGGAATCTACCTGTTTGGTCGCCAAGTTTGCCTTCCACGCCAAGGAGAGTCTCATCTGAACACGGGTGTAGTCTTCGGTCTTCGTATCCTCACAGCCCATCAGTCCGGCCCATGGCTAACAGGCCGGACGCCCGAGGACCCCTTAGTCCAGGACTCCCTCAGTAGCCCCCGAACCAGTCTTCAATGACGAGGTGTTCGGCGTGCAAATTATCTTCGGCATTGCAAGGCTGGTTCCTCCTCCGATGACTTCCAAGTAATGTATTTGGCCCTTAATTCAGTGTCGCACCCCTCGGCTTTTGTGCATCGATGACTTCAGCTTCCACGTGTCAAATGAATGTGGAAGGTCAGGGTATTTTTTGCAAATAACACCCCGGCCATGCAAGGATGAGTGTATATTTAAAGAGATTGGATCTCAAATCCATTCGGCACCACGCGGAGAGAATCCTCAGAGATTGCTAGGAAAGACTATTCCAACATGGCCAGCATTCCCAGCTCCTCCCGTTCCGACCAAGAGAAAGGCGAGTGGGAGAGGTGCTCTGTGTCCCACTGTCAATTGGCGAAGTTGCAAATGCAGGGATTTCTTTCCCCCACAGATCTGGTCCCTGTTCGAGCAGGGTTGGCCTCCTTTAATGGCGAGACCCAGGCGGAGGACTTCCCCAATCCATCCGGGGGGAGCGTGTATGTTTCGTCCCTTATCTTCTAAGAGGCGTCGGATTTCCCATTCATCCATTCCTCCGAGGGCTTCTGGAATATTATGGCCTCCAACTGCACAACTTTACTCCCGCCTCTATCCTGCACATTGCGGGTTATGTTGCTTTATGCGAACTATTTCTGGGTATTGAGACCCATTTTAAACAATGGAGAAAGTTGTTTTGTCTTGTCCCGCGCAACCACGAGGGGTCAATATTTGAAGTGGGCGGAGCCGAAATATGGCGCATCGCCGATACCTGAAGAATGGCCTTCCGAATGGTTCTACATTAAGGACGTCACACTTCCCGACCCAGTAAGGAAGGGTCTTCCTAATTTTGTAAGTGTTCCATTAAAGAAACGCCACAGTTGGTGTCCCCGGAGTCTTGAAGAGGATGATAGTGCGGAAGTTGGTCAGCTCATGAGCAAGAAAAAGACACTCGCTCAGTCTAGACTAACAATGGTTGAGGTAATGGCGACCTCAATAGTGCGAGGGGTTCAGCCACTTCAATACATAGGGATCCTGATGTGGCACTATAATGGGGAGGACGACGCCTCCCGCTGTGGTCGGAAAGGTCCGGACACCCCCGCTGCTCTGGCCAAGATCTGGCCGGGCTGTTTAAAGGGGAGGAGGAGGAATTCCTTCGCATCAAGCGCAGAGATGGATACTTTATGTATGACCCTCCCAGTTGGGTAAGTCCTGACCCCTCTGCCTTTACTCATTCCGCTTTCCGAGTCATCTTTAATGAATTCTTAATCCGTCTATTTATAACGGCACTGGTGAAAAATCACCAAGGGGCTTCACAGCCCCGCCCCACAGCCAGAGAACCACAACCGGGAGCTTGATCCTGGGTTTGAAGAGGACCCGGATATATTCGTGGTACTTGCGGAAGGGGTGTTTTACCATGCAAGCTACGATGGCATGGAAGTGGCCATTATCGCTGATTATCCCGGTCTTCTTCCTGCTTCACACGTAAGTCATCAGGAGAAATCCCCCCTAAAAGAGTTTCCTCACACTGCCTCACCCACCGCTCTGTCTCATGCTCTAAAGGGGAGGCGTTCGGCACGTCATGCTACCCCAGGGGCGACTCTAAAGAGAGCGGCTCCTACGCTGATCAAGGCCTCTAAAAGGAAGACCGGTAAAGACAAGTCCGGCCTTCATCGAAGAGGTCTGGATTTGAAAGTATGCTTCAGTAGTCACATCCATCTGTGACTGTTATGTTTGTCCTCTATCAGGAAAAAGGTTCGCCAAACTATGTCCGGGAATTCGGCCAGTCGTACTCCCAATAGCCGGGGTGCAGACCCTGCCGGAGAGAACGGGGCCGATACGGGAATGACACCGGACTGTCCTTCGGCCGAGGGCTCAAAAGATATGTCCGTCACTAACTCGGAAGTGGAGTGCGCCATGAATCATCGGCGCTGGAGGGCCGTTTTACGGGACCTTGGCTTCTCAAAAGATGTGTTTGATGCCTTCAGCTCGGCTGGCGCATACATACGAGCTGCTCGAGATGGGCTGGGCAGACCCACAAAGTAGCATTTAACGGATGTGCAGGTAAGGTTTCTTTTGTCCGAATAGGATAACCGCATGCTAGTAGCTCTCGAGACTGAAAGCAGTTGGCACAAGTGATTTAAGGATCGTTGTATGACCAGGTTCTTACGGAGAAGAACAAACTGCTGGCTCAAGAGCTGGAGCAGTGTCGGACACAGCTAAATGCTGCTACCGCCGAACTGGAAAAGTCCAAGAAGGCATCCTCTGGTAATGCTCCCCTCCATCGAGGAATAAAAATTATATACCAGCTGTGCTAATACCGTTGCTTATCTCATAATAGGATCATCAGATCAACTGGAGGATAAGTTCAAAACCGCTCGAGCGGGAGAGAAAGATGCAAAAAGACTAAATGTGGCAAGCGAGCGTGTTCTGACCCGAGTCAGAGAGGAGAAAAACAAACTCCAGGATTCAAACACCAAACTGGGCGAAGAACTGAAAGATGTGCGAGCCCAGCTAGCCGACTCCGTGAAGGAGAATAAGAATCTACGAGGCGGCATATTTAGTACGTTGCCGAATTTACCTTATAACAGTTTGGAGGTTAAAGTAGCTGATATAGCTATGATTGTAGGTATGTTGACGGGCCGTCCCGAAGAGGAGGTGTCCAGATCATCAAGTGATCTTCTGCAAGGGCTGTCGCAATTGCACGAGCAAGCTCGGCAGGCAATGCGGAGTGTGGCCATGGCCTTATGGCCATCCGCCTCCCCTCCAGGGAGTATGGAGGAGCTTGTAGAGCTGTTCAAGGGAGCGTGGCGGCGTATCCGATTATGGAAGATATCGGCCTGCCGAGAGGGTGCGCGAGAGGCCTGGGCCATGGTGAAAACACGGTATACCAAGCTGGATCCAAATCACATGGCCCGGGTCGGACCGCTAGGGTCAAATGGGGAGGAAATTCCTGTTAGTTTAGCATATGACCAAGTAGAGGTGGCCGCTAGATATTCCCAACAGGATTGTAAGTTAGACCGCCTGTTGGACGGTATAGAGGAAGAAGTTTTTGAGTCCTAAGTGACTGTGTACTTTCCTTCTAGCTGGATTGTAAAACAATTTTCATGGCCGACCTTTTCGCTTCGACCTCTCGACCCGAAGGTGCGGAGTATTTTCCGAATACCTGAGCGGCAAAATAAACCGGGGTATGCGGGAAAACCAGGCGTAGGGGTCATAGTTGCTTGAACAGACCAGTTGTATCCGGGTAGTTATGTTATATTACATTAAAGTTGTAAGAAACATCTTCCATAGAGAATAGTTCTGTTAAGGGTTCCTTTCCCTGGGTGTGCATGCATCGATGTGCATGTCCGGACTGTGATGAAAAAATCACAATGTGTATAGCTTCTGGGGGTTCACGATGGAACGAATGCAAAAACACCTTTAGTTCACCGACTGAATATTCCCTTAAGAACGATAGCTTTCGGCTTCACCCAGTCTGAGGTACACATCTGGATGACCCGGCAATAACAATCAAAGAGGTGCTCCCTTTATTCCCTAGCCGAACTAAAGGGAACGTAGGGCATAGGCACAGGAGCCAGGCAACCCAGCTTGGCCAAAACTTAAGTCATATCGATGCATATAATGGCGAAGAAAAGGTACATATGGGAGAAAACACATATGTGATGAGCTTGATGCTCGAAAAATAATAATAGCAAGCTTCTGTCCAAGAAGCCCCCAGGTATAATAGACGTACATACTTGAAGATGTATGCGTCGGGGGTGCACGGTCTAACCACGCGAAAGCTTTTAAGGCTAAAGAGTAAAAACGAAAAGAGAGAAAAATGATGGAAAAAGTAGGGGGAAGGAGACGAACAATGAGTTTGGCGCTAGGCATAGAATCTTCGGAGTCTGGCCGCATTCCAGGGGTTCGGCTCTAGTTGATTGTCTGACGCATCACGCAGGCGGTACGCCCCTCCGGTGAGAACTTCGTCGATGATGAAGGGACCCTCCCATTTGGGCTTGAGTTTGTCCTTTTTCTTCTCTGGCAGGCGTAGAACGAGTTCGCCGACGTTATAAGTTTTGGCCCGCACTTCTCTGCTTTGATACCTGCGAGCCTGCTGTTGATAAAATGCGGAACGGGCTTTTGCGACGTCGCGCTCCTCCTCCAGGGCATCTAAGCTGTCCTGCCGATCAAGCTCGGCCTCTCTCTCTTCGTACATGCGCACTCGAGGTGACTCATGAATAATGTCACAGGGTAGCACTGCCTATGTGCCGTACACCATGAAGAAAGGTGTGTATCCAGTAGTGCGATTGGGCGTGGTCCGCAGCCCCCAGAGTACAGAGTCAAGCTCCTCAACCCAGTGCTTGTCTGACGCTTTCAAAGACCGCACTAGTCTAGTCTTAATGCCGCTCATAATAAGACCATTGGCTCTTTCGACTTGACCGTTTGTCTGTGGGTGATAAACAGAGGCGTAATCGAGCTTGATGCCCAGATTAGCGCACCAGGTTTTCACTTCGTCGGCTATGAAGTTGGAGCCATTATCAGTTATAATGCTGTGTGGAACACCATAACGGTGTAAGACGCCGGATATAAAGTCTATTACTGGTCCGGCTTCGGCTGTTTTAACTGGTTTGGCCTCTATCCACTTGGTGAATTTGTCCACCATGACCAGTAGATATTTTTTCTTATGGCTTCCCCCTTTAAGGGGTCCAACCATATCCAGTCCACCGCAAAAGGCCAAGCGACGGGGATTGTTTGTAGGGCAGTGGGGGGCATATGGCTTTGGTTGGCGAAGAGTTGGCATCTGACGCAACGTTGGACAAGGTGCTATGCATCTGCTCGGGCTGTCGGCCAATAAAACTCTATACGGAAGGCTTTGTTAATAAGGGCCCGAGCTGCGGTGTGGTGCCCGCTGAGACCGGCATGAATCTCAGCTAGGAGCTGTCGCCCCTCCTCCTCGGAGATACATCTTTGAAGGACTCCGGTAGCGCTTTTCTTATAGAGTTCTCGGTCGTGAACCTTGTAGGCCTTCAAATGCCGGACAATGCGGCGGGCCTCATTCTGCTCCTCAGGAAGTTCCTTCCTATTAAGGTAGGCCAAGAAGGGTTCGGTCCATGGGGCAATGACTGCCATGATGAGATGTGCTGATGGTGTTATTTCGGTGGCTGAACCTCTCGGACTCGATCCGTGGCGCTCTTTTTCTGAAAAGAGCACCAGCGTTAATCGCCTTCGAGAATCAATCACAGGAGTATGGTGACACGCCATACCGTTGCGGCGGAGTTTCGATCCGGACCGCACTTCTTTTTAACTGCTTGAGCCGCATTGCCCTTTGTTGGCTAGCCGCCGCTGGCTCGGCTTCCTGCCTTGAAGGTACCCCTGCGAAGCACCATTGGTATCTGTGATCAAAATAAGCATGGGTGGGTCATTATCAAGGTTTTGGGATCTCGGTCTCATTTACAGTGAGGTGGAAGTATTCGGGTAATCGGCCGTAATGGCAACCAAAGCATTGTCGATGCTAAGTTGGTGGAATACCCCGTCGATCAACTCCACCTTTATATACGGATCCTCTTCGGAGGTCGGATCGAGGGACCGTTCAGATCCTCGGGTTGTGGGGGCGGGCTGTGTATCTTCTCCATAGTCCGGCGCTGTTCCTGCGCAGAAACCACGAAATGAGATATTTAACCATGGTATCCGGTCCCGGCGATGCGCCATAGCTCGGCTCCGCCCACTTGATATATTGACCCCTCATGAGAACGGGGTACTAGGCAGAATATTCTCTTCCACAGCCCAAAATGAGCCTCGACGCCCAAGAACAGTTCGCAAAGGGCCACGAAGCCCGCGATGTGCAAGATGGAGGCGGGAGTAAGATGGTGCAACTGAGGTCGTAGAACTCCGAGAGCCCCGGAGAAACGGATGGATTGGAAATCCGAGTCCTCTTACTAGATAAGAGATGAAGCATACCCGCTCTCCTTTAGAGGGATAGGGGACGCTCTCCGCCTGCTTCCCGCCCTTGTAGGTGGCATGTCCGGCTCGAACCGGGACCATGAAGGCCGGGGGGAGAAATCCCTTGGCTTGGAGTATAACTAGCTCGCTATCACGGGGTGAGAGCATCTCTCCCAATTTCTGGCTGGGGCTGGGGCGAGAGAGGAGGAGCTGCGTCGACTGTCCATGATGGAATGGGCGTTGGTCAGAGGTGCTCCGATGAAAGCTCGCAAAGGAGGGATGGTGTGACTCAGATCTAGATCCTTGCCCCTTTATAGGCGGCTCATTTGCGTGGCTAGGGGGGTAGTTGTAAAAATACCCTGGCTCTTCGCATTCGTTCAAACCCGTGGAAGATGGCCATTATTAGGCGTAGAAGCCAAGGAGCGCAGCATTTATCAGAAGCCGGACACTAGTCGACAAGTATATGGAATTTGGAGAAGAACCCGCCTCGCAATGCGAAGACAATCAACGCGCGGACTCATCGTCATTGAAGCCTGGTTAGGGGCTCTTGAGGAGTCCGGATTAGGGGTGTCCGGATAGCGGACTATCGTCACGGCGGACTCCAAGACTATGAAGATACAAGATTGAAGACTTCGTCCGTGTCCGGATGGGACTTTCCTTGGCGTGGAAGGCAAGCTTAGCGATACGGATATGTAGATCTCCTACCATTGTAACCGACTCTATGTAACCCTAACCTATCCAGTGTCTATATAAACCGGAGGGTTTTAGTCCGTAGGACGAACAACAATCATACCATAGGCTAGCTTCTAGGGTTTAGCCTCCTTGATCTCGTGGTAGATCTACTCTTGTACTACCCATACCATCAATATTAATCAAGCAGGAGTAGGGTATTACCTCCATCGAGAGGGCCCGAACCTGGGTAAAAACATCGTGCCCCTTGTCTCCTGTTACCATCCGCCTAGACGCACAGTTCGGGACTCCCTACCCGAGATCCGCCGGTTTTGACACCGCACCTACCTATGGATTGAGTAAGATCTTTCAAGTAAGTTGTCATCGGTGCAAGCAATAAAAAATGCTCTCTAAATATGCATGACTTATTAGTGTGGAGAAAATAAGCTTTGTACGAACTTGTTATGGAAGCAATAAAAGCGACGGACTGCATAATAAAGGTCCATATACAAGGGGCAATATAAAGTGACGTTTGTTTCGCGTTAAGATTTTGTGTATCCAACCCTAAAAGCGCATGACAACCTCTGCTTCCCTCTGCGAAGGGCCTATATTTTACTTTATGTCTTTTACTTTTATGCAAGAGTCAAGGTGATCTTCACCTTTCCCTTTTTATTTTATCCTTTGGCAAGCACTTTGTGTTGGGGTGATCCTGATATATATATCCAATTGGATGTAAGTTAGCATGAACTATTATTGTTGACATCACCCAAAGGTGAATAAGTTTGGAGGCAACATCATAAGCCCCAATCTTTCTCTGTGTCTGATTAAAACTCCATAACCACAAGTATTGCGTGAGTGTTAGCAATTGTAGAAGACTATATGATAGTTGAGTATGTGAAGTTTGCTGAATTAAAGCTCTGACATAGACCCTTCCTGAAAATAGGACGAATTGCAATTGTTTGATGACTAAGAATGAAGTTTGCTAGTTTTCAAGAAAGTTTATGGTCTATGCTTTGACATGTGAATTGCTTGTTACTTTATCATGAGAAGTTTTATGAGATGAACTACTGTTATGACATATTATCATGCTAGGAAAGGTGATTGAAATTATCATTGATCAAACTTGTGCACCTTCTAGCATTCACACTTCATAAATTCTTTCTTTTATCATTTACCTACTCGAGGACGAGTAGGAATTAAGCTTAGGGATCTTGTCGTCTCCAACGTATCTATAATTTATGAAGCATTCATGCTATTTTATCATCTGTTTTGAATGATTATGGGCTTTATTATATACTTTTATATTACTTTTGGGACTAACCTCCTTAACCGGAGGCCCAGCCCATATTGCTGTTTTATTGCCTATTTCAGTATTTGAGGAAAAGGAATATCAAGCGAGTCCAAGCGGAATGAAACCTTGACAGCGTGATTTTTGGAAGAATATGATCACGGAGACTTGGAGTCCACGTCGAAGATCCTCGAGGAGGCCACGAGATAGGAGGCGCGCCCCACAGGGCGCCCCATCTCGTGGGCCCCTCGAGCACCTCCCGACCAACTTCTTTCGCCTATATAAGCCTACGTACCCTAAAAACATCGAATATGAAGATAGATCGGGAGTTCCGCCGCCGCAAGCCTCTGTAGCCACCAAAAACCTCTCGGGAGCCCGTTCCGGCGCCCTGCCGGAGGGGGAATCCATCACCGGTGGCCATCCTCATCATCCCGACGCTCTCCATGACGAGGAGGGAGTAGTTCACCCTCGGGGCTGAGGGTATGTACCAGTAGCTATGTGTTTGATCTCTCTCTCTCTCTCTCGTGTTCCCTCTATGGCACGATCTTGATGTATCGCGAGCTTTGTTAATATAGTTGGATCTTATGATCTTTCTCCCCCTCTACTCTCTTGTGATGAATTGAGTTTCCCCTTTGAAGTTATCTTATCGGATTGAGTCTTTACTTTGAGAACACTTGATGTATGTCTTGCCATGTTTATCTGTGGTGACAATGGGATATCACGTGCCACTTGATGTATGTTTTGGTGACCAACTTGCGGGTTCCACCCATGAATCTATGCATAGGGGTTGGCACACGTTTTCTTGACTCTCCGGTAGAAACTTTGGGGCACTCTTTGAAGTACTTTGTGTTGGTTAGATGAATCTGAGATTGTGTGATGCATATTGTATAATCATGCCCACGGATACTTGAGGTGACAATGGAGTATCTAGGTGACATTAGGGTTTTGGTTGATTTGTGTCTTAAGGTGTTATTCTAGTACGAACTCTTTAATAGATCGATCCGAAAGAATAACTTTGAGGTGGTTTCGTATCCTTCCATAATCTCTACGTTTGTTCTCCACTATTAGTGGCTTTGGAGTGACTCTTTGTTGCATGTTGAGGGCTTGTTATATGATCTATCTATGTTATTATTGTTGAGAGAACTTGCACTAGTGAAAGTATGAACCCTAGGCCTTGTTTCCTATCATTGCAATACCGTTTACGCTCACTTTTATCTTTAGTTACCTTGCTGTTTTTATTTTTCAGATTACAAAAACCTATATCTACTATCCATATTGCACTTGTATCACCATCTCTTCGCCGAACTAGTGCACCTATACAATTTACCATTGTATTGGGTGTGTTGGGGACACAAGAGACTCTTTGTTATTTGGTTGCAGGGTTGCTTGAGAGAGACCATCTTCATACTACGCCTCCCACGGATTGATAAACCTTAGGTCATCCACTTGAGGGAAATTTGCTACTGTCCTACAAACCTGTGCACTTGTAGGCCCAACAACGTCTACAAGAAGAAGGTTGCGTAGTAGACATCAGGACTGCCGATACATAATACACTAGTTTTTGGAGTGGGAATTTGTGTCCCTCTTCCTCTCATTCGGCGACAAGCACAGCACTTACCACCTGGTGAGTTGTGGATATGTAGAGCAACATAGGCTCGCCAATGTTTGGTGCGGCAAGGATTGAGTTGTTTGCTAACAAGGTTTTTATTTCTTCGAATTCGGCTGCTTCTGCATCTGCCCACTCAAAGTGGTCGGTGCGTTGGAGCAGGCGATAAAGTGGCGGTGCCTTTTCTCCTAGTCTGGAGATGAAATGGCTCAATGCTGCCACGCATCCCGCTAGCTTTTGGACTTGTTTTAAGTCTGTTGGCGTTGCCAATTGTGACAGGGCCCGGATTTTTGCTGGGGTTGCTTCAATTCCTCTGTTGGACACAATGAACCCGAGCAGTTTTCCGGCTGGGACACAGAAGACATATTTTTCCAGATTGAGTCGGATATCTTATGTCCGAAGGTTGTCAAATGTGAGTCATAGATCGTCCACCAACGATTCGACATGCTTAGTCTTGATGACGACGTCGTCCACATATGCCTCCACCGTCTTGCCAATTTGTTTTTCTAGGCATGTTTGAATCATGCGCTGATAAGTGGCATCGGCGTTTTTGAGTCCGAAAGGCATGGTGGTGAAACAGAAAGGTCCATACGGAGTAATGAATGTTGTTGCGGCCTGATCGGATTCCTTCATCTTAATATGATGGTATCCGGAGTATGCGTCGAGGAAACACAGTGAATCGTGTCCTGCAGTTGCATCGATGATTTAGTCAATGCGGGGCAGTGGGAAGGGGTCCTTAGGGCAGGCCTTGTTGATGTCTTTGAAATCGACACAAAGGCGTCAGGATTTGTCCTTCTTTGGTACCATGACCAGGTTTGCTAGCCAATCCGTCTGTTTGATCTCTCTAATGAACCCGACTTCAAGTAGTTTGGCTAGCTCCTCCCCCATAGCTTGTCTCTTAGGTTCGAAAAATCGCTGCAACGTTTGCTTGACTAGCTTGAACCCCTTTATTATGTTGAGGTTGTGTCCGGCCAGTCTGTGTGGGATTCCTGGCATATCCGAAGGATGTCAGGCAAATATATCCCAATTCTCGCGCAGGAAAGCGCTTAGAGCAGCGTCGACCGTCGGATCCAGATGTGCTCCAATGGCTACTGTTTTATTATGATCCGTCGGGTGAACTTGGAATTTGACTATTTCGTCTGCTGGCTTGAATGAAGTGGACTTAGGCCTTGTATCAAGGATTACGTCGTCTCTATCCACTGTCAAACGCAGAGCGGTGAGCTCCTCGGCTGCAAGGGCCTTAGATAGTGCCTCGAGGGCCAAGGATGCGGTTTTGTTTTCGGCGCGGAGTGCTATGTCCGGATCACTGGTGATAGTGATAACTCTGTTGGGCCCGGGTATTTTGAGCTTCATGTACCCATAATGCGGTATGGCTTGAAAGCATGTGAATGCGTCTCGCCCCAACAGGGCATGATGTCCGCTGTTCAAAGGTGCCACGTGGAGGATTAACTCTTCGGACCAATAGTTCTCTGGCGTGCCGAATACCACGTCAAGTTTAATTTTCCCCGAACATCGCGCTTCTCGACTGGGGATAATGCCTCGAAAGGTTGTACTGCTTTGCTCGATGAGGCTCTTGTCTATTTGCATTTTATCGAGCGTGTCTTTGTAGATGAGGTTCAGTCTGCTCCCGCCATCCATGAGCACTCTAGTAAGCCGAAAGTCGTCGATGATTGGGTTTAAGACCAAAGCGGCTGGTGCACGGACTGATCGAGCCCTTGGTTCATCATTGGCAGCGAAAGTTATCTCCGTATCATTCCAAAGATTTACTGCGTCTATTTGGTTGATTTCGGCGAGGTCACGGAGTGCCCTTTTACGCCGATTATTTGAAGAAAAGGTCTCAAAGACCGTAAAGACGTTGAGATCGTCGTCCTTCGAAGAGTATTTCTCTGAGGTTGTATTGGTGAGGATAGCCTCACTGCTCTTAGCCACCTGCCGGAGTACCCAACATGCCCAAAGGCTGTGTGTTGGTTCGGAATTCGGCGTCGTGTGTATCTGAAAAGGCTTGTCGAGCCATTCATCAAGGACAGTTTTGTGTCAAATTAAGGGCTTAATTTTCTTGTCCGCGGGATGATGATCGGGTGCCCCGCGAGGGTGCATCCTTTTTGCCCGTCCGGTGGGTGGCTTAAAGGCGGGTGGTTCCCACCGGGCTGTCTGGGCTTTCTAGGTGCTTTCAATTGCGCAATATTTCTGTACTATGTGTGCCAATTCTGCAAAATGCAGTATGCAGCGTCGGTTGAGGGCACTGAGGATCCCCTCGTCCGTATAGTTGTGGCAGAACACTGAAACCGCGTCGTTGTCGCAGCAATCTTTGATCTTGTTTTTAACAAGGAGGAATCTGGCCCAAAAGTGATGGATTCTTTCCTGTGGTTGCTGTGGTACGTACATTAGGTCGTATGTGTCCGGAGGACCAGAATTGCTTGGGGAATATTGCTTCTGGTGGGTGAGCGGGCTTAAATCCGAACTCTGACCCACTGTGGAATCTGGAGATCGAAGAATTTCTGAGGTTACTAGACCGGGATCCGGAGTGTACTGGGAGTTTTCAGGCTCAAAGCCTGGTTGTATGTTTGGAAGACAGGAGGACTCTTGCCGAAGATGGGTATCCGGCTTGCAAGGCTCGGAAATCCTAACATAGCTTTGATCAACTCATTAAAGCGTATATTCCAACTCTGAGATGCTAGCACCAGTTCCATAGATGGATCGCTGGAGCTTGCACACTTTGTTAGCACCTTTAGGATCAACAAAACCTTTGGTTGCATCATATACAAATCTTCTTTAAGAAATCCATTAAGGAATGCAGTTTTGACATCCATTTGCCAGATTTCATAAAATGCGACAATTGCTAACATGATTCAGACAGACTTAAGCATCGCTACGAGTGAGAAAATCTCATCGTAGTCAACACCTTGAATTTGTTGGAAAAAAATTGCGACAATTCGAGCTTTGTAGATAGTAACACTACCATCATCGCCCGTCTTCCTCTTGAAGATCCATTTATTATCAATGGCTTGCCGATCATCGGGTAAGGCCACCAAAGTCCACACTTTGTTCTCATACATGGATCCTATCTTAGATTTCTTGGCCTCAAGCCATTTTGCGGGATCTGGGCACATCATCGCTTCCTCATAGTTTGTAGGTTCGTCTTGGTCTAGTAACATGACTTCCAGAATAGGATTACCGTACCACTCTGGTGTGGAACCTGCTCTAGTTGACCTACGAGGTTCGGTAGTAACTTGATCTGAAGTTTCATGATCATTATCATTAGCTTCCTCTCTTGTTGGTGTAGGCATCATGGAAATGGTTTTCTGTGATGCGTAACTTTCCAATTCTAGAGAAGGTACAATTACCTCATCAAGTTCTACTTTCCTCCCACTCACTTCTTTCAAGAGAAACTCCTTCTCTAGAAAGGATCCATTCTTAGCAACAAAAATCTTGTCTTCGGTTCTGTGATAGAAGGTATACCCAACAATTTCTTTTGGGTATCCTATGAATACACACTTCTCCGATTTGGGTTCGAGCTTATGAGGCTGAAACTTTTTCACATAAGCACCGCAACCCCAAACATTAAGAAACGACAGCTTAGTTTTCTTGCCAAATCATAGTTCATACGGTTTTGTCTCAACAGATTTAGATGGTGCCCTATTTAACGTGAATGCAGCTGTCTCTAATGCATAACCCCAAAACGATAGTGGTAAATTGGTAAGAGACATCACAGATAAAGTACGGTTACGACATTCAGACACACCATGACGCTGTGGTGTTCCAGGTGGCGTGAGTTGTGAAACTATTCCACATTGTTTTAAATGAAGGCCAAACTCGTAACTCAAATATTCGCATCCGCGATCAGATCGTAGAAACTTTATTTTCTTATTACAATGATTCTCCACTTCAATCTGAAATTCTTTGAACTTTTCAAATGTTTCAGACTTGTGTTTCATTAAGTAGATATACCCATATCTGCTCAAATCATCTGTGAAGGTCAGAAAATAACGATACCCGCCGCGAGCTTCAACACTCATCGGACCACATACATCGGTATGTATTATTTCCAATAAGTCATTAGCTCTCTCCATTGTCCAAAGAACGGAGTTTTAGTCATCTTGCCCATGAGGCATGGTTCGCAAGTATCAAATGATTCATAATCAAGTGATTCCAAAAGTCCATCCACATCGAGTTTCTTCATGCGCTTTACAACAATATGACCTAAACGGTAGTGCCACAAATATGTTGCACTATCATTATCAACTTTGCATCTTTTGGCATCAATATATGAATATGTGTATCACTACGATCGAGATTCAATAACCCATTTATATTGAGTGTATGACCATGGAAGGTTTTATTCATGTAAACAGAATAATAATTATTATTTGACTTAAATGAATAACCTTATTTCAATAAACATGATCCAATCATATTCATGCTCAACACAAACACCAAATAACATTTATTTTAGGTTCAACACTAATCCCGAAGGTAAAGGGAGTGTGCGATGGTGATCTTATCAACCTTGGAATCACTTCCAACACACATCGTCACCTCTCCCTTAACTAGTATCTTTCCATTTTGCAACTCCTGTTTTGAGTTACAAACCTTAGCAACTGAATCGGTGTTAAATACCCAGGGGCTACTATGAACACTAGTAAAGTACACATCAATAACATGTATATCAAATATACCTTTGTTCACTTTGCCATCCTTCTTATCCGCCAAGTATTTGGGGTAGTTCCGCTTCCAGTGAGCATTCCCTTTGAAGTAGGAGCACTCAGTTTCAGGCTTAAGTCTAGTGATGACCCACAAGTATAGGGGATCTATCGTAGTCCTTTCGATAAGTAAGAGTTTCCAACCCAATAAGGAGCAGAAGGAAATGACAAGCGGTTTTCAGTAAGGTATTCTCTGCAAGCACTGAAATTATCGGTAACAGATAGTTTTGTGATAAGGTAATTTGTAACAGGCAACAAGTAATGAAAGTAAATAAGGTGCAGCAAAATGGCCCAATCCTTTTTGTAGCAAAGGACAAGCCTCGACAAACTCTTATATGAAGGAAAACGCTCCCGGGGACACATGGGAATTCTCGTCAAGCTAGTTTTCATCACGTTCATATGATTCGCGTTCGTTACTTTGATAATTTGATATGTGGGTGGACCGGTGCTTGGGTACTGCCCTTCCTTGGATAAGTATCCCACTTATGATTAACTCCTGTTGCAAGCATCCTCAACTACAAAAGAAGTATTAAGGTAAACCTAACCACAACATGAAACATATGGATCCAAATCAGCCCCTTACGAAGCAACGCATAAACTAGGGTTTAAGCTTCTGTCACTCTAGCAACCCATCATCTACTTATTACTTCCCAGTGCCTTCCTCTAGGCCCAAACAATGGTGAAGTGGCATATAGTCGACGTTCACATAACACCACTAGAGGAGAGATAACATACATCTCATCAAAATATCGAACGAATACCAAATTCACATGAATACTTATAGGAAGACTTCTCCCATGTCCTCAGGAACAAACATAACTACTCACAAATCATATTCATGTTCATAATCAGAGGGGTATTAATATGCATAAAGGATCTGAACATATGATCTTCCACCAAATAAACCAACTGGCATCAACTAC
Organism: Aegilops longissima; assembly: GCA_021605205.1. NCBI lineage: Eukaryota > Viridiplantae > Streptophyta > Magnoliopsida > Poales > Poaceae > Aegilops > Aegilops longissima. Next base: position 281,214,241 of record CM038680.1, read on the forward strand.
AAGGAGTAATCAACACTACTAGCAACCCACAGGTACCAATCTAAGGTTTTGAGACAAAGATCAGATACAGAGATGAACTAGGGTATTAGAGGAGATGGTGCTGGTGAAGATGTTGATGGAGATTGACCCCCTCCCGCTGAGAGGATCGATGGTGATGACGATGGTGATGATTTCCCCCTCGGAGGATGTTTCCTGGCGAAACAGCTCATGGAGCCCTAGATTGGTTCCGCCAAGGTTCCGCCTCGTGGCGGCGGTGTTTCGTCCCGAAAGCTTTCTTATGATTTTTTTCAGGGTAAAAGACTTCATATAGAAGAAGATGGGCACTGGAGGCCTGCCAGGGGGCCCACAAGGAAGGGGGCGTGCCCAGGGGATAGGGCGTGCTCCCCACCCTCGTGGATGGTGGGTGGCCCCCCTCTGGTTGATTCTTTCGCCAGTATTTTTTATTAATTCCAAAAACTGCCTCCGTGAAGTTTCATGACTTTTGGAGCTGTGCAGAATAAGTCTCTAATATTTGCTCCTTTTCCAGCCCAGAATTCCAGCTGCCGGCATTCTCCCTCTTCATGTAAACCTTGCAAAATAAGAGAGAATAGGCATAAGTATTGTGACATAATGTGTAATAACAGCCCATAATGCAATAAATACTGATATAAAAGCATGATGCAAAATGGATGTATCAACTCCCCCAAGCCTAGACCTCGCTTGTCCTCAAGCGTAAGCCAATAACGAAAATATGTCCACATGTTTAGAGATAGAGGTGTCGATAAAATAAAATACGGACATGAGGACATCATGATCATTCTTATAACAACAACATATATAAATATTGTCATATGATTTCTTATGCTCAAGTAATAATCTATTCACAATGTCAAGTATGAATCAGAAATTTCATTGAGAACTAACAAACTATGATCTCGGTCATTGAAGCAATTGCAATTTATCATAACATAGGAAAGAGTCAATATAAGATCTTTTCAGCAAGTCCACATACTCAACTATCATTTAGTCTTTCACAATTGCTAACACTCACGCAATACTTATGGTTATGGAGTTTTAATCGTACACAGAGAAAGATAGGGGCTTATAGTGTTGCCTCCCAACCTTTTACCTCAATGGTAATGTCAACAATAATAGTTGATGCTAACTTACATCCAATTGGATATATATATCATGATCTTTCCAACACAAGGTGCTTGCCAAAGGATAAAATATAAAAAGGAAAGGTGAAGATCACCATGACTTTTGTATAAGGTATAAGACAAGAATAAAAGATAGGCCCTTCGCAGAGGGAAGCACATGTTGTCATGTGCTTTTATGGTTGGATGCACAAAATCTTAATGTAAAAGAACGTCACTTTATATTGCCACTTGTGATATGGACCTTTATTGTGCAGTCCCTCGCTTTTATTGCTTCCATATCACAAGATCGTATAAAGCTTATTTTCTCCTCATTAATAAATCATACATATTTAGAGAGCAATTTTTATTGCATGCAACAATGACAACTTACTTAAAGGATCTTACTCAATCCATAGGTAGGTATGGTGGACACTCATGGCAAAAATGGGTTTAAGGATATTCGGAAGCACAAGTAGTATCTCTACTTGGTGCAAAGAATTTGGCTAGCATGAGGGGGAAAGGCAAGCTCAACATGTTGAATGATCCATGACAATATACTTTATTTCGGATATAAGAAAAGATAGCCCATTACGTTGTCTTCCTTGTCCAACACCAACTCTTTAGCATGTCATATTTCAATGAGTGCTCACAATCATAAAAGATGTCCAAGATAGTATATTTATATGTGAAAACCTCTCTTTCTTTATTACTTCCTATTAATTGCAACGTTGACCAAAACTATGTTTGTCAACTCTCTACAACTTTTATTCATCATACTCTTTATATGTGAAGTCATTACTCTCCATAAGATCAATATGATCTCTTTATTTGTTTTCGTTCTTTCTTTTTCTTGTATTCCCTCACGATCATAGCAAGATAATCAAGCCCTTGACTCAAGACTAATCTTTATTATATATGGCTCACAGACTCGATTACATAGAAGGATCATAAAGCAAAACTCAAAACTAAATCATACTAAAACTTTATTCTACTAGATCAAGATATTACCAAAAGGATCAAACTAAGGAAAACGGTAAAGATAGAAGTGTGATGGTGATACGATACCGGGGCACCTCCCTCAAGCTTGGCAGTTGCCAAGGGGAGTGCCCATACCAGATACTCAGTTCTCCTTTGCTGGTGAAGAAGATGGTGGTGATGATGGATAATCACACATCAAGCATAGGAGATCCTCCAATTTGCAGATAATGCCCTTGAGTGTGGTAATATGCTCCTTCAACAAAATATTTCACGTGTGAGATACTTGTTTTGTATACGAGCTAACTCAATCATCTTCAAAGTTTCAATCTCCGTTGGGGTAAGAAGATTGTAATGAGGTTGAAGGATGTCTTCTTCTTCTGCTGCCGGAGCTAGATCCTCCATGGCCTTCTTGATCCCATCATCCTTGTTGATCTCCCTAGGTGCTTCTCTCTTCAGCTCTGTCTTCATTAGCCAAGTATCGTTATCACCATTGTTGGACGAGGGGGACAACATGATGCCTGGTCTTGACGACTCTGGTAGAAAACAGCTCGAAACAAAAACAGAGGATATTTGCGCGGTACGGTGGTCAAAACCTTCGGGAGATTATATAATGAATTTTTACCGACCAAAAGAAGTATCGTGCAAGAAAACATAGTCCGGAGAGCACACGAGGTGCCCACGAGGCAGGGGCGCGCCCAAGGGGGGTAGGGCACGATGGTTTGACGTCCAAGGGGGGTAGCCCCCAAGTGATTCTGTGGCCTTAGGCCGATCAAGAGGCGTGACTGGTTCAGACATGACCAAGTCCCCAAGTGATCTTGTGGCTTTCGCCGGTCTAAAGGTGTTGCATTGGTTCGGATACGACCAAGCCCCCTAGAGACATGATACAAAGCTTATTTGAAAAAGCTAACTCAAGGGGTAAACCGGAGGTCGCTTTAAGATAAAAAAAACTCCGTGTAACCACACATGATATAAAAATAACAGAGACCCCGCTTTAGCTAAGGCTCCGATTTATTATATTGATCATAGTATATACATTGTCTTAATATGTACATAAGAAGAGCCTATGGCTCATGTATAGTAAGGCCGAAGATAAGCTATGTTCCAGGGCCTGTTGGTCTCCTCCTCTGACGTGCGTGAGTCTTTATGCTCTCGAACATCGATTAGATAGTACGGCCCGTTGTGCAGATTCTTGCTGACCATGAAAGGTCCCTCCCAAGGTGGGGATAACTTGTGCATATCAGTCTGGTCTTGGATGAGTCGAAGCACCAGATATCCTTCTTGAAAGGTTCTGGTTTTAACTCGGCGACTGTGATATCGACGAAGATCCTGCTGGTAAATCGCCGAATGAGCGGCGGCGGTGTCACGCTCCTCGTCCAACAGGTCCAAAGCGTCTTCCCGTGCTTCCTCGTTGTCCGCTTCAACATACGCCGCTACACGAGGTGAATCGTGACGGATATCACTGGGGAGGACCGCCTCCGCTCCGTAGACCATGAAGAACAGTGTGTATCCTGTCGATCTGTTGGGCGTGGTGTTGATGCTCCATAACACATATGGTCCCAACATCCCGGCGTTCGTTGTAAAGGAACCATAAGCCGGGGCTTGATGCCTCATAAGATCTCTTGGTTAGCCCTCTCTGCTTGGCCATTGGACGTGGGTGAGCTCTTGATGACACGTCAAGCGGATGTGCTCACGCTCACAAAACTCCTTCATAGCTCCCTTGGACAAGTTGGTACCATTATCAGTAATGTTACTGTGCGGAAAGCCAAACCGGAAAATCACCTTTTTAATGAATTGAACCGCCGTGGCTGCATCACACTTGCTCACAGGCTCCGCTTCAACCCACTTTGTAAACTTGTCCACTGCCACCAAAAGGTGGGTCTTCTTGTCCTTGGACCTTTTGAAGGGTCCAACCATATCCAACCCCAAGTGCATAAGCGGCCAAGTAATTGGAATCATTCTCAATTCTTGAGCGGCACATGAGCGCCTTGAGAATTTCGACATAACGCATCGTCTCACTAGGTCCTCCGCATCAGCATGGGCAGTCAACCAGTAGAAACCGTGATGAAACGCCTTAGCTACCAGCGATTTTGAACCGGCATGGTGACCACAATACCCTTCATGTATTTCACGCAAAATTTCACAGCCTTCCTCAGGGGACGCACAGCGCTGAAACGCTCCTGATACGCTGCAATGATGCAATTCGCCATTGATAATAGTCATGGACTTGGATCGCCGGACTATCTGCTGGCGAGTCTCGATCCTCTGTAACTTCGCCCGGTTCATGTCGCAAGATAAGGAACTGTCAATCTGGTATGACATGTAGGGCTGCCACCAACTAAGCCTCCGGATCGAGAATAGCCAAATCCTCTTCACCGGGAGCTTGACAGACGGGTTATCGAGAACATCTAAAAAGGCGTTAGGCGGGACGATTCTGTTGAGAGCCCAGCCGGCTTAAAGCGTCCGCCGCTTCGTTCTTCCGTCATCCACATGATCCACTGGTAACCCTTAAAGTGGCCGCAACAATATCCACCTCACGACAATAAGCTGCCATGGCGGATCCTTGGAATCCCAAGTGCGAGAAACTTGCTGAGCCACCAGTCCGAGTCACCGAAGCATTTAACCCGGCTGAGATTCATCTCCTTTGCCATCCGAAGACCATGAAGCAAAGCTTCATACTCAGCTGCATTGTTAGTACAAGGGAACATTAAGCGGAGAACATAACAGAACTTATCACCTCGTGGGGAAGTTAATCGACTCAGCCCGAGCCCTCAATTGCCTGGACCCATCAAAATGGATAGTCCAATAAGTGTGATCCGGCTTCTCTTCAGGTGCTTGTAGCTCCGTCCAATCATTGATGAAATCAACAAGTGCTTGAGATTTGACCGCCGTCCGAGGTACATATTGCAAACCGTGCGGTCCAAGCTCTATAGCCCACTTGGCAATCCGGCCAGTCGCCTCCCTGTTCTGAATTATATCTCCCAAAGGAGCAGAGCTGACCACTGTGATAGGATGTCCCTGGAAGTATTGTTTAAGCTTCCGGCTCGCCATGAAAACCCCATACACCAGTTTCTGCCAACGCGGGTACCTTTGCTTGGACTCAATAAGTACCTCGCTGATATAGTAAACCGGACGTTGAACCAGATACTCTTTGACCGCCTCTTTGCGCTCCACCACAATAGCCACGCTGACTGCATGAGCATTAGCCGCTACATATAGTAGCAATGGTTCCTTATCAATCGGAGCTGCAAGAACGGGTGGATTGGCTAATTGTCGCTTTAAGTCCTCAAACGCTTCATCAGCAGCCAAACTCCAGACGAATTGATCCGTCTTCTTCAGCATCTGGTACAAGGGGATCGCCTTCTCACCGAGGCGGCTGATAAACCGGCTTAGCGCGGCAATCCGTCCTGCCAAGCGCTGAACGTCGTTGATACACTTCGGTTTAGCCAGGGAGGTGATAGCTGTAATCTTCTCCGGATTAGCTTCAATTCCCCTGTTGGACACAAGAAAACACAATAACTTGCCTGCCGGTACACCAAAAACGCATTTGGCCGGGTTGAGCATCATCTTGTAAGTCTGTAGGTTATCAAAGGTTTCTTTCAAATCGTCAATCAGTGTCTCCTTCTCCCTTGACTTGACCACAATATCATCCACATAGGCATGCACATTACGGCCGATCTGTTTATGAAGGCAATTTTGTACACACCGTTGATAAGTTGCCTGGGCGCTCTTGAGCCCAAAAGGCATAGATACATAGCAGAAGGCTCCAAAGGGAGTTATGAACGCTGTCTTCTCTTGGTCCTTAACTGCTATCTTGATCTGATGATAACCATAATATGCATCCAGAAAACTCAAACGCTCACATCCCACGGTGGCATCGATAATCTGGTCAATGCGGGGGAGTGCAAAGGGGTCTGCCGACAGGCTTTGTTAAGGTCATGTAATCCACACACATGCGCCAAGTGCCATTTTCTTAAGAACCAGCACCGGATTAGCAAGCCATTACGGATGGAAGACTTCAACAATAAAATCGGCCGCTAAGAGCACAGCCACCTCCTCTCCAATAGCTGCGCCGTTCCACGTTAAACCGGCGGGCCGCTTCACCGGTTTGTACTTAGGATCAACATTAAGAGTGTGCTCGGTGAGTTCCTCGGTACACCGGCATGTCGGAAGGCTTCCATGCAAAATGTCCCGATTCTCACGGATGAACTCGATGAGCGCGCTTTCCTATTTCGGGTCCAAGTTGGCACTGATAGTGAATTGCTTAGACGAATCGCCAGGCACGAAGTCAACAAGCTTAGTCTCAGCCGCCGATTTGAACTTTAAATCTGGATCATGCTCTGTAGTTGGCTTCTTCAACGGGGTCATGTCCGCCGGATCAACATTGTCCTTGTAATATTTTAACTCCTTCGTAGCACAAACCGACTCTGCATAGGCCGCATCACCTTCCTCGCATTCCAAAGCAATCTTGCGGCTTCCATGAACCGTTATCGTTCCCTTGTGACCCGGCATCTTGAGCTGTAAATAGATATAACAAGGACGTGCCATGAATTTGGCATAAGCCGGCCGCCCAAATAGAGCATGATATGGGCTCTGGATCTTCACCACTTCAAAAGTCAGCGTCTCGGACCGGGAATCATGATCGTCCCCAAAGGCCACCTCCAGAGCTATCTTGCCAACAGGATATGCTGACTTGCCAGGTACCACACCATGCAATACTGTATTGACGGTTTAAGATTTTTATCTGTCATTATACGGCGGAAGGTCTCATAATATAAGATGTTAATGCTGCTCCCCATCCATGAGCACTTTGGTGAATTTATAACCTCCCACGAGGGGCTACCACCAATGCTAGCTGACCGGATTGTCAACCCGAGAGGGTGATCCTCTCTGCTCCATATGATTGGTTGTTCGACCAGCTTAAATAACTTGGTACGGCGGTTCAACGAATTCACCGCTTCGCTTATGGAGTTTCGGTCTCGCTTATCCAAGCCGGTCGTGAAAACATGATAATGCCCACTATTCAACTGCTTTGGATGGCTCGATAACCCGATTCTCGCTGCTGGGCTGTAACCACCTTGGTTATTACGATTATTACGATTGTTATGTCCACCACGATTGCCATTGAAGCTGAACCGAAGCTCCTCCATCGTGACCCGGCCCATGGAAACCGGATCCTGAACCGCCGCCTAATCCATGATCATAACGGAAAGCATTAGAATTCTTGAACACCTGCATAATGTAACAATCCTTCCAAAGGTGGTTGGCCGGCACCTCCTTCGTCCCGTGCTTCGGACAGGGTTGATTTAACAAATAGTTTAGGCGATCCGGGATAGGATTCAGAGCTCCACCGCGATTCGCCGCTTTATCCTTACGTCGCTGACCCTTGTCCTGCGCGTTAGTATTAGCCACAAAATCATCCGCTTTACGTTTGCCTCCGTTCCCATGACCTGCCGCGTTGTCTTGCTAACCCTTGGAGTTGCTGTTCTTTTTTCCCTTCCCTGCCTTGTCATCCTCAGACTCGGGATCCTTGGTACTATCAGAATCAGCATACTTCACTAAAGCACCCATGAGGGTGCCCATGTCGTTACAAAAACGCTTCATTCGTCCCAATTTTAACTTCAGAGGCGTAAACCGGCAGTTGCCTTCCAGGGTTATAATCGCAGAATCAGCGTTGATACGGTCTGACGAGTGCAAAATCTCCGAGACACGGCGTACCCAATGGGTTGTTTACTCTCCTTCCTCCTGGACACAGGCCGCTAAGTCCACTATTGACATGGGCTGTTTACAGGTATCCTTAAAATGTTGTATAAACCGGGCTCGCAACTGGGCCCATGAGCTGATAGAATTGGGCGGCAAGCCCTTTAACCAGGTACGAGCCGTCCCTTCAAGCATCATGGTAAAGTACTTTGCACACGCGGCATCATCCACATCTAGCATCTCCATGGCCATCTCGTAACTCTCTACCCATGCTTCTGGAGACAAATCGGCAGTGTAATTTGGTACCTTGCGCGGACCCTTGAAGTCTTTAGGTAAGCGCACATTGCGTAGAGCGGGGATGAGACAGGGCACCCCCAAGGAGCTAGAAGTGACCCCTGGCTCGACTGAAATAGTGGGACGAACCGGCGTAAGTTGACGTGCCTCGTCTTGTGCTCCTAACTCGGCCTCCCTGTGTGCCCGGGCCCGGTCTACCACTTCCTGAGCATCACGAAGACCGCCTGCCGGGTTATTGCCACGGGCCGCTTCACGGTTCCGTGCATTGCTTGACACGGCCGGCTCCTCCACACGCCTGCTGTAGCTCCGGCTCGGACGAGGGGTGGAATGAATCCGGTCAAGGCTGTATGAGTATGCCTCCTGTTGAATCAAAGCGGTCCGAAGGAGTTCCTTGACCCGGTGTGTCTCCACCGCCTGCGGGGAATCACCTTCGATCGGGATGGCCTCCAATCGTGAAGCGGCTGCGACAAGATTGTCCATAGGATTGGAATAATGACCCGGAGGTGTCTGGACCGGCTGAGGTACGATATTGTTCTGCCGAGGAGGTTCCATTAGGCGAGGTTGGACGGCGCTTTGGCCCTAACGCCTCGCCGGTTTACCTCTGGCGGATTACTGGTTCCTGCTCCTGGGGTGTGAAAGAGGTTTCTGGCGTCGAAAACCGAAGGCAAGCGGGACCTGTGCTTCCGCTTCAAGACCTCATGTGACGCGTTCTGATCCAGCATAAGCTTGTAGGCCTGGGCGTCTAAAGCGGCCCGCTCTACGACCATCCTGTTGTTCTCAGCTGCCAGGTCGGCCTTGGCCTGAGCGATCTGCTCCCTCACCTTTGCAATTTCTGCATTGTGGGCATCCTGATCCGCCGGGTTGGCCTCTGCCATGAGCACAGCTAGCGCATCAAACAAATCAAATAAAACTTGAGCTGGCAGGCGCACGGGACCTCCTGCCCCGGCTGCCGCTGCCGCTGATGATCCGGAGAACATTGCTGCTGCGGTCGAAGAGTGGATCGCCGCTTGTGTACCGGCCATATGAATATTCCAACCCGGTTGGGCAGATCAGAGGGGTCCGGAATACTGTCACCATCGGAACAGCCCCCAATCCGGTCATCTTGGAACTGATAGAGCGATTCGGTTTCTCCAGTTGAGGACTCGTCGCCGGAATAGACGACGGTCTCGCTACCATATCCCGATCCGTCCTCATATTCTCCTCCGTGGATAACCCCCACGAAGGCACGCTTCACGGCCGATTTAACCTGGGCAGATCCCGCACGCTGAGCCGTCTCGACGAGGTCAGTGCAGATGTCCGGCTCAGGACCCGGTTCACCGATCTTGCCGATGAAGACGTGTATGCCCCCAAAGGGGACCCCGTACCCGTACTCAATTGAGCCGGCCTCGGGGCCCCATCCTGCGTCGTCAATGTAGAGCTTGCCGCGACGACTCTTGGTCATCCGGCCCACAACATAGCTGAGGGAGTCCCGAACTAGGGGGTGTCCGGATAGCCGAACTATCATCACGGCCGGACTCCAAGACTATGAAGATACAAGATTGAAGACTTCGTCCCGTGTCCGGATGGGACTTTCCTTGGCGTGGAAGGCAAGCTTAGCGATACGGATATGTAGATCTCCTACCATTGTAACCGACTCTGTGTAACCCTAACCTAGTCGGTGTCTATATAAACCGGATGGTTTTAGTCCGTAGGACGAACAACAATCATACCATACGCTAGCTTCTAGGGTTTAGCCTCCTTGATCTCGTGGTAGATCTACTCTTGTACTACCCATATCATCAATATTAATCAAGCGGGGTAGGGTATTACCTCCATCGAGAGGGCCCAACCTGGGTGAAAACATCGTGTCCCTTGTCTCCTGTTACCATCCGCCTAGACGCACAGCTCGGGACCCCCTACCGAGATCCGCCGGTTTTGACACCGACATTGGTGCTTTCATTGAGAGTTCCTCGTGTCGTCAGCGATAGGCCTGATGGATCGCCGATCATCAACAACGGCGGTCCAGGTGATACTTTTCTCCCGGACAGATCTTCGTGTTCGGCGGCTTTGCATGCGGGCCAATTCGCAGCCATCCGGAGCAGATCGAAGCTACGCCCCTGGCCATCAGTCAGATTTGGAAGTTTGAACTATCGGCCGATATCGCGGAGACTTGATCTTCGACGGATTCGAGCCGCAATAGCGTGCCGCCTTGTCTCGATGGGCATGATCTAGCTCTGCAGCGAGCAAAGGCCCTAGAGGCGCACCAAAGACCGCTCCGACCCATAATCCGGGCGGATTCCCCGATCGAGGGCGAGTGGTTGGACACCGCCTCGGGGCTACAATCTCTCGGCGATTGGGCGAACTCCACCCCTGTCGCTGCGAAGACCTTGACTCTGTGGTGTCGGACTCCTCTCCGGACTCACGAACCCTCCGCGCCCTGCCAATCGAATCCGATCGGCGCGCGGTCATGGAGTTCATCGCCGCGACATCTTTCAAATTCGCCTTTGGCGACATCCTGAATTCACTAAAGTCTCTCTCTTTATCCGGAGAGCCATGGCGGACTACGGTCGGGAAGGTTGGGATGCGACGGCGAAGAAATTCAACGCCCACCCACCACCCACTTCGTAGCCAGCGCCGAAAGCTTACACGGCGTGCTCGATTTCGACTCAAGACATCGGCGGTATGGACGGCGATGTAGGAGACAACCATGAACCAGCGCCTATAGGATGCTGGACAACCACTTCATCCCATGATGTATACATGGTGGATACACCTAAAGAAAATGAAGACGAGGAACAACGGGGCCTACGAAGGATAAATCCCTCGGCAGTCAAACGGCAACATAAACGCCGAACCAAGTCCCGCCTCAACAGAGACCCAGCCATAGAGCGAGGCGAACCGGTGGGCGCATTTAACATGCTATCGAGCAATTGTCCGAACAAGACAACTTGGATAAACAACCCATCCCCGGCGAAGACAACAGTCCGGACGACCTCACGCCGGACAAATTGTTGGAGCAAAATAACCTCCAGAAAAGGCTCGTCGCCATTGCGCGTAGCTGAAAAAGCAAGCGGAAGCTCAAAACAGCGGAAGATGCACTCGGGATCGAGATGGAGCAAAGTATTCAACACCATAGACAAATCGGCGATAGTCGCGAATAAAGAGCTACCCAAAAGAAAGCTACTGCCCGAATTTGACGAGGAGGCCTTAGAGCCCCACAATCAAAAAGTAAGAAGGCCACCGGTCGGATGGGCGACCCCATGGCAAAAAGAGAGCGGCAAAGGCGCCGCACACAAGCGATACGCGATCCGCATAAGGATTCACATCAAAAGGATGGCCCAATTAGGTCCATCTATGGGCGAAAAGCAAGCTATTCAAAGCAATGCAACACGCCAAATATCCGAACATCACGGCACACCCAAATACGGGCGCCGCACACCCCTATGTTTCACCGATGAGGTGCTTGGATCATGAATTTCAGCGGATTCAAGCCCGTAAACATAGAGGCATACGACGGAACAACAGACCCTGGAGTCTGGATTGAGGGTTACATCCTCCACATACACAGGGCCAGCTCGGCATTGGCTTAAAAGCCTCCCCGAAAATACCATTGGAAGCTGGGAAGAGCTCGAGGAAGCGTTTCGGGCAAATTTTCAGGGGACCTATGTCCGCCCTCCGGATGCAGACGATCTAAGTCACATAACTCAACAACCCGGAGAATTAGCCCGGAAATTCTGGAACAGGTTCCTTACTAAAAAGAACCAAATAGTCGACTGTCCGGACGCCGAAGCCTTAGCAGCCTTCAAACACAACGTTCGAGACGAATGGCTCGCCAGACACCTCGGCCAAGAAAAGCCAAGAACAATGGCAGCATTAACAAGCCTCATGACCCGCTTTTGCGCGGGAGAGGATAGCTGGCTAGCAAGATGCAGCACCAGCGACCCAAGTACATCCGAAATCAGGGATGGAAATGGGAAACCACGGCGCAACAAGGACCAGCGCCGAATTAGAAGGAACGATCCAAAGAGCGCGGCAGTCAACACCGGATTTAAAAGCTCACGGCAGAACAATAAAAAACTGCCCCTTAAGGACAATAGCGATGAGCTATCCAATTTAAACAAAATCTTGGACAAGATATGTCAAGTCCACAGTATTCCCGGGAGGCCTGCAAACCATACCCACAGAAATTGTTGGGTCTTCAAACAGTCTGGCAGGCTCAACGCCGAACACAAGGGGCTCGACACACCAAGTGAAGATGATGACGAGCACCACAAGCAGAGCCTCGGAAAACAAAAGAATTTCCCACAAGAGGTTAAAATAGTAAACTCACTTCACGTGATCAAAGGGAAAAACAGAGCGGCGCCCACTAAATGCGCGCCGCACACTGGTTGTCAAAACCAATCACCTTCGACCATCAGGACTATTCCGAAAGTATCCGGAACGCAGGATGGACTGCCTTGATATTGGATCCTATAATCGACGGTTTCAATTTACACAAGTCCTCATGGATGGTGGCAGTGACATAAACCTGATATATCCAGGACACAATCCGCAGGATGGGGATAGACCCAACCAAAATTCGCCATAGCAACACCTCCTTTAAAGGGGTAATGCCAGGCCCATATGCCCATTGTACGGGCTCCCTGCTGCTAGAAGTTGTGTTCGGTTCATCCGACAACTTCCGTCGCAAAAAGTTAGTCTTCCATGTCGCCCCATTTAAAAGTAGCCATCAAGCACTATTGGGACGCGAAGCTTTCGCCCGCTTTAACGCAATACCGCATTATGCATCTCTAAAACTTAAAATGCCCGGTCCACGCGGCATCATCTCATTAAAAGGAAGTATTAAGTGTTACTCGAGCACGGAAGAACGTGAGACTGCCTTGACAGCCCCACACCTATCCGGCTCCGCTAGTCAAAGAACCTGAATAGGTCATTCAAACCCCGGATACGGCTAGACGAGTCCAGCGCCTACTAGCGGCATACCCCCATACAAGGGGCTGCATGCATGTATCAAAAGAGACAATAAAGCTCAATTTTATTCACTTCTTTGAATCGTACTATGTTTATTTAATATAAAGTACATCTTTCGCACGATCCTTTTTCTTTTAAACTAAGTTCCTCTCTTTTACAGATGAACAACATGCTACACCCGTCCGTGATACGGCTGCGGAGACACAGCGCAGAGAGCGTGCGAGAGGGACCCGTTGCAAGGATTCTTTTCAGATTAAGACCTGCGTAAACCTTTTTACAGTCTCTTGTTGATATACATCCCCGGTTTCTTACTATAACCGAGGAGGAGGTGGCGTTTTGGCATTGGCCGCACCAGAATTTTTGCGTGTACCGGACACGGGGGCTTAGGGCATTATTCTGCCCGTTTTATAAAGACCGAATACCTTAGGGAGTATTCAGCGTCTCGTGTTAGGCCTTATATGCATCAGCTCGAATCATGTCTTTGGTCAAATGTTGGGTTTGCCCGGCTCCTGTGTTTTGCTGCCTTACGTTCCGTTCTATCGCTAACGCGACACCGGAGAACTCTGCGATTGTGCACCGTTCGGCGGGCGAGCACCTCGATGAAAGCCAAAACTGATCTGTCATGATATAGCGAGAGACTGGTCAACCACTCGATGAATCATCGGAATGTTTAGAATTCCTCCGCATTAATGAAGGACCGGTTTTGGTCGAGCACATCGCACCCGAATTCGGGAGAGTGCGGTGCCCCTGTGGCTATATAGTAGCCCCACCCTCGAACTCCTATGGCTAAGTGAAAGTGATAAAGCATTGTAGTCTGGTTGCCTAGTTTGCTACGCTACCACCTCCTTAACAGGACCAAGACGTTGGATTAAGTGTGAAAAAGTGCCTTCTTTGCAAACACCCCCGCACTATGTGCGTGGGGGCTGAAGCCAAGGACTGCCATCTTTTCAGGTTATATATACATATACATAAACGGCCGCACAGGGAGTAGTTTACTACTTGAACGCACAAATATAAAAAGCTCTTATATTATATTGAAACATTGTTTTCACAAATCATACATGTCATTTAAACATAATATCCTTCGAGCACCGCGTCTCTATTAAACGAGCGCCCTGCAGAACTTCCTCAAAGTAGTTCTCGGCGGTACTAAACTTCTGTCGAACAGCAGGATGCAACGTTGGTGGCCTTCATCTCTGCCCAGTATGTCTTGACACGGGCCAGAGCCATCCGCGCTCCCTCAATACACGTCGACCGCTTCATTGCGTCGATACGCGGTACCGCACCAAGGAACTGCTGCACTAAACCAAAATAACTCTTCGGCTGGGGTCCGCCCAGCCACAAATGACTCATGACATGCTTCATGGCAAGTCCGGATAATCGATTCAGCTTGGCCCATTCGGCCATCCGATCGGTCAACGGAAGAGGACGCTCCAGACTATGGAATTGCGACCAATATAGCTCTTCCCTTCTGTGCCCCTTCTGGCCCCGGAAGTGCTCAATCGCGTCCGTAGCGCTCGCCGCTAAGTCCAGATAAGCATCCTCCGAACTCCACAACTTGTCCAACTGAGCATACTTTGGATCCGTATATTTCCTCCACAGCGAAAGCGGTTTTCCAGCCGTAATAGCCCGGCCCGACTCAGCTCCTCCTTGGCAGCTCTCAAAGCGGAGCAGGCATCCTTGGATTCGGCGGTGGCCTTTTTCAGCCCTCTTGCTCGCTTGGCGTTCTTTTCAAGAACCTCGCAGCGGTCGGTAATATTCTTCAACTTTCTGGCCATATCGGCCATTTCCTCTTTAACTTGGCGAGGAGCAGCCCGTTCGCTTTTAGCTCTTGACGCCCTTAAAGCGGCGCATTACTATTCGGCTTGCTCTTTCGCTCGGGCGAGTTCCGCCCGAAGCTCCTCCACAGCAGCGGTACCATCTGCATTAAGCATACAAGTAGTAAGACATGGGCGTCAAGCTCCCTTACCAAGTGTCCGCGTAGAAGTCGCATACCTTGTGACTCGTCAAACCGTTTATTGACCAGCGCGATGTCCGTATCCGCCTCGTCAAGTTGCCGCTTTAGTTCGGCATATTCATCAGTCCGGCTGGCCACCGGATGCCCCGCCACCTGTTTAGGAGCGGCGATATGTTATGACTGAGATTTTGACCCTCGGCACGCTGTCAATTTTAACAACTTACCGAGTCTCAGGGGCTACTATATGCATAACTGTCAGAAGGTACATCATTTTTGTGTACCTCGAACCCCGTCAGTAAGCTTCTGACGGCTTCATGCAATCCGCTCTCTGCGGATGCAATTCTTTCAATCACCGTACCCATTAGAGCACGGTTATCTTCTGAGATAGCCGCTTCGCCCGAAAGCAGATCCTTCAGCTCCTCCGACCGCCGCCCGATTGGCGCGGACCTTCCGCCCCACGGACTTGGGAAACCCTCGCGGCGACACCTCGGGGTCGTCCGCCTCGCACGAGGGTGCGACAGGTGGAGGCGTTTCGCTCTCCATCATCTCCGGAAGAAGATCCCCCGAAGACGAGCTCTGTTGAGAAGGGCTGAGATCCGAACTACAAGGTACAATTTTGGTTATCCTTAGAAATAAATACGGGGATGTTCCTTATTTACAAGACCCCTTCTTTTTACTTATGGCTCACTGGAGGGCTGATCCCCTCGGGGAAATAGTGTGGCTGGGTTATTTCCCAGCGCCGGACTCTCTAACGAAGATTCCTTTCCTCTCTTTGAGGCCTTGACCTCCGGATCTTCCGAAGCGGTCCTCTTCTCTCCTCGAAAGATGGGACTTTTAATCCCTCCTTCCTTGATAGCCTCCTTCGTAGAGGTAGTTGCTTCCCTGCTCCCCCCTTCGCCTTCTTCAAAAGGCGCGCCTTCAACATCTTGGTCAAGATGGGATCCGGCGTGGTCTCTGGGAGGGCCGACACCTTATTAACTTTGCCTTGGCTATCCACTCCTGTTCAAGAAACGGCTCCTTTAAAAGGCATATATATATGATAAATGAATGAACAGCTTGTCCGTTCTGAGACTACTTACTTGAGTATCTGGGCGATTGCAGCTTAGTCCTGCGTCCTCGGTCGAGTCCAGACACTTCTCTTGTGATCCAAGAACAGTTTATACATCTCCACAGGCGTCGTGCCCATCAAATTTTGGAGAGCTCGTGGTCCCTCGGATTAAATTCCCACAGGCGAGGGGCGGCGTTTGCGGGCGAAAACGTCGGGTCAACATAACTTGCGCCATCGCAACCAGATTGATCTCTCTTTCTTGGAGGTCTCGAATCGGCCCTGCAGCAAAGGAACGTCCTTGGGCGGCCCCAGTCGAGCCCCTTGTTGACCCATGACGCCACCGCTGTGGTGGACTGGCGGAAGGCGGGGCGCCACCCATTTGGTGCCACCGGGAGTGGTGATATAAAACCACTCCCGTTGCCACAAACCAAGCTCCTCTTGAAAAGAGCCCTCGGGCCACGGAGCATCAGCACATTTGCTTATGACCGCCCCTCCGCTTTCTGCTTGTTGCCCTCGATCATCTTTGGCTCCACCTTGAAGGTCTTGAGCCACAATCCAAAGTGGGGGTAATATGGAGGAAGGCCTCACATACGACAATGAATGACGAGATATGGAGGATGGACTCCGGATTCAAGTCATGGAAATCCAGCCCATAATAAAACATGAGCCCCCGCACAAAGGGATCCGTCGTGAAGCCTAAACCCCGAAGGAAGTGAGACACGAACACCACGTTCTCGCCGGGCTCGGGAGTAGGAATGACCTGCCCTGGAGCAGGCAGCCTATGCGAGATCTCGCTGGTTAGATGCCTGGCATCTTGCAGCTTTAGCACATCTTCTTCTGTAACGGAGGAAGACATCCATCGGCCGTGCTGGTCGGAGCCGGACATCGTCGAAGGTCCGAAGCGCCTAAATCTGAAGCTTTGGGTGTTAGAACTCGAAGCGCGAGGCGAACTCGATGGAGGGTGTAAAAGAAGAGGGCCTTGGTCTCATTATAAAGAGGTTGAATACCAAGAGCCCACCCGTGGTCGATTAGGACTCGCCTTTGATAGAGGAGTGCGGCCGACGGGCACGGTTGGGTTACCCACGTCCGTATTGATGGGAATCCCGGAATAAGGGGGCACAATCTATGCTTTGATAAGACGTGCCAAGGAAACCGCCTCGCTAAACGCACTAAGGTGGAACGGAAAAAAACGATTCATATAAAGGCCTGGCCGTGGTGTGATTTCACGTCGCGGAATACGTCAGGAGATCTGTGAAAAAGTTATTCTCTCTACGGTGGCATGTGGAACTTGTTTTGCAGAGCCGGACACTATCCTTGTGTTCAAAACCTTCTATGAGGTATTCGGAGGAGGAACCCGCCTTGCAATGTCGAAGACAATATGCGCGCCGTACTCGTCGTCATCGAAGCCTGGTTCGAGGCTCTTGAGGAGTCCGGACTAGGGGTGTCCGGATAGCGAACTATCATCACGGCGAACTCCAAGACTATGAAGATACAAGATTGAAGACTCCGTCCGTGTCCGGATGGGACTTTCCTTGGCGTGGAAGGCAAGCTTAGCGATACGGATATGTAGATCTCCTACCATTGTAACCGACTCTGTGTAACCCTCACCTATCCGGTGTCTATATAAACCGGAGGGTTTTAGTCCGTAGGACGAACAACAATCAAACCATAGGCTAGCTTCTAGGGTTTAGCCTCCTTGATCTCGTGGTAGATCTACTCTTGTACTACCCATATCATCAATATTAATCAAGCAGGAGTAGGGTATTACCTCCATCGAGAGGGCCCGAACCTGGGTAAAAACATCGTGTCCCTTGTCTCCTGTTACCATCCGCCTAGACGCGCAGTTCGGGACCCCCTACCCGAGATCCGCCGGTTTTGACACCGACAATAGCCCTTGAGTCCTTCGAACTTGCCCTCCAAGAACGTCAAACCATCGTGCGATAGCCCCACGGTGGGCGCCAAATGTCGTGGGTTTGTCACGGCAGATGTCCTTGTGAAAGGACTTAGTCGTGGAGCCATCGCTACGGGTTAACTTGAAGGGGTTAAAGCGGACACAAGGACACGAGAGTTATACTAGTTCGGCCCCTTCAATGAAGGTAAAAGCCTACGTCTAGTTGTGATGGAATTGATGGTGTTTCGATGACTAGGGAGCAAACAAGCTTCGCCTAGGCCTCGGGTTGTTGTCTGTCCCAAACCGCCGCCGGGCCGTCCCCTTATATACACGGGTGACGCCCGTCGGTTTACAGAGTCCCGACGCCGGTTCATAGACGTATCCGGCTCGGTCTCTACTATTCCTAACTTACAACACAAGATACATATTGACGCCGGTTTACAGCTACTAGCATGAACCGGCTATGGGCCATAAGCCCTCTGCTATCTACTTGGGCTTTAACATGTTCAACTACTGCTGAAGTTAACCCGGCCTGCTCTTGCCGGTTTACCCTCAGTGGTAATATCCCCAACACATAGGATTTTTATATGCAGTTCTATAGGCCCATAATGCATAATCAAGTTTCTTGGACCAATTCTTTCTAGATCTATTAACAGTCTTTTGCGAAATTAATTTGAGCTCTCTACTACTAAGTTCTACTTGACCACTAGATTGTGGATGGTACGAAGATGCAATTCTATGATTAACATCATACTTAGCAAGCATTTTACGAAAGGCACCATGAATAAAATGTGAACCACCATCAGTCATTAAATATCTAGGGACTCCAAACCTCGGAAAAATAACTTCTTTAAGCATCTTAATAGAGGTGTTATGATCAACACTACTAGTTGGAATAGCTTCTACCCACTTCGTAACATAATCAACAGCAACTAAAATATGTGTATACCCATTAGAGGAAGGAAACGGTCCCATATAATCGAAGCCCCAAACATCGAATGGTTCAATAACAAGTGAATAATTCATAGGCATTTCTGGACGTCTGCTAATATTACCAATTCTTTGACATTCATCACAAGACAAGACAAACTTACGGGCATCTTTTAAGAGAGTAGGCTAATAAAAACCGGATTGTAATACCTTATGTGCAGTTCTATCTCCAGCGTGGTGTCCTCCATAAGCTTCGGAGTGACACTTGCGTAGGATCTGTTCATGTTCATGCTCAGGTACACAACATCTAATAACACCATCTACTATTTCTTTATAAAGGCGTGGGTCATCCGAGAAGTAATGTCTTAAATCATAGAAAAACTTTTTCTTTTGTTGGTATGTGAAACTAGGTGGTATAAATTTAGCAACAATGTAATTAGCATAATCATCATACCATGGAGTAGTACGAGAAGCATTTATGACAACTAATTGTTCATCAGGGAAGCTATCATCAATAGGTAGTGGGTCATCAAGAACACTCTCTAACCTAAACAAGTTGTCTGCAACGGGGTTCTCAGCACCCTTTTTATCAATAATATGCAAATCAAATTCTTGTAGCAAGAGAACCCATCTAATATGTCTAGGTTTAGCATCTTTCTTTTCCATAAGATATTTAATAGCAGCATGATCAGTCTGAACAGTTACTTTAGAATAAAAAATATAAGGTCTGAACTTATCACAAGCAAATACAACTGCTAAAAATTCTTTTTCAGTAGTAGCATAATTTCTCTGCGCACTTTCTAGAGTTTTACTAGCATATTGGATAACATTTAATTTCTTATCAACTCTTTGTCTTAGAACAGCACCTACAACATAATCACTAGCATCACACATAATTTCAAAGGGTAAATTCCAATCAGGTGGCTGAACAATAGGTGTAGAAATCAAGGCTTTCTTAAGTATTTGAAATTCTTCTACACAATCATCATCAAAGACAAATGGAACATCTTTTTGTAAGAGATTAGTCAGAGGCCTAGAAATTTTAGAGAAGTCCTTAATGAACCTCCTATAAAAACCGGCATGACCAAGGAAACTTCTTATACCTTTAATGTACCTAGGACGCGACCTCTTTTCAATAGCATCAACTTTAGATTTATCAAATTCAATACCTCTTTCAGAAATTTTATGCCCCAAGACAATACCTTCATTAACCATAAAGTGGCACTTCCCAATTCAAGACAAGATTAGTTTCTTCACATCTCTGCAAAAATCGATCAAGGTTGCTCAAGCAATCATCAAAAGAAGTTCCATATATGGAGAAATCATCCCTGAAAACCTCAACAATCTTTTCACAAAAATCAGAGAATATAACCATCATGCATCTTTGAAAGGTAGCAGGTGCATTACATAATCCGAAAGGCATACGTCTATACGCAAAGTTACCGAAAGGACAAGTAAAAGTGGTCTTTTCTTCATCCTGTTTTGACACAGGTATTTGAGAGAAACCAGAGTAACTATCTAGAAAGAAACAATCTGTGTGTTTGGATAACCTTTCTAGCATTTTATCAATAAAAGGTAAAGGGTAATGATCCTTTTTGGTAGCTTTATTTAGTTTGCGGAAATTAATTACCATTCTATAACCTGTAACAATTCTTTGTGGGATCAATTCATCTTTATCATTAGGGACAACAGTAATGCCTCCCTTCTTAGGGACACAATGGACAAGACTTACCCACTGAATATCAGCAACGGGATAAATTATAACTACCTCCAGAAGCTTTAGTATTTCTTTTCTTACCACTTCTTTCATCTTAGGATTTAACCGTCGTTGGTGATCAACAACTAGTTTAGCGTCTTTCTCCAAAACAATTTTTGTGCTGGCATAAAGTGGGGCTAATGCCCTTAAGATCATCAAGAGTATATCCAATAGCAACACGGTGCTTCTTCAGAGTTTTCAATAATTTGTTTTCTTCATGCTCTGAAAGGTTAGCACTAAAAATAACAAGATATATCTTCTTTTCATCAAGATAAGCATATTTAAGAGTATCAGGTAATGGTTTAAGCTCAAACACGGGACCACCCTTGAGTGGAGGAGGATCCCCTAGGATTTCAACAGGCAAGTTGTGTTTCAAAATAGGTCCATGTTTAAAGAATACTTCATCTATTTCCCTTCTTTCATTCATAAACATATCATTTTCATGGTCGAGCAAATATTGTTATAAAGGATCATTAGGAGGCACGACAATAGAGGCAAGACCAATAATTTCATCTTTACTAGGTAATTCTTTTTCATGGGGTTGTCTACGAAATTTAGAAAAATTAAACTCATGAGACATATCCCCCAAACCAATAGTAACAACATCCTTTTTGCAGTCTATCCTAGCATTAACAGTATTCAAGAAGGGTCTACCAAATATGATGGGACAAAAGCTATCTTGTGGGGAACCAAGAACAAGAAAATCAGCAGGATATTTAGCTTTCCCACACAAGACTTCAACATCTCTAACAATCCCAACTGGTGAAATAGTGTCTCTATTGGCAAGCTTAATTGTAGCATCAATTTCCACTATCTCAGCAGGTGCAGTATCATGGATAATTTCTTTGTATAAGGAATGAGGTATTGAACTTGCACTAGCACCCATGTCACATAAGCCATGATAACAATGATCTCCTATTTTAACAGAAATAACGGGCATGCCTACAACAGGTCTATGTTTATTTTTAGTATCAGGTCTAGCAATTCTAGCAGCTTCATCACAGAAGTAAATAACATGCCCATCAATATTATCAGCCAAGAGATCTTTAACCATAGCAATACTAGGTTCGACTTTAATTTGCTCAGGGGGTGTAGGTGTTCTAGTATTACTCTTACGAACCACAATTGAAGCTTTAGTATGATCCTTTATTCTAACAGGGTAAGGTGGTTTCTCAATATAAGCAGTAGGAACAATAGGATCAACATTATAAGTGATAGTCTTTTCTTCAACTTTAATAGGTGCAACTACTTTTACTTCAATGGGAGGATTATATTTAAAACACTTCTCCTTAAGGAGATCAACATGAGTAGCAAAGGATTCACAAAAAGAAATTACTATCTCAGAGTCAAGTCCATATTTAGTGCTAAATTCACGGAAAACATCGGTATCCATAAAAGATTTAACACAATCAAACTTAGGTGTTATACCTGACTCCTTACATTCGTCGAGATCCCAATCTTCAGAGTTGCGTTTAATTCTTCCAATAAATCCCACTTGAATTCAACAGTCTTCATCATAAAAGAGCCAGTACAAGAAGTATCGAGCATGGAGCGATTATTGATAGAAAGCCGAGCATAATTTTTTTGGATAATAATTTATCTTGAGAGCTCATGATTGGGGCATGAATATAACATTGACTTAAGCCTCCCCCAAGCTTGAGCGATGCTTTCTCCTTCGCGAGGCCAAAAATTATATATATAATTGCGATCACGATGAACAAGATGCATAGGATAAAACTTCTGATGAAATTTCATTTCAATCGGTTGTAGTTCCATGATCCCATATCATCACATAGCCTAAACCATGTCAATGTCTTTCCCTTCAAAGATAAAGGGAATACCTTCTTCTTGATAACATCCTCGGTCATACCTGCAAGCTTAAATAATCTACAAACTTCATCCACATAGATTAGGTGCAAATCGGGATCCATCACCTTTGAAAGGATTAGCTAGCAGATTCTCTATCATACCCGAAGGAATTTCAAAGTACACATTTTCAGTAGGTTCATTAGGTTGAGGAGCAACTCTTTGCTCTACTGGTCGGGGTGAAGATACCCCGAACAAGCCCCTCAAAGGATTACTTTCCATAGTAACAAGTGACAGTAAATTTCAGCACACTATATAAAATTTTCCATACCAAAGGCGCTTCACTCCCCGGCAATGGCGCCAGAAAAGAGTCTTGATGACCCAAAAGTATAGGGAAGTGTCATATAGTCAACGTTCACATAACACCACTAGAGGAGAGACAACATACATCTCATCAAAATATCAAACGAATACCAAATTCACATGACTACTTATAGCACGACTTCTCCCATGTCCTCAGGAACAAACATAACTACTCACAAATCATATTCATGTTCATAATCAGAGGGGTATTAATATGCATAAAGGATCTGAACATATGATCTTCCACCAAATAAACCAACTGGCATCAACTACAAGGAGTAATCAACACTACTAGCAACCCACAGGTACCAATCTAAGGTTTTGAGACAAAGATCAGATACAGAGATGAACTAGGGTATTAGAGGAGATGGTGCTGGTGAAGATGTTGATGGAGATTGACCCCCTCCCGCTAGAGGATCGATGGTGATGATTTCCCCCTCCCGGAGGGATGTTTCCCGGGCAGAACAGCTCCGCCGGAGCCCTAGATTGGTTCCGCCAAGGTTCCGCCTCGTGGCCTCGGTGTTTCGGCCCAAAAGCTTCCTTATGATATTTTTCAGGGTAAAAGACTTCATATAGCAGAAGATGGGCACCGGAGGCCTTCTAGGGGGGCCACGAGGCAGGGGGCGCGCCCAGGGGGGTAGGGCGCGCGCCCCACCCTCGTGGAGGGTGGGTGGCCCCCTCTGGTTGATTCTTTCGCCAGTATTTTTTATTAATTCCAAAAACTGCCTCCTTGAAGTTTCAGGACTTTTGGAGTTGTGCAGAATAGGTCTCTAATATTTGCTCCTTTTCCAACCCAGAATTCCAGCTGCCGGCATTCCCCCTCTTCATGTAAACCTTGCAAAATAAGAGAGAATAGGCATAAGTATTGTGACATAATGTGTAATAACAGCCCATAATGCAATAAATACCGATATAAAAGCATGATGCAAAATGGACGTATCATCTAGCTTTGGGCTTCAACACGGGAGTGGCAACTTGCTTGCCATTCTTCTTGAAGTTTCCTTTCTTTCCCTTGCCCTTTTTCTTGAAACTAGTGGTCTTGTTAACCATCAACACTTGATGCTATTTCTTGATTTCTACCTTCGCCAATTTCAGCATCACGAAGAGCTTGGGAATCGTTTTCGTCGTCCCTTGCATATTATAGTTCATCACGAAGTTCTAGTAACTTGATGATAGTGACTAGAGAACTCTGTCAATCACTATTGTAGCGACCCGACCTCAGACGGTCAAGCCTCTGTGTTGCTGTGCCATCCTCGGATCAAGATCTTTGGCACACAAGACATCAATGTATATATCAAAGTGCAATCACATGTATAAATAATGTAAAATGATATATACCTCATAATACTCAGCGGAAACAATCAAACGGGCGTGGAGTCCCATCAACGCCATCGGCAGGTTGAGTGTAGACCGTAACCTGATCATAACTCTTACTGTCGAGGAAAGTATCTCGCAACATGATACGTTGCAGCCGTGTAGGTCAAGACATTGAATGTACCGCAAGATCACAATATGAGAAAACAGATGATAAACTATACTATATGCGATGGCTTTATGGCTCAGATTCGAGTTTTGTTTGCATAAAAGCTGATTTTATTTTACCTACATCAAAGGCATAAATGGAGTCTGTACTATGGAGTTTTCTATCATGACATGGTTCCGCCAACCGATGTCTCATAGCCCAAAATTCATCATATGTTGCCCACAATTAAGTTATCAATCCGTGTTGAGAGTTCCGAGATAGATCCAAGTCCAGAGGCTCAAATTGTCCGTAATCGGGACACGGCTAATCGATTAGGTTATAACCCTCTGCAGAGGTTTGTACACTTTACCCACAAGATTCGATCCTCTCTTTACGTTCTCGCACTTCGAATGTTTGAGAACAAGATGACCAAAACATGGTCTTCCAAAGAGTTCCTCGACCATCGTCCGTTACTCAACCCATCTCAGAGCGACCAGACCCAAATGGATCAAGTCTCGTGCTCGGTGTCATCCTGGATCAAGAATGCCGACACCACACAAGATTTCAAGGATTTATAGCAGAGTAGCAATCACACACTTATTACATCGTTGTCCACAAGGGAACTGAATACAATAATATGGCTTAAGGCCATCTAATAATAACAGCGAAGGCTTGGAAGATAAGCGAGTCCATCAACTCCAACAGCATCACCGAGTATAGAACCACGACCTAACACCTTACTCGTCGTTCAAAAATCTGCAACGTGAAAAGTTGCAGCCCAAAACGGGTCACACATGGAATATGCCGCAATGTAACACATAAAGAGCAATGAAAGAATAAGCCTATACTACATGCATATTTGGCTGGTGGTAAGGCTCTACGGTTACATTTGCATAAAGCTGATTTTTTCCTACATCAAAGGAATAATTTTATTTAACTATCATGGTGGTTGTTAAACATTGAGAATGGTTGACAGCATTCTCAATCCCAATTAAAAAGTACTCATCAAAACCCAATAACTTTTATTTAGAGGTAACATGTTGAGATTCACCATGTTGAGATTCACATGATAATCAAGTACCGGATACTCAAATTGTCCATAACCGGGGACACGGCTAATCATGATTAGTTTGTACACTCTGCAGAGGTTTGCGCACTTTTCCCCACAAGACTCGATCGCCTCCGCTTGATTCTCGCACTACATGGTGTTTGAGAAACGGATGACCGAGACATAGTCTTTCAGAAGCGCTAGCACCTTACATGTGGGTAGACCGTACCAACCTACATCCCCTACATCAGCTAGCCTACCCGCAAGAGTTCGCACGACTTATCCAACTACGCCAGAGCCCATAATTGGCTTGTGGCTGCACACGGAAGTTTCCAGTTTGAATAATCTTATGATCCCTTAGAGCCCGGGTGGCGGTCCAAGAAATACAGCAAGTCCTCGATAGAAACCAGTGCCTCAATCCACCCAGATGTGTGTTAGGTTGCCACCTTAGATAAACCATTAATTAACAATCTCACATCTGTCATGGATATTCACTCACCCAATCCACGCCTACTAGCATAGCATGGCATGAACAAGCAAACGAGAAGTAACTCCCAAGGTTTCATAAGTAAAATGATAATAGGTACTACCTCAATCTACTTCCCAATACCCACAATTTAATTAGATCCTAATCATGCAAGTGTTTGAGGGTTTGATCTAATGCATAAAACTGGGTATGAGAAGGGTATGATCAAAGTGTTACTTGCCTTGCTGATGATCCGCGAGTCCTAGAGATTCGAAGTAACAAGCGGCGCACTCCGGGTGATCTAACGCAGACAAACAACAAGCATAAAATAAGTACTCTTCTAATGCACAGGGAAATCACAAATAAAAGATCTAACCAGAAAGTTCAACTTAAGAACCCTGGTTACAAAAGAATCGAATCAAAACAAACTCCGAAAGTCGAAACTCGAGAGAGAACGTCTCGGTTTAGCGAACTGAAATTAGGTCAAAATTTCACAGTAGCAAAACTCTGTGAAAGTAGGGTAATCGAACGGCGGTTTCATTTTAAACTCCAGCGCTTGAATCACCCGATTCCGATAAACGAGCGAGAAATAAAACAGTTTTGAAAATCAGATCCAAATCAAATCGAAAAATAACGGATTAAATCCGATTAAAAAGAAAAACGACGAACGAGTTAAATAGTGAACGTTAGTTAACAGAATCTAATCCAACGAACGCGTTCATTGAAACGAACGGTTCGGTGAACGTTCGTTAAATAAGAAAACCAAAAAATATAAAACCAATCTTGGTTTTTAAAAAAAAACCGCACATATATATATTTTTTTAAATAAACCGGACGGTTCACGGAAAAAAACGAATCGGCGCGGGGCGGCGGTGGCTACCTCCGGCGATCGCCGGCGAGGTCCGCGGGTCCGCGGGGCTCAGCGGGTTCAAGGTCGGGCGGCGGGGTCCACGGCGGCGGCGGCGCGTCGCGCCCATCATGGCGGGGCGGGCTTGGCAAGCGCTGGGCGGCGGGCTCAGCCAGGGGGTTGGGTTGGGAGAGAGAGGGGGCCGGGGTTATAAAGGGAGGGGGCGGTGGCTTGGGAGGGTCAAGGGGCGCCGGGTCCGGCTGGGACTCGGGGTGGCGATGGCGTCGGCGGCGGCGGGATTCTCGGGCGGCGGCGCGCGAGAGAGGAGGCGGGTGGGCAGGCGCGCTGGCCTGGCCTGCTGGCTTGGGCCGGGGGGGCTCGGTCCGGGGGCGCTGTTTTTTTTTAAAATAAAAATTAAACCAAAACGAATAAAAAAATACCAAACGAACTCGGATTTAAATAAAACAAATTTTCCCCGACTCCTAAAAATGAGTCGAACAAAATGAACTTTAAAAACAATATACATGCCTAAAAATTTTAAAATGCTCATTTTTGCCTAAGCAAAATAAATCTTCCAAAACCAAATTTGGTTTATTTATAATATCTTCATTTTTCCTAATTGCTTGGGAAAGTCATATTATTCCCTCTCAAAATATTTTTGTAGGAAAAACTTTATGAAGATAATTTAAATAAATCCAATGATCCTATTTTCAAAATTTGGAAAATCCCAAATATGAAAATAATGAAACTTCCAACTCTCTCCGAGGGTCCTTGAGTTGCGTGAAATTTCTAGGATCGGAAAAATGCGAGAAAATATGATATGCATGATGACCTAATGTATAAAATTCCAAATTGAAAATTTGGGATGTTACAAACCTACCCCCATAAGATGAATCTCGCCCTCGAGATTCGGGTTGGCTAGAAAATAGGTGAGGTGGTCCTTACAAAACTTCCTCTCTTTCCTGTGTGGCTTCATCCTCGGTGTGGTGGCTCCAATCGAACTTTGCAAAACTGATAAACTTGTTTGCGGGTAACTCTCTTGGCATAATCGAGAATCTTAACCGGCTTTTCCTCATATGTCAAGTCATCCTTCAACTGTATTGCCTCCAATGGCACTGTGTCTCTTAACGGTACCTCTGCTATCTCGGGGTGACATTTCTTCAACTGAGAAACATGGAATACATGATGAACTCCTGACAGTCCTTCTGGCAATTCCAACTTATACGCAACTTCTCCCATGCGTTGCAAAATCTTATACGGTCCAACGAAACGGGGTGCTAACTTTCCTTTAACTCCAAAACGCTTAACTCCTCAAGCGGTGATACTCGAGATATACTCTGCTCCAACTCGTACTCAATCGCTGCGCGCTTTGAATCGGCATAGCTCTTACATGCTCGACTGGGCTACCTTGAGCCTGTCTCAATCAACTTAACCTTCATTCTCGCACCTTAATCAGATCTGGTCCAAATAATCGACGATCTCCGTTTAGTCCCATGACAATGGTGTCCTACACCTTCTTCCATACAAGGCCTCGAAGGTGCCATTTTAAGCTGGTTTGGTAACTGTTATTGTAGGAAAATTCTGCATACGGCAAATTATCATCCCAACTAGATCCGTAATCTAGTGCACAAGCTCTCAAAGATGTCTTCCAAAATCTGATTGACTCTCTCGGTTTGTCCATCGGTCTGTGGGTGGAAAGTCAGCTGAATTCCAATCTGGTTCCCAATGTTTCGTGTAACCGGTTCCAAAATTTCAAGTAAACTGGGTTCCTCTGTTCGATACAATGCTCCTCGAACTCCGTAAGCACACAATTCTGGTCATGTATATCTTTGCCAACTTAGCACTACTATAGGTAGTCTTGACCGGAATGAAATGAGCTACCTTGGTCAAACGGTCGACTATGACCCAAATCGAGTCATATCTGGAAAGGTCTTTGGCAAACCTGTGATGAAATCCATGCCTAGTTTATCCCACTTCCATTCGGTATCGGCAATGGTTGTAACAATCCTGCTGGCTTCGATGCTCTGCCTTTACTTTCGACATACGTGCAAACTGCTACATACTCCGCAATATCCTTCTTCATTCCGTCCACCGAAAATATTCTTCAAACCCAAATACATCTTGGTATTTCCGGTGAATCGAATAGGGTGAATCATGGGCTTCTTGCAAAATCAACTTCCCGATCTCGGGTCATTGGGCACATAAACACGGTCTTCAAACCATAGGGTATCGTGTTCATCTTCTCAAATCCTTTAGCCTTTCCTTTGCTCATTTTCTCCTTTATAGCGGCAACTTCCTTATCTCCTTTTGGGCTTCTCGATTTTGTCCATTAGTGTCGATCAATCTCCAATGCTGCTACATAGCCTCTCGAACTATTTCCAAACATAGCTCTCAAGGTCCTCGGCTAACTCATTGGGTATTCCTCCCATCATTAGGGTATTGACGTGGCTCTTACGGCTCAATGCGTCTGCTACGACATTAGCCTTTCCGGGGTGGTAATGCAATCTCATATCGTAATCCTTGATTAGCTCTAACCATCTCCTCTGTCTGAGATTCAATTCCTTCTGTGTGAAGATGTACTTCAAACTCTTGTGATCCGTGTATACTTCACAATGATTTCCAATGAGAAAATGTCTCCACGTCTTCAAGGCATGCACAACGGCTGCTAACTCCAGATCATGAGTGGCATAATTCAACTCATGGGGCTTAAGTTGTCGTGAAGCATACGAAACAACTCTTCCTTCCTGCATAAGCACTGCTCCAAGTCCTCGACGTGAAGCGTCGCAATACACCTCATAATCCTTAGTTTGATCTGGCAATATCAAAACTGGTGAGGTAACCAATCTTTTCTTCAACTCCGAAAACTTGTCTCACAGTCCTCATCCATATGAATTTGTTTTCCTTCTTCAACAATTCAGTCATAGGCTTTGCAATTCTTGAGAAATTCTCAATGAATCTTCGGTAGTATCCTGCGAGTCCAAGGAAACTCGAATCTCTCCAACTGTCGTTGGTGCTTCCCACTTGGTTACGGTCTCAACTTTTGTGGGGTCAATCGCTATCCCTTCTCCGGATATAACATGTCCGAGAAATCCAACTTCCTTTAGCCAAAACTCACATTTGCTGAACTTGGCATACAACCGGTGTTCCTCGCCCTCCAAAACCAATCTCAGATGTTCCTTATGTTCTTCTTCATTCTTCGAGAAAATCAAAATGTCATCGATGAACACCACGACGAACTTGTCCAAAAATTCCATAAACACTTTGTTCATCGTGTTCATAAATAGGCTGGTGCGTTAGTCATCCAAATGACATAACGGTATACTCATACAGTCCATATCTCGTGGTAAGTGTTGTCTTGGGTATGTCCTGCTCCCGAATCTTCAATCGATGGTACCACGATCGCAAGTCGATCTTAGAAAACACTTTGGCTCCTTGCAAGCGATCAAACAGATCATTTATCATAGGTAGGGGTACTTGTTCTTGATTGTTACTTCATTCAATCCACGATAATCAACAACCATTCTCAACGATCCATCCTTCTTCTCCACCAACAAAACGGGTGATCCCCAAGGTGAAGAACTTGGGCGAATAAAACCTTTATCCAATAGTTCCTTAATCTGCTTCTTAATTTCTGCCAAATCCTTTGCGGGCATCCTGTACGGTCGCTTCGATATCGGGCCTGTTCCTGGCAACAGCTCGATCAAAACTCAATGTCTCTATCCGTGGCATTCCCGGTAACTCTTCCGGAAATACATCAGGATAATCTTTCACCACTGGTACTTCTTCCTGTACCACTCCTGATAAACAATTAACTTGTGCTCTCCTCGGCTCGTGCCGTGATACATACTTAATCCTTCTTCCTTCTGGTGTGGTGAGCAAAATTGACCTTGCGGTACAATCTATGTTTCCTCCATACTTTGATAACCAATCCATTCCTAATATCACATCCAATCCTTGGGATTCCAGAACTATTAGGTCTGAGGGGAAAACATAGTGTCCAATCCTTAGTGGCAATCGATCACACCATTTACTAGCCATGTACTCTACTCCCGTGAGGTTACTAGCATGGGTGACCTAAGGGCTTGGGTTGGTAACTTGTACTTATCCACAAATCCCTTTGATATGTATGAATGCGATGCACCAAGATCAAAAAGAACAACCGCAGAAAAGACTTAACCAAAAACTTACCGATTCTCGCATCGGGCTGATCTTCAACCTCCTCCACATCAATGTGGTTCACCTGTCCCCTGTTGAAAGGGTTGGGCTTCTTTCCAGAGCTTCCATTGCCATTTCCATTCTGGCCTTCTGGACAATCATTTACATAGTGCCCAGTCTTGCGGCACTTAAAGCAAGTAATATGACTCAGTCTACCTTGGATGGTGTAGACGGGTTGGTGCGGTTCTGTCCGTTGCTTCCTCCATTCCCTGCTCCCATTCTTGGTGCCATTATGGTTGTCTGCGATTACCTCCTCCATGGGTATGCTGAAACTGAATTCCTGATTTAGGGTATAACGAGGCTTCTGCTGGGATCCAGAGTTATACTTCCCTTGTCCATACTTCCGCTATGCAGTTCTCAATTTGTCTTGCTTTCCTTCAAACATGAGAGCTCGGTCTACTAACTCCGGTAGTTGTTGAACTTGCTACCATCAACAACATGTGAACTCATCATTTAGTCCTTCTAGGAACTTCTCTGTTTAGTCTGCATCCGTAGCAACGCTATCCGGGGCATAACGTGCTAATTTGCTAAAGTCATCCACGATTGCCAACAGTCCTTCCTCCTTGGCGTAAGTTGCGAAACTCACGCTTCTTCATGGCCATGGCTCCTGCTGAAACATGGGCTGTGCGAAAAGCTTGTCAAACTGGTCCCATGTGATGGTGTCACGGATAAGTGGCTGTGAAATTCTCCCACCATGCTTCTTGCGGGTCCTTCAAGCTGATGTCTGCAAACTTCACTTTTCTCCATCTGTGCATCCTGAAGTGGTCAGCTCCCTTCCTATCTTGCGGAGCCAGTCATCTGCTACAATTG
Organism: Aegilops longissima; assembly: GCA_021605205.1. Taxonomy (NCBI): domain Eukaryota; kingdom Viridiplantae; phylum Streptophyta; class Magnoliopsida; order Poales; family Poaceae; genus Aegilops; species Aegilops longissima. The sequence goes on from CM038680.1 coordinate 281,245,877, forward strand.
GCTCAGTGCTACTAGAATACACCAGCGGGTTCAGTCTAAGAAAACGAGTCAGATGATCCGCAGGTGGTGGTGGTGGCGGTGGGTTGTTGTTGTTGTTGTTCTGCACCAATGTTTGAATCAGGGTATTCTGCTGCTGGATAAATTGGGTGATCTCTGGCGGGAAAACGAATCCGGGGTCGCGTCTCGGAGGCATCTGATGGGTTTAGAAGAGAAGAGGAATGTAGAATAGAATGAGGTCTAAGGGGAGTCACTACCCAAATGCACATGAGCAAATGCACACAAAATCACTTCATTCAATCAAACAAGGGTTACAACGATCTAACTATCGCAAAAGTGCGTGTACTATAATGTTTACATGGAGGGAATACTACTAATATGTGGGGGTCTTCTACTAATTTGAACCGGTGGAAGACTCCATGATGTCTGCTCCAGCTTCGTCTTCAAAATCGGGTTCACTTGGATCCGAATCGTGTCGCCGATGTTGATGTAGTCGATTGGGTGTTCGACATACTGGTCTTCATTCTGAGCGCCAACTTCTTCTTGAGTTCTTCGATCTCGTACTTAAGATCGTTATTGTGTCTTGCCGAGCTACGATCTCGCCCATGTAGTCTTTGCGTGTAGTCTTTAGTTCTTCTTCCAATTCGATGATCCTTTCCTTCGTCTTCTGCAACTCCAACATATCATTGCACATTTGATTCTCCGGCGTCGAATGTGCTGATTTAACTCTGGATGAAAGCTGCAATGGACCTATCCTTCTTGGTGTTGACGACGTCCCGCTTGTCGCCTCGCGTCCGCAAATCTGGTAGATGGTGTCCTTGAGGTCTTCTTGATAAACTTCTCCAATGCGTCCCATAGTGATGTGAGCTGCCATGCTCCTTCCTGCACTCCAAGTGGGTGCACCGAAAACACTATCTATAGGCTTGGTGATTGGGGCGAATGTCCTTCCCGAACGTGAGCATGAATCTTCCAGCGCTCCTCTTCAGCGAGTGGCGTTGAAAGTCCCAAAGAAGCTTGGTAATCCAATGTTCGGTACTTAGTAACTTCCTTCAAGTGAAATCCAAAAGGTGTGCCTTCATCCGGTTGGGTGTACTTGATCTTCGCGTCAAATCATCCTAAAGAGAGTAGAAAAGATGAGGAGTTAGAAAATGGGAAGAGAGAGTTATCTATGGCTTTAACTTAGTGGTCGTGTCCTCACAATCGGCGTGTGCTCGATACCATTCTCTCAGAGCGACCAGACCCAAATGGATCAAGTCTCGTGCTCGGTGTCATCCCCGGATCAAGAATGCCGACACCACACAAGATTTCAAGGATTTATAGCAGAGTAGCAATCACACACTTATTACATCGTTGTCCACAAGGGAACTGAATACAATAATATGGCTTAAGGCCATCTAATAATAACAGCGAAGGCTTGGAAGATAAGCGAGTCCATCAACTCCAACGGCATCATCGAGTATAGAACCACGACCTAACACCTTACTGTCGTTCGAAAAGTCATAACGTGAAAAGTTGCAGCCCAAAACGGGTCACACATGGAATATGCTTTGCAATGTAACACATAAAGAGCAATGAAAGAATAAGCCTATACTACATGCATATTTGGCTGGTGGTAAGGCTCTACTGTTACATTTGCATAAAGCTGATTTTTCCTACATCAAAGGAATAATTTTATTTAACTATCATGGTGGTTGTTAAACATTGAGAATGGTTGACAGATTCTCAATCCCAATTAAAAGTACTCATCAAAACCCAATAACTTTTATTTAGAGGTAACATGTTGAGATTCACATGATAATCAAGTACCGGATACTCAAATTGTCCATAACCGGGACACGGCTAATCATGATTAGTTTGTACACTCTGCAGAGGTTTATGACTTTTCCCCACAAGACTCGATCGCCTCCGCTTGATTCTCGTTTCTACATGGTGTTTGAGAAACGGATGACCGAGACATAGTCTTTCAGAAGCGCTAGCACCTTACATGTGGGTAGACCGTACCAACCTACATCCCCTACATCAGCTAGCCTACCCGTAAGAGTTCGCACGACTTAGTCAACTACGCCAGAGCCCATAATTGGCTTGTGGCTGCACACGGAAGTTTCCAGTTTGAATAATCTTATGATCCCTTAGAGCCCGGGTGGCGGTCCAAGAAATACAGCAAGTCTGATAGAAACCAGTGCCTCAATCCACCCAGATGTGTGTTAGGTTGCCACCTTAGATAAACCATTAATTAACAATCTCACATCTGTCATGGATATTCACTCACCCAATCCACGCCTACTAGCATAGCATGGCATGAACAAGCAAACGAGAAGTAACTCCCAAGGTTTCATAAGTAAAATGATAATAGGTACTACCTCAATCTACTTCCCAATACCCACAATTTAATTAGATCCTAATCATGCAAGTGTTTGAGGGTTTGATCTAATGCATAAAACTGGGTATGAGAAGGGTATGATCAAAGTGTTACTTGCCTTGCTGATGATCCGCGAGTCCTAGAGATTCAAGTAACAAGCGGCGCGACCGGTGATCTAACGCAGACAAACAACAAGCATAAAATAAGTACTCTTCTAATGCACAGGGAAATCTCAAATAAAAGATCTAACCAGAAAGTTCAACTTAAGAACCCTGGTTACAAAAGAATCGAATCAAAACAAACTCCGAAAGTCGAAACTCGAGAGAGAACGTCTCGGTTTAGCGAACTGAAATTAGGTCAAAATTTCACAGTAGCAAAACTCTGTGAAAGTAGGGTAATCGGAACGGCGGTTTCGTTACGAAACTCCAGGCGCTTGAATCACCTGATTCCGATAAACGAGCGAGAAATAAAACAGTTTTGAAAATCAGATCCAAATCAAATCGAAAATAACGGATTAAATCCGATTAAAAAGAAAAACGATTTAACGAGTTAAATAGTGAACGTTATTATCGAATCGAATCCAACGAACGCGTTCATTGAAACGAACAGTTCGGTGAACGTTCGTTAAATAAGAAAACCAAAAAATATAAAACCAATCTAGGTTTTTTAAAAAACCGCACATATTTTTTTTTAAATAAACCGGACGGTTCACTAAAAAAAGCGAATCGGCGCGGGCGGCGGTGGCTACCTCCGCGAGGTCCGCGGGTCCGGCGGGGCTCAAGCGGGTTCAAGTCGGGGCGGGGTCCACGGCCATGGCGGCGTCGCTGGCGGCAAGGCCCATCACAAGCGGCAGGCGGGCTTGCAAGTCGGGCGCGGGGCGGCTCGGCTCCATGGGGTTGGGTTGGGGAGAGAGAGGGGCGGGGGTGTTATAAAGGGGAGGCGGCGGTGGCTTGGGAGGGTCAAGGGGCGCCGGTCCACTGGGACTCGGGTGGCGGCGATGGCGTCTTGGCGGCGGACTCGGCGGCGGGCAAGCGCGAGAGAGAGGCAGGGGTGGGCGGGCTGGCCTGGCCTGGCTGGCTTGGGCCAAGGGCTGGGCCTCGGTCCTGGGGCGCTGTTTTTTTAAATAAAATTAAACCAAAACGAATAAAAAAATACCAAACGAACTCGGATTTAAATAAAACAAATTTTCCCGACTCCTAAAATGAGTCGAACAAAATGAACTTTAAAAACAATATACATGCCTAAAATTTTAAAATGCTCATTTTGCCTAAGCAAAATAAATCTTCCAAAACCAAATTTGGTTTATTTATAATATCTTCATTTTTCCTAATTGCTTGGGTAAGTCATATTATTCCCTCTCAAAATATTTTTGTAGGAAAAACTTTATGAAGATAATTTAAATAAATCCAATGATCCTATTTTCAAAATTTGGAAAATCGCAAATATGAAAATAATGAAACTTCCAACTCTCTCCGAGGGTCCTTGAGTTGCGTGAAATTTCTAGGATCGGAAAAATGCGAGAAAATATGATATGCATGATGACCTAATGTATAACATTCCAAATTGAAAATTTGGGATGTTACACCATCCTACCGTAGTTCTACATCTGCTAGTACCGCCCCAGCCAGAGTCACAACTAAGGTCAACCAAGCCAGAGCCCATAATGACTTGCGGTTGCACGTAAGCTTCGGGCATGAAGTATTCTTCCGTCTCTTTGAGTCTGGGTGAAGCTTTCCGAAGATGTCATGGCGCTTCTCCATGCATCCCGCCAACCACTGGGTTCTCCAGGTGCTCACAACCGCCCTTCACCCAAGAGTGTGTATTGAAATCCTGTCTCGAGTCTTGAAGTCTTGAGGTCTTGAAGATGCAGTCCTTGCAGATTCCATCATGGAGTTGTCGCCATTGACGAGAATCCTCCATTCTCACACCACTCCCGAGCACTCATACCAAACCCCGCCTACTATAGCGTAGCATTAAAATAAAATATAGTCTCGGGCTTGGTAACAGGGGGAAGGGTTCCTACCTCATGCATACTACTCAACTACAAGGATTCAATAACACTACTGAGGGGTGGTTGCAAAGATGTCACTAAATGCAATAAAACATAGGTATGAAAGCATGGTCAAAGTGAACTTGCCTGGTGATGTTGACGAAGAAGAATTATCGTCCTCAAGAAATAACTTGATAGACTACTCGTCACTCTCTGATGAAATCTATATAACAAACATATCATTCACATAAGCACTCACACTAACAATCAAAACAAAAGAGAGAGCGAATAAGAATCAAGGAACTTCAAATAAAACTAGGAGTCTTCTTCTACAACATTCACAAAAATAGTTTTGTCTAACGGAAAATAAAACACTAAAATAACAGAGAATAAAATATAAATTTGGTTAATACAAAAAAAAAAAGTATTTTTTTCATAAAGCTATTTTGAAAGTATTTTCAATTGGGAGTTAAAACAGTAGAGAAATCCTTTGCAAGTTATTAGCGAACTTGAATTGATTTCACGATAACAAAATAAAATAAATATAAAACTTGTTGAACACCTACTGTTTAACTAATAGAAACCAAACATAAACTTTCTGAAATATAAAATAAAATAATTTAAAACAACTATAGAAAAGAAGTAGCTATAATTCAATAGAACTAAAACAGAATTTGTTTTACATGAAACAATAAGCTAAAATACTCAAACAATTTTGAAGTTTTTACCACTGGTAAATATGATCACTAGTGATCAGTAGAAAAAGAATCAAATAAAAATCTATTTTAAACTCCCGGAATAAGCAAAACAAGCTTTAATTCAAATCTGATCTAACTCAATTTTTATAAATCCAAACATAGACAAATTATATATTTTTGGAAACTACAAGAAAATTGTGATCTAACGCAAAAAGAATCAGCATTATTGGACTTCTAGATCAAAAGTTATAAGCTAAACAAGAACGGAACTAAATCTGTTACGGGAATAAATCTGAAAACGAAAACGGAGTTACCTGTACGTGAGGCAGAGATGGCAGGAAGGAGACGGCGATGTGGAGGGCTGCTCCGGCGAGGGGGCGAGGTCGCCAAGAGGGTGGGGTGGCGGAGGAGGGGTCGGCGCTGGGGAGGTGGCGATGGGCGATGGGAGGTTCCAGGAGAGCTCCGGTGAGCGTTCTAGGCAGGAAAAGGAGGACGGTGGCGAGAAGGCTACGGGCAGGAGGGGCGGTGATGGGAAAAATGGAACGAGGAGAGGAGGGGTTTTATAGGCGGTCTCGGGAGGCGCTGGGATGGAAAGACGAGGGAGATCGGGAAGGTGGAGTTTCCTGCCTCCATGGATATGGAAAGCTTATGTAACGTGAGAGGAAACAGAGGAAGGAGATGATCTCTTGTTGGGCTAGAATAGGAAAGTGCTTAATGGGCCAAGTTTTTCCTAATAAAAACGATTCCATTCCTATTTTCAAAATTAGGAAACTAAAACAATAAAAAGGGAAATCAAATCAATTCGGAATAAAGTGTTTTTATATACTAAAATTATCAGAAAAATAAAATGTAGATGATGAGCATTATCCCACGGCCAAAATAAAAACTTAAAAACTGTTTTTCAGAAAATCCCTAAAGGCTTTATTTCTTTTTGCAAATATTTTTAAATAAAACTTTGTTTTTCTTGGCTCAATATTTTCAAAATGCCCCTGATTTTGGAGGTCATTTTCCTCCGCTCTTTCTTGCTTGCAAGAATTTATTTTCGGGTATTTCTGGGAAGAAAAATAGAGAAGCAAGTGCAAATATTTGAAAGAATTAAATTGCAAAACTCCGCTCAAATTCTTTATAGTTGAATAAGTCATGTCATCTTCTCTCATTGATTTTAATAGGATGAATTTGAATTTACGGAGAAGGGAAAGTCATTTTATTCCTCTCTTTCAAAAGTTTTTGAAAAGGTTCAAATTTCACTCAAGTTTAATTCACTCAAGCAAACAAACAAACAATTCAATTAATTATATTAACATTCCAAAATTTTGGATGTTACAAACCTACCACACTTAAAATGAATCTCGTCCTCGAGATTCGAAGAGGCTAGCAAGAAAAGGTTAGGGGTTGGGGTCTTCTAGCAAATGTCTTGGTCAGAAAGGTCAGGGGTGCTAGCACACTTAAAAACAAGGTCATGGTTCCAATAAACTCAGATATTTCCTCTGGAGGGCTGACAATGTATGTCTCTTCACATATCTTACAATAGCTCCTTCATTAAAGCTCTTCTGTCAGAAGCATAGAGTTTTCCTCAAAAGCTTGGGTCGGTTCGTCAAAGTTGAAGTTCGTCCGAGACTGGATCTTCTTAGCTGATGGGTCTGTGTCCATTCTAAACAACTATCAAAACACTCATGGTGGTCTACAATTTATGGTTTTCTCCTGCAGAAAACGGGTCTGGTTGAACCTCACCGATAACCTACGTTTGGCAACGGTTGCCTGAAATGGGGTTCCATCGTCCTACCATTTTATGGTTTTATGGCTTATCGCGTCGACACTCTTCTAAGTTTTTCAAGGCTCTCTGATTTTCCATCAACATATGATAGTTCATGATAGAAGTCTTCGGTATGGGGCCAATCCATCCCGTGCATTTGAATCATTACCACATACGTAAATATCGAATCACGTATTCTAACACTTGGGCATTCTCACAAGCATTGCAGAAATTTCTCTTGTTCCCGAACTGAGTTCGTATAAATCCATGGTTTCTGCATGCCAAACAAAACATCTATCGTTACTTCACCACTCTCGGGTTTTTATGTAACCTCCTACGTAAACGTAGGCTGATTGGATCACGATTCTTCCAAATTTATTCCTTTATCAAGGTTACAACGGTTCCTTCTCAAAATCCTGGGCCTGTGGGTTAGGGCCCACTTCAACACTAGTGCAGCTTTAACTCATCCTTGGAGTAACTCTCTTGTTACACCTCCTTAAATCCAGTAGTACTCTGTTTCTTCATACCATCATATCAAAACAAAACACCAACTTATTTTGTTCAGCTTCCTTCTATGGACCGTCATGAATAACACATTTCTTTCTTCATTGATCTTGTGGCTTTACAGAGTACTATGACCAAAAGAATGCACAAGTTTATCCATAAAATCTCATTATTTTCATATCAATCTTTCATTACATCCTTAATCATTTTCGTAAATCCAAATTCCAAAAAAAATACTTTGTTACAAATGCTGCCACCCACATGGTTTGGTATGGTCAGACATTACTTCCAACTTTATTTATTTATCCTCCTCGAGGATTCTTCAGTCCCACTGGAATTGTGCGACATGTGCCTTGAATTCTTCAATCTTCTGTTTCATCGTGGTGGCCTTGAGCTTCTCCTCCATCATCTCAGTATGCACTTCGCTTTGGTATTCCTGAGTATAACGGAGTCTTGCTTCAAGTATTTCTCCGATCTGACGTATGGCTTCCATGGCTGCTTCATGAACAGCGTCGAAGAAAGTTGCTTGTGGCACACGTGAAATGAAAAAGTACTGTCCCATCATTTTTGGGCAAACTCCTTTCAAATGGTGGAGGTGTACCTCCACATACCAAAGTTCCACTCCCTTATGCATGAAGGGGTAGCCTTTGTAGACCGCATCTCCTTCAAGGTGAATATGCTTCATCATGTCCTTCAGATCTTCGGTAATCATGATCACTTGTCGTGGTCATGATGGTTTCCGGACCTTTAAGGAAAGACTCGTAAAGGGTCGTCATCTGCAGTTAGAAACCGAAATGATGCTCAGAATTAAGGTACTTATCTCCTGGGGCATACATTCATATCATCCAAACAGAACTTCAAACTCAATTTCCAATTTCCTGTTTATGCATCACAACTCACCTTCTTCCGTGTTCATCAAGAATATTAATTTCCAAAATATGACAACTCCTTAAAGCTTTTCAGCATGTGACATTACAACTTTATTGAGTCATGAACTATTACAATCTCTGAGAAATCTATTACATAACTCAACTCATTGAGCTCATGAAAATGAAATTGCTTTCTACTACTCCATATCAAAATTCCAACTACTCAACTCCAGCTTTCATCTTGTCGGGACATTTAATAGCATAATGTCCTGCCCCCTTGCAGCGAAAACAAATTACTTCCGACATGTCTCGGGGCTTCTTTGTGACTATGCGGACTCCTTGGATTCTTGGCTTCTTTTCTGGACATTTACTAGCGTAATGACCTAAATCCTTGTATCTGTAACAAGTGATATGACTTAGGTCCTTCTCTGCAAAAGTTGCGTCGTTCTTGGATTGTCTTCTCTTCCTGGATTTTGCTGTAATGCTCAGAGTTTCTATCTCCCGGGGTTCAAACTTCACTTCTGCTGTCGGAAAATATCCCAGATACTCTTTTCTTTCCTTGGTGCAATACTGTGAAAAATGCCCTTCTTCTCCACATGAATAGCAGGCATTGGAGTAAAATCTGTTGAGACCTTCTCCATCCAGGTCTTCAACACTTTCATTCATTACTGGTTCTTCTAGATCTTCCTTGAGGGCTTCTTTCATTCCATCTTCCCGCTTGAATAGTTTGTTGCACCGTGGAGTAAATGTGACACTTTGCACCGGTAGTGGGTGGTTCCTTCACACAGGAAGCAAGTCACCTGGCTAGTTGGGCATTCCTCAGCTGGGTGTTTCTCCTCACAATGAGGGCATCCATCTTTGTGTTCCCCCTCGGTGTGTCCTATTCCTCCGCAAATCTTGCAGGCACAAGGTTTATTTCTTGGTGTATCATGGTGCTTCCGGATAAGACGTGATCTCAACAGGGTCTTCTTGAATTCCTCCCAAGTTCTTACTCCATTAAATCCCTGTATGGCTTGATACATTTTCCACCAGGTTGCAGCACTTTCTGTAAAGTCCTGAAGAGCGTAAGATACTTCATTCTTCCTTGAAACCAAATTGCTCCCAAGTGATTCTCCATGTTCTAAATCCATAGCTCTTGCCTCCGGCTGAGTCTTCGGTCCAGAGAATATCAGTCCAACTTCATTCATCATCTATGGGGTCCAAAAGTTTTGGGATGAGATATGAGAGAGGTGGGGAGGGATATACACACAATACAAACAATAGTTTTTGAAGTAACAAGTTTTACTTGGTGGCTGTCGGAAAACATCAAACAAATGACAGCTCACGAATCGTCGCATCTAACGTAGGTGTATAACAGGGTTTGGTCTCTAAAGGTCAAATTCTTCAGGAACTTCAAATTCTTCTAGTTCTCGGAGTCTTCAATTGTTGCAGCTTCAACTCTCCTAATGCATGGTGGAATCCTCTTTACTCTGAAATGGCCATCAGTTATCCGATATCTAATCCTTCTTGGGCGTCTTGATTGATCCTCCGGGTGATCAAAGTATAAGGGGTATATTCTAACTACTTGAGGTGAGAGGATCTATTTGATGAATTCAGAAAAGATGAGAAGTAAGAGTCTTTTTGTAAATAAAGTTTTTTGAGATATCCTGTCCTAGGGGCTTTCCGATTTCTAGGGTCACGTCCCACACCAACATGTGCTCGATACCATTTCAGAGCGACCCGACCTCGACGGTCAAGCCTCGTGTTCTTCATGCCATCCTCGATCAAGATCTTTGGCACACACAAGACATCAATGTATATATCAAAGTGCAATCACATGTATAAATAATGTAAAATGATATATACCTCATAATACTCAGCGAAACAATCAAACGGGTGTGGAGTCCCATCAACGCCATCGGCAGGTTGAGTGTAGACCGTAACCTCAGATCATAACTCTTACTGTCGAGGAAAGTATCTGCAACATGATACGTTGCAGCCGTGTAGGTCAAGACATTGAATGTACCGCAAGATCACAATATGAGAAAACAGATGATAAACTATACTATATGCAGTATGGCTTTATGGCTCAGATTCGAGTTTTGTTTGCATAAAAGCTGATTTTATTTTACCTACATCAAAGGCATAAATGGAGTCTGTACTATGGAGTTTTCTATCATGACATGGTTCCGCCAACCGATGTCTCATAGCCCAAAATTCATCATATGTTGCCCACAATTAAGTTATCAATCCGTGTTGAGAGTTCCAGATAGATCCAAGTCCAGAGGCTCAAATTGTCCGTGAATCGGGACACGGCTAATCGATTAGGTTATAACCCTCTGCAGAGGTTTGTACACTTTACCCGCAAGATTCGATCCTCTCTTTACGCTCTCGCACTTCGAATGTTTGAGAACAAGATGACCAAACATGGTCTTCCAAAGAGTTCCTCCGACCACCGTCCGGTACTCAACCCATCCTACCGTAGTTCTACATCTGCTAGTACCGCCCCAGCCAGAGTCACAACTAAGGTCAACCAAGCCAGAGCCCATAATGACTTGCGGTTGCATGTAAGCTTCCGGCATGAAGTATTCTTCCGTCTCTTTGAGTCTGGGTGAAGCTTTCCGCAAGATGTCATGGCGCTTCTCCATGCATCCCGCCAACCACTGGGTTCTCCAGGTGCCCACAACCGCCCTTCACCCAAAGAGTGTGTATTGAAATCTGTCTCGAGTCTTGAAGTCTTGAGGTCTTGAAGATGCAGTCCTTGCAGATTCCATCATGGAGTTGTCGCCATTGACGAGAATCCTCCATTCTCACACCACTCCGAGCACTCATACCAAACCCCGCCTACTATAGCGTAGCATTAAAATAAAATATCGTCCGGGCTTGGTAACAGGGGAAGGGTTCCTACCTCATGCATACTACTCAACTACAAGGATTCAATAACACTACTTGAGGGGTGGTTGCAAAGATGTCACTAAATGCAATAAAACATAGGTATGAAAGCATGGTCAAAGTGAACTTGCCTGGTGATGTTGACGAAGAAGAATTATCGTTCTCAAGAAATAACTTGATAGACTACTCGTCACTCTCTGATGAAATCTATATAACAAACATATCATTCACATAAGCACTCACACTAACAATCAAAACAAAAGAGAGAGCGAATAAGAATCAAGGAACTTCAAATAAAACTAGGAGTCTTCTTCTACAACATTCACAAAAATAGTTTTGTCTAACGGAAAATAAAACACTAAAATAACAGAGAATAAAATATAAATTTGGTTAAGACAAAAAAAAATAAAGTATTTTTTTCATAAAGCTATTTTGAAAGTATTTTCAATTGGGAGTTAAAACAGTAGAGAAATCCTTTGCAAGTTATTAGCTAACTTGAATTGATTTCACGATAACAAAATAAAATAAATATAAAAACTTGTTGAACACCTACTGTTTAACTAATAGAAACCAAACATAAACTTTCTGAAATATAAAATAAAATAATTTAAAAACAACTATAGAAAAGAAGTAGCTATAATTCAATAGAACTAAAACAGAATTTGTTTTACATGAAACAATAAGCTAAAATACTCAAACAATTTTGAAGTTTTTACCACTGGTAAATATGATCACTAGTGATCAGTAGAAAAAGAATCAAATAAAATCTATTTTAAACTCCCGAATAAGCAAAACAAGCTTTAATTCAAATCTGATCTAACTCAATTTTTATAAATCCAAACATAGACAAATTATATATTTTTGAAACTACAAGAAAATTGTGATCTAACGCAAAAGAATCAGCATTATTGGACTTCTAGATCAAAAGTTATAAGCTAAACAAGAACGGAACTAAATCTGTTACGGGAATAAATCTGAAAACGAAAACGGAGTTACCTGTACGTGAGGCAGAGATGGCAGGAAGGAGACGGCGATGTGGAGGGCTGCTCGGCGAGGGGCGAGGTCGCCGCGAGGGTGGGGTGGCGGAGGAGGGGTCGGCGCTGGGGAGGTGGCGCTGGGCGATGGGGAGGTTCCAGGAGAGCTCCTGATGAGCGTTCTAGGCAGGAAAAGGAGGACGGTGGCGAGAAGGCTACGGGCAGGAGGGGCGTGGTGATGGGAAAAATGGAACGAGGAGAGGAGGGGTTTTATAGGCGGTCTCGGGAGGCGCTGGGATGGAAAGACGAGGAGATCGGGAAGGTGGAGTTTCTGCCTCCATGGATATGGAAAGCTTATGTAACGTGAGAGGAAACAGAGGAAGGAGATGATCTCTTGTTGGGCTAGAATAGGAAAGTGCTTAATGGGCCAGGTTTTTCCTAATAAAACGATTCCATTCCTATTTTCAAAATTAGGAAACTAAAACAATAAAAGGAAATCAAATCAATTCGAATAAAGTGTTTTATATACTAAAATTATCAGAAAAATAAAATGTAGATGATGAGCATTATCCCACGGCCAAAATAAAAACTTAAAAAATGTTTTCAGAAAATCCCTAAAGGCTTTATTTCTTTTTGCAAATATTTTTAAATAAAACTTTGGTTTTCTTGGCTCAATATTTTCAAAATGCCCTGATTTTGGAGGGTCATTTTCCTCCGCTCTTTCTTGCTTGCAAGAATTTATTTTTCGGGTATTTCTCGGGAAGAAAAATAGAGAAGCAAGTGCAAATATTTGAAAGAATTAAATTGCAAAACTCCGCTCAAATTCTTTATAGTTGAAGAAGTCATGTCATCTTCTCTCATTGATTTTAATAGGATGAATTTGAATTTACGGAGAAGGGAAAGTCATTTTATTCCCTCTCTTTCAAAAGTTTTTGAAAAGGTTCAAATTTCACTCAAGTTTAATTCACTCAAGCAAACAAACAAACAATTCAATTAATTATATTAACATTCCAAAATTTTGGATGTTACAAACCTACCACACTTAAAATGAATCTCGTCCTCGAGATTCGAAGAGGCTAGCAAGAAAAGGTTAGGGGTTGGGGTCTTCTAGCAAATGTCTTGGTCGAAGGTCGGGGTGCTAGCACACTTAAAAACAAGGTCATGGTTCCAATAAACTCAGATATTTCCTCCGGAGGGCTGACAATGTATGTCTCTTCACATATCTTACAATAGCTCCTTCATTAAAGCTCTTCCGTCGGAAGCATAGAGTTTTCCTCAAAAGCTTGGGTCGGTTCGTCAAAGTTGAAGTTCGTCCGAGACCGGATCTTCTTAGCTGATGGGTCTGTGTCCATTCTAAACAACTATCGAAACACTCATGGTGGTCTACAATTTATGGTTTTCTCCTGCAGAAAACGGGTCTGGTTGAACCTCACCGTATAACCTACGCTTGGCAACGTTTGCCTGAAATGGGGTTCCATCGTCCTACCATTTTATGGTTTTATGGCTTATCGCGTCGACACTCTTCTAAGTTTTTCAAGGCTCTCGATTTTCCATCAACATATGATAGTTCATGATAGAAGTCTTCGTATGGGGCCAATCCATCCCGCATTTGAATCATTACCACATACGTAAATATCGAATCACGATTCTAACACTTGGGCATTCTCACAAGCATTGCAGAAATTTCTCTTGTTCCCGACCTGAGTTCAGATAAATCCATGGTTTCTGCATGCCAAACAAAACATCTATCGTTACTTCACCACTCTCGGGTTTTTATGTAACCTCCTACGTAAACGTAGGCTGATTGGATCACGATTCTTCCAAATTTATTCCTTTATCAAGGTTACAACGGTTCCTTCTCAAAATCCTCGGGCCTGTGGGTTAGGGCCCACTTCAACACTAGTGCAGCTTTAACTCATCCTTGGAGTAACTCTCTTGTTACACCTCCTTAAATCCAGAGTACTGCTTTCTTCATACCATCATATCAAAACAAAACTCCAACTTATTTTGTTCAGCTTCCTTCTATGGACCGTCATGAATAACACATTTCTTTCTTCATTGATCTTGTGGCTTTACAGAGTACTATGACCAAAAGAATGCACAAGTTTATCCATAAAATCTCATTATTTTCATATCAATCTTTCATTACATCCTTAATCATTTTCAGAATCCAAATTCCAAAAAATACTTTGTTACAAATGCTGCCACCCACATGGTTTGGTATGGTCGACATTACTTCCAACTTTATTTATTTATCCTCCTCGAGGATTCTTCATCCCACCGAATTGTGCGACATGTGCCTTGAATTCTTCAATCTTCTGTTTCATCGTGGTGGCCTTGAGCTTCTCCTCCATCATCTCAAGATGCACTTCGCTTAGGTATTCCTGAGTATAACGGAGTCTTGCTTCAAGTATTTCTCGATCCGACGATGGCTTCCATGGCTGCTTCATGAACAGCGTCGAAGAAAGTTGCTTGTGGCACACGTGAAATGAAAAAGTACTGCCCCATCATTTTGGGCAAACTCCTTTCAAATGGTGGAGGTGTACCTCCACATACCAAAGTTCCACTCCCTTATGCATGAAGGGTAGCCTTTGTAGACTGCATCTCCTTCAAGGTGAATATGCTTCATCATGTCCTTCAGATCTTCGGTAATCATGATCACTTGTCGTGGTCATGATGGTTTCCGGACCTTTAAGGAAAGACTCGTAAAGGGTCGTCATCTGCAGTTAGAAACCGAAATGATGCTCGAAATTAAGGTACTTATCTCCTGGGGCATACATTCATATCATCCAAACAGAACTTCAAACTCAATTTCCAATTTCCTGTTTATGCATCACAACTCACCTTCTTCCATGTTCATCAAGAATATTAATTTCCAAAATATGACAACTCCTTAAAGCTTTTCAACATGTGACATTACAACTTTATTGAGTCATGAACTATTACAATCTCTGAGAAATCTATTACATAACTCAACTCATTGAGCTCATTAAAATGAAATTGCTTTCTACTACTCCATATCAAAATTCCAACTACTCAACTCCAGCTTTCATCTTGTCGGGACATTTAATAGCATAATGTCCTGCCCCCTTGCAGCGAAAACAAATTACTTCCGACATGTCTCGGGGCTTCTTTGTGACTATGCGGACTCCTTGGATTCTTGGCTTCTTTTCTGGACATTTACTAGCGTAATGACCTAAATCCTTGTATCTGTAACAAGTGATATGACTTAGGTCCTTCTCTGCAAAAGTTGCGTCGTTCTCGGATTGTCTTCTCTTCCTGGTTTTTGCTGTAATGCTCAGAGTTTCTATCTCCCGGGGTTCAAACTTCACTTCTGCTGTCGGAAAATATCCCAGATACTCTTTTCTTTCCTTGGTGCAATACTATGAAAAATGTCCTTCTTCTCCACATGAATAGCAGGCATTGGAGTAAAATCTGTTGAGACCTTCTCCATCCAGGTCTTCAACACTTTCATTCATTACTGGTTCTTCTAGATCTTCCTTGAGGGCTTCTTTCATTCCATCTTCCTGCTTCGGAATAGTTTGTTGCACCGTGGAGTAAATGTGACACTGCACCGGGTAGTGGGTGGTTCCTTCACACAGGAAGCAAGTCACCTGGCTAGTTGGGCATTCCTCAGCTGGGTGTTTCTCCTCACAATGAGGGCATCCATCTTTGTGTTCCCCCTCGGTGTGTCCTATTCCTCCGCAAATCTTGCAGGCACAAGGTTTATTTCTTGGTGTATCATGGTGCTTCCGGATAAGACGTGATCTCAACAGGGTCTTCTTGAATTCCTCCCAAGTTCTTACTCCATTAAATCCCTGTATGGCTTGATACATTTTCCACCAGGTTGCAGCACTTTCTGTAAAGTACTGAAGAGCGTAAGATACTTCATTCTTCCTTGAAACCAAATTGCTCCCGAAGTGATTCTCCATGTTCTGAATACATAGCTCTGCCTCCGGCTGAGTCTTCGGTCCAGAGAATATCAGTCCAACTTCATTCATCATCTATGGGGTCCAAAAGTTTTGGGATGAGATATGAGAGAGGTGGGGAGGGATATACACACAATACAAACAATAGTTTTGAAGTAACAAGTTTTACTTGGTGGCTGTCGGAAAACATCAAACAAATGACAGCTCACAAATCGTCGATCTAACGTAGGTGTATAACAGGTTTGGTCTCTAAAGGTCAAATTCTTCAGAACTTCAAATTCTTCTAGTTCTCGGAGTCTTCAATTGTTGTAGCTTCAACTCTCCTAATGCATGGTGGAATCCTCTTTACTCTGAAATGGCCATCAGTTATCCGATATCTAATCCTTCTTGGAGCGTCTTCAGTTGATCCTCCGGGTGATCAAAGTATAAGGGGTATATTCTAACTACTTGAGGTGAGAGGATCTATTTGATGAATTCAGAAAAGATGAGAAGTAAGAGTCTTTTTGTAAATAAAGTTTTTTGAGATATCCTGTCCTAGGGGCTTTCCGATTTCTAGGGTCACGTCCTACAGTCAACATGTGCTCTGATACCATTTCAGAGCGACCCGACCTCGACGGTCAAGCCTACGTGTTCTTGTGCCATCCTCGGATCAAGATCTTTGGCACACACAGACATCAATGTATATATCAAAGTGCAATCACATGTATAAATAATGTAAAATGATATATACCTCATAATACTCAGCGAAACAATCAAACGGGTGTGGAGTCCCATCAACGCCATCGGCAGGTTGAGTGTAGACCGTAACCTCAGATCATAACTCTTACTCGTCGAGGAAATATCTGCAACATGATACGTTGCAGCCGTGTAGGTCAAGACATTGAATGTACCGCAAGATCACAATATGAGAAAACAGATGATAAACTATACTATATGCAGTATGGCTTTATGGCTCAGATCTCGAGTTTTGTTTGCATAAAAGCTGATTTTATTTTACCTACATCAAAGGCATAAATGGAGTCTGTACTATGGAGTTTTCTATCATGACATGGTTCCGCCAACCGATGTCTCATAGCCCAAAATTCATCATATGTTGCCCACAATTAAGTTATCAATCCGTGTTGAGAGTTCCAGATAGATCAAAGTCCAGAGGCTCAAATTGTCCGTAATCGGGACACGGCTAATCGATTAGGTTATAACCCTCTGCAGAGGTTTGTACACTTTACCCGCAAGATTCGATCCCTCTCTTTACGCTCTCGCACTTCAGAATGTTTGAGAACAAGATGACCAAACATGGTCTTCCAAAGAGTTCCTCGACCACCGTCCGGTACTCAACCCATCCTACCGTAGTTCTACATCTGCTAGTACCGCCCCAGCCAGAGTCACAACTAAGGTCAACCAAGCCAGAGCCCATAATGACTTGCGGTTGCACAGTAAGCTTCCGGCATGAAGTATTCTTCCGCCTCTTTGAGTCTGGGTGAAGCTTTCCGCAAGATGTCATGGCGCTTCTCCATGCATCCCGCCAACCACTGGGTTCTCCAGGTGCCCGTCAACCGCCCTTCACCCAAGAGTGTGTATTGAAATCTTGTCTCGAGTCTTGAAGTCTTGAGGTCTTGAAGATGCAGTCCTTGCAGATTCCATCATGGAGTTGTCGTCATTGACGAGAATCCTCCATTCTCACACCACTCCCGAGCACTCATACCAAACCCCGCCTACTATAGCGTAGCATTAAAATAAAATATCGTCCCGGCTTGGTAACAGGGGAAGGGTTCCTACCTCATGCATACTACTCAACTACAAGGATTCAATAACACTACCGAGGGGTGGTTGCAAAGATGTCACTAAATGCAATAAAACATAGGTATGAAAGCATGGTCAAAGTGAACTTGCTCGGTGATGTTGACGAAGAAGAATTATCGTTCTCAAGAAATAACTTGATAGACTACTCGTCACTCTCGATGAAATCTATATAACAAACATATCATTCACATAAGCACTCACACTAACAATCAAAACAAAAGAGAGAGCGAATAAGAATCCAAGGAACTTCAAATAAAACTAGGAGTCTTCTTCTACAACATTCACAAAAATAGTTTTGTCTAACGGAAAATAAAACACTAAAATAACAGAGAATAAAATATAAATTTAGTTAAGACAAAAAAAATAAAGTATTATTTTTTCATAAAGCTATTTTGAAAGTATTTTCAATTGGGAGTTAAAACAGTAGAAAATCCTTTGCAAGTTATTAGCGAACTTGAATTGATTTCACGATAACAAAATAAAAATAAATATAAAAACTTGTTGAACACCTACTGTTTAACTAATAGAAACCAAACATAAACTTTCTGAAATATAAAATAAAATAATTTAAAACAACTATAGAAAAGAAGTAGCTATAATTCAATAGAACTAAAACAGAATTTGTTTTACATGAAACAATAAGCTAAAATACTCAAACAATTTTGAAGTTTTTACCACTGGTAAATATGATCACTAGTGATCAGTAGAAAAAGAATCAAATAAAAATCTATTTTAAACTCCCGAATAAGCAAAACAAGCTTTAATTCAAATCTGATCTAACTCAATTTTATAAATCCAAACATAGACAAATTATATATTTTTGGAAACTACAAGAAAATTGTGATCTAACGCAAAAAGAATCAGCATTATTGGACTTCTAGATCAAAAGTTATAAGCTAAACAAGAACGGAACTAAATCTGTTACGGGAATAAATCTGAAAACGAAAACGGAGTTACCTGTACGTGAGGCAGAGATGGCAGGAAGGAGACGGCGATGTGGAGGGCTGCTCGGCGAGGGGGCGAGGTCGCCAAGGCGAGGTGGGGGTGGCGGAGGAGGGGTCGGCGCTTGGGGAGGTGGCGCTGGGCGATGGGAGGTTCCAGGAGAGCTCCCGGTGAGCGTTCTAGGCAGGAAAAGGAGGACGGTGGCGAGAAGGCTACGGGCAGGAGGGGCGTGGTGATGGGAAAAATGGAACGAGGAGAGGAGGGGTTTTATAGGCGGTCTCGGGAGGCGCTGGGATGGAAAGACGAGGAGATCGGGAAGGTGGAGTTTCCTGCCTCCATGGATATGGAAAGCTTATGTAACGTGAGAGGAAACAGAGGAAGGAGATGATCTCTTGTTGGGCTAGAATAGGAAAGTGCTTAATGGGCCAGGTTTTTCCTAATAAAACGATTCCATTCCTATTTTTAAAATTAGGAAACTAAAACAATAAAAGGAAATCAAATCAATTCGAATAAAGTGTTTTATATACTAAAATTATCAAAAAATAAAATGTAGATGATGAGCATTATTCCACGGCCAAAATAAAAACTTAAAAAATGTTTTCAGAAAATCCCTAAAGGCTTTATTTCTTTTTGCAAATATTTTTAAATAAAAACTTTGGTTTTCTTGGCTCAAATATTTTCAAAATGCCCCTGATTTTGGAGGGTCATTTTCCTCCGCTCTTTCTTGCTTGCAAGAATTTATTTTCGGGTATTTCTCGGGAAGAAAAATAGAGAAGCAAGTGCAAATATTTGAAAGAATTAAATTGCAAAACTCCGCTCAAATTCTTTATAGTTGAAGAAGTCATGTCATCTTCTCTCATTGATTTTAATAGGATGAATTTGAATTTACGGAGAAGGGAAAGTCATTTTATTCCTCTCTTTCAAAAGTTTTTGAAAAGGTTCAAATTTCACTCAAGTTTAATTCACTCAAGCAAACAAACAAACAATTCAATTAATTATATTAACATTCCAAAATTTTGGATGTTACAAACCTACCACACTTAAAATGAATCTCGTCCTCGAGATTCGAAGAGGCTAGCAAGAAAAGGTTAGGGTTGGGGTCTTCTAGCAAATGTCTTGGTCGAAAAGGTCGGGGTGCTAGCACACTTAAAAACAAGGTCATGGTTCCAATAAACTCAGATATTTCCTCCGGAGGGCTGAAAATGTATGTCTCTTCACATATCTTACAATAGCTCCTTCATTAAAGCTCTTCCATCGAAGCATAGAGTTTTCCTCAAAAGCTTGGGTCGGTTCGTCAAAGTTGAAGTTCGTCCGAGACCGGATCTTCTTAGCTGATGGGTCTGTGTCCATTCTAAACAACTATCAAAACACTCATGGTGGTCTACAATTTATGGTTTTCTCCTGCAGAAAACGGGTCAGGTTGAACCTCACCGTATAACCTCGTTTGGCAACGGTTGCCTGAAATGGGGTTCCATCGTCCTACCATTTTATGGTTTTATGGCTTATCGCGTCGACACTCTTCTAAGTTTTTCAAGGCTCTCTGATTTTCCATCAACATATGATAGTTCATGATAGAAGTCTTCGGTATGGGGGCCAATCCATCCCGTACTTGAATCATTACCACATACGTAAATATCGAATCACGTATTCTAACACTTGGGCATTCTCACAAGCATTGCAGAAATTTCTCTTGTTCCCGAACTGAGTTCGTATAAATCCATGGTTTCTGCATGCCAAACAAAACATCTATCGTTACTTCACCACTCTCAGGTTTTTGCGTAACCTCCTACGAAACGTAGGCTGATTGGATCACAGATTCTTCCAAATTTATTCATTTATCAAGGTTACAACGGTTCCTTCTCAAAATCCTGGGCCTGTGGGTTAGGGCCCACTTCAACACTAGTGCAGCTTTAACTCATCCTTGGAGTAACTCTCTTGTTACACCTCCTTAAATCCAGTAGTACTCTGTTTCTTCATACCATCATATCAAAACAAAACTCCAACTTATTTTGTTCAGCTTCCTTCTATGGACCGTCATGAATAACACATTTCTTTCTTCATTGATCTTGTGGCTTTACAGAGTACTATGACCAAAAGAATGCACAAGTTTATCCATAAAATCTCATTATTTTCATATCAATCTTTCATTACATCCTTAATCATTTTCGTAAATCCAAATTCCAAAAAAATACTTTGTTACAAATGCTGCCACCCACATGGTTTGGTATGGTCAGACATTACTTCCAACTTTATTTATTTATCCTCCTCGAGGATTCTTCAGTCCCACTGGAATTGTGCGACATGTGCCTTGAATTCTTCAATCTTCTGTTTCATCGTGGTGGCCTTGAGCTTCTCCTCCATCATCTCAGTATGCACTTCGCTTAGGTATTCCTGAGTATAACGGAGTCTTGCTTCAAGTATTTCTCCGATCTGACGTATGGCTTCCATGGCTGCTTCATGAACAGCGTCGAAGAAAGTTGCTTGTGGCACACGTGAAATGAAAAAGTACTGCCCCATCATTTTGGGCAAACTCCTTTCAAATGGTGGAGGTGTACCTCCACATACCAAAGTTCCACTCCCTTATGCATGAAGGGTAGCCTTTGTAGACTGCATCTCCTTCAAGGTGAATATGCTTCATCATGTCCTTCAGATCTTGGGTAATCATGATCACTTGTCGTGGTCATGATGGTTTCGGACCTTTAAGGAAAGACTCGTAAAGGTCGTCATCTGCAGTTAGAAACCGAAATGATGCTCGAAATTAAGGTACTTATCTCCGGGGCATACATTCATATCATCCAAACAGAACTTCAAACTCAATTTCCAATTTCCTGTTTATGCATCACAACTCACCTTCTTCCATGTTCATCAAGAATATTAATTTCCAAAATATGACAACTCCTTAAAGCTTTTCAGCATGTGACATTACAACTTTATTGAGTCATGAACTATTACAATCTCTGAGAAATCTATTACATAACTCAACTCATTGAGCTCATGAAAATGAAATTGCTTTCTACTACTCCATATCAAAATTCCAACTACTCAACTCCAGCTTTCATCTTGTCGGGACATTTAATAGCATAATGTCCTGCCCCTTGCAGCGAAAACAAATTACTTCCGATATGTCTCGGGCTTCTTTGTGACTATCACGGACTCCTTGGATTCTTGGCTTCTTTTCGGACATTTACTAGCGTAATGACCTAAATCCTTGTATCTGTAACAAGTGATATGACTTAGGTCCTTCTCTGCAAAAGTTGCGTCGTTCTCGGATTGTCTTCTCTTCCTGGATTTTGCTGTAATGCTCAGAGTTTCTATCTCCCGGGGTTCAAACTTCACTTCTGCTGTCGGAAAATATCCCAGATACTCTTTTCTTTCCTTGGTGCAATACTGTGAAAAATGTCCTTCTTCTCCACATGAATAGCAGGCATTGGAGTAAAATCTGTTGAGACCTTCTCCATCCAGGTCTTCAACACTTTCATTCATTACTGGTTCTTCTAGATCTTCCTTGAGGGCTTCTTTCATTCCATCTTCCCGCTTGAATAGTTTGTTGCACCGTGGAGTAAATGTGACACTTTGCCGGTAGTGGGTGGTTCCTTCACACAGGAAGCAAGTCACCTGGCTAGTTGGGCATTCCTCAGTTGGGTGTTTCTCCTCACAATGAGGGCATCCATCTTTGTGTTCCCCCTCGGTGTGTCCTATTCCTCCGCAAATCTTGCAGCACAAGGTTTATTTCTTGGTGTATCATGGTGCTTCCGGATAAGACGTGATCTCAACAGGTCTTCTTGAATTCCTCCCAAGTTCTTACTCCATTAAATCCCTGTATGGCTTGATACATTTTCCACCAGGTTGCAGCACTTTCTGTAAAGTACTGAAGAGCGTAAGATACTTCATTCTTCCTTGAAACCAAATTGCTCCCGAAGTGATTCTCCATGTTCGAATCCATAGCTCGCCTCCGGCTGAGTCTTGATCCAGAGAATATCAGTCCAACTTCATTCATCATCTATGGGGTCCAAAAGTTTTGGGATGAGATATGAGAGAGGTGGGGAGGATACACACAAATACAAACAATAGTTTTTGAAGTAACAAGTTTTACTTGGTGGCTGTCGGAAAACATCAAACAAATGACAGCTCACGAATCGTCGCATCTAACGTAGGTGTATAACAGGGTTTGGTCTCTAAAGGTCAAATTCTTCAGGAACTTCAAATTCTTCTAGTTCTCGGAGTCTTCAATTGTTGCAGCTTCAACTCTCCTAATGCATGGTGGAATCCTCTTTACTCTGAAATGGCCATCAGTTATCCGATATCTAATCCTTCTTGGAGCGTCTTCAGTTGATCCTCCGGGTGATCAAAGTATAAGGGGTATATTCTAACTACTTGAGGTGAGAGGATCTATTTGATGAATTCAGAAAAGATGAGAAGTAAGAGTCTTTTTGTAAATAAAGTTTTTTGAGATATCCTGTCCTAGGGGCTTTCCGATTTCTAGGGTCACGTCCTCAATCAACATGTGCTCGATACCATTTCAGAGCGACCCGACCTCGAGACGGTCAAGCCTCGTGTTCTTGCTGTGCCATCCTCGGATCAAGATCTTTGGCACACACAACATCAATGTATATATCAAAGTGCAATCACATGTATAAATAATGTAAAATGATATATACCTCATAATACTCAGCGGAAACAATCAAACGGGTGTGGAGTCCCATCAACGCCATCGGCAGGTTGAGTGTAGACCGTAACCTCAGTATCATAACTCTTACTCGTCGAGGAAAGTATCGCAACATGATACGTTGCAGCCGTGTAGGTCAAGACATTGAATGTACCGCAAGATCACAATATGAGAAAACAGATGATAAACTATACTATATGCAGATGGCTTTATGGCTCAGATATCGAGTTTTGTTTGCATAAAAGCTAATTTTATTTTACCTACATCAAAGGCATAAATGGAGTCTGTACTATGGAGTTTTCTATCATGACATGGTTCCGCCAACCGATGTCTCATAGCCCAAAATTCATCATATGTTGCCCACAATTAAGTTATCAATCCGTGTTGAGAGTTCCAGATAGATCCAAGTCCAGAGGCTCAAATTGTCCGTAATCGGGACACGGCTAATCGATTAGGTTATAACCCTCTGCAGAGGTTTGTACACTTTACCCGCAAGATTCGATCCTCTCTTTACGCTCTCACACTTCGAATGTTTGAGAACAAGATGACCAAACATGGTCTTCCAAAGAGTTCCTCGACCACCGTCCGTACTCAACCCATCCTACCGTAGTTCTACATCTGCTAGTACCGTCCCAGCCAGAGTCACAACTAAGGTCAACCAAGCCAGAGCCCATAATGACTTGCGGTTGCACGGTAAGCTTCCGGCATGAAGTATTCTTCCGTCTCTTTGAGTCTGGGTGAAGCTTTCCGCAAGATGTCATGGCGCTTCTCCATGCATCCCGCCAACCACTGGGTTCTCCAGGTGCCCGTCAACCGCCCTTCACCCAAAGAGTGTGTATTGAAATCTGTCTCGAGTCTTGAAGTCTTGAGGTCTTGAAGATGCAGTCCTTGCAGATTCCATCATGGAGTTGTCGTCATTGACGAGAATCCTCCATTCTCACACCACTCCCGAGCACTCATACCAAACCCCGTCTACTATAGCGTAGCATTAAAATAAAATATCGTCCCGGCTTGGTAACAGGGGAAGGGTTCCTACCTCATGCATACTACTCAACTACAAGGATTCAATAACACTCTTGAGGGGTGGTTGCAAAGATGTCACTAAATGCAATAAAACATAGGTATGAAAGCATGGTCAAAGTGAACTTGCTGGTGATGTTGACGAAGAAGAATTATCGTTCTCAAGAAATAACTTGATAGACTACTCGTCACTCTATGATGAAATCTATATAACAAACATATCATTCACATAAGCACTCACACTAACAATCAAAACAAAAGAGAGAGCGAATAAGAATCCAAGGAACTTCAAATAAAACTAGGAGTCTTCTTCTACAACATTCACAAAAATAGTTTTGTCTAACGGAAAATAAAACACTAAAATAACAGAGAATAAAATATAAATTTAGTTAAGACAAAAAAAATAAAGTATTTTTTTCATAAAGCTATTTTGAAAGTATTTTCAATTGGGAGTTAAAACAGTAGAGAAATCCTTTGCAAGTTATTAGCGAACTTGAATTGATTTCACGATAACAAAATAAAAATAAATATAAAAACTTGTTGAACACCTACTGTTTAACTAATAGAAACCAAACATAAACTTTCTGAAATATAAAATAAAATAATTTAAAAACAACTATAGAAAAGAAGTAGCTATAATTCAATAGAACTAAAACAGAATTTGTTTTACATGAAACAATAAGCTAAAATACTCAAACAATTTTGAAGTTTTTACCACTGGTAAATATGATCACTAGTGATCAGTA
This sequence comes from Aegilops longissima, assembly GCA_021605205.1. NCBI lineage: Eukaryota > Viridiplantae > Streptophyta > Magnoliopsida > Poales > Poaceae > Aegilops > Aegilops longissima. The sequence goes on from CM038680.1 coordinate 281,270,995, forward strand.
GAAAAAGAATCAAATAAAATCTATTTTAAACTCCCGAATAAGCAAAACAAGCTTTAATTCAAATCTGATCTAACTCAATTTTTATAAATCCAAACATAGACAAATTATATATTTTGGAAACTACAAGAAAATTGTGATCTAACGCAAAAAGAATCAGCATTATTGGACTTCTAGATCAAAAGTTATAAGCTAAACAAGAACGGAACTAAATCTGTTACGGGAATAAATCTGAAAACGAAAACGGAGTTACCTGTACGTGAGGCAGAGATGGCAGGAAGGAGACGGCGATGTGGAGGGCTGCTCCGGCGAGGGGGCGAGGTCGCCGGCGAGGGTGGGGTGGCGGAGGAGGGGTCGGCGCTTGGGAGGTGGCGCTGGGCGATGGGAGGTTCGGGAGAGCTCTGGTGAGCGTTCTAGGCAGGAAAAGGAGGACGGTGGCGAGAAGGCTACGGGCAGGAGGCGTGGTGATGGGAAAAATGGAACGAGGAGAGGGAGGGGGTTTTATAGGCGGTCTCGGGAGGCGCTGGGATGGAAAGACGAGGGAGATCGGGAAGGTGGAGTTTCCTGCCTCCATGGATATGGAAAGCTTATGTAACGTGAGAGGAAACAGAAGAAGGAGATGATCTCTTGTTGGGCTAGAATAGGAAAGTGCTTAATGGGCCAGGTTTTTCCTAATAAAAACGGTTCCATTCCTATTTTTAAAATTAGGAAACTAAAACAATAAAAAGGGAAATCAAATCAATTCGGAATAAAGTGTTTTTATATACTAAAATTATCAGAAAAATAAAATGTAGATGATGAGCATTATTCCACGGCCAAAATAAAACTTAAAAAATGTTTTCAGAAAATCCCTAAAGGCTTTATTTCTTTTTGCAAATATTTTTAAATAAAACTTTGGTTTTCTTGGCTCAAATATTTTCAAAATGCCCCTGATTTTGGAGGGTCATTTTCCTCCGCTCTTTCTTGCTTGCAAGAATTTATTTTCGGGTATTTCTCGGGAAGAAAAATAGAGAAGCAAGTGCAAATATTTGAAAGAATTAAATTGCAAAACTCCGCTCAAATTCTTTATAGTTGAAGAAGTCATGTCATCTTCTCTCATTGATTTTAATAGGATGAATTTGAATTTACGGAGAAGGGAAAGTCATTTTATTCCTCTCTTTCAAAAGTTTTTGAAAAGGTTCAAATTTCACTCAAGTTTAATTCACTCAAGCAAACAAACAAACAATTCAATTAATTATATTAACATTCCAAAATTTTGGATGTTACAAACCTACCACACTTAAAATGAATCTCGTCCTCGAGATTCGAAGAGGCTAGCAAGAAAAGGTTAGGGGTTGGGGTCTTCTAGCAAATGTCTTGGTCAGAAAGGTCAGGGGTGCTAGCACACTTAAAAACAAGGTCATGGTTCCAATAAACTCAGATATTTCCTCCGGAGGGCTGACAATGTATGTCTCTTCACATATCTTACAATAGCTCCTTCATTAAAGCTCTTCATCGAAAGCATAGAGTTTTCCTCAAAAGCTTGGGTCGGTTCGTCAAAGTTGAAGTTCGTCCGAGACTGGATCTTCTTAGCTGATGGGTCTGTGTCCATTCTAAACAACTATCGAAACACTCATGGTGGTCTACAATTTATGGTTTTCTCCTGCAGAAAACGGGTCTGGGTTGAACCTCACCATATAACCTACGTTTGGCAACGGTTGCCTGAAATGGGGTTCCATCGTCCTACCATTTTATGGTTTTATGGCTTATCGCGTCGACACTCTTCTAAGTTTTTCAAGGCTCTCTGATTTTCCATCAACATATGATAGTTCATGATAGAAGTCTTCGGTATGGGGGCCAATCCATCCCGTACTTGAATCATTACCACATACGTAAATATCGAATCACGTATTCTAACACTTGGGCATTCTCACAAGCATTGCAGAAATTTCTCTTGTTCCCGAACTGAGTTCGTATAAATCCATGGTTTCTGCATGCCAAACAAAACATCTATCGTTACTTCACCACTCTCAGGTTTTTGCGTAACCTCCTACGAAACGTAGGCTGATTGGATCACAGATTCTTCCAAATTTATTCCTTTATCAAGGTTACAACGGTTCCTTCTCAAAATCCTGGGGCCTGTGGGTTATGGCCCACTTCAACACTAGTGCAGCTTTAACTCATCCTTGGAGTAACTCTCTTGTTACACCTCCTTAAATCCAGTAGTACTCTGTTTCTTCATACCATCATATCCAAAACAAAACTCCAACTTATTTTGTTCAGCTTCCTTCTATGGACCGTCATGAATAACACATTTCTTTCTTCATTGATCTTGTGGCTTTACAGAGTACTATGACCAAAAGAATGCACAAGTTTATCCATAAAATCTCATTATTTTCATATCAATCTTTCATTACATCCTTAATCATTTTCGTAAATCCAAATTCCAAAAAAATACTTTGTTACAAATGCTGCCACCCACATGGTTTGGTATGGTCAGACATTACTTCCAACTTTATTTATTTATCCTCCTCGAGGATTCTTCAGTCCCACTGGAATTGTGCGACATGTGCCTTGAATTCTTCAATCTTCTGTTTCATCGTGGTGGCCTTGAGCTTCTCCTCCATCATCTCAGTATGCACTTCGCTTAGGTATTCCTGAGTATAACGGAGTCTTGCTTCAAGTATTTCTCCGATCTGACGTATGGCTTCCATGGCTGCTTCATGAACAGCGTCGAAGAAAGTTGCTTGTGGCACACGTGAAATGAAAAAGTACTGTCCCATCATTTTTGGGCAAACTCCTTTCAAATGGTGGAGGTGTACCTCCACATACCAAAGTTCCACTCCCTTATGCATGAAGGGGTAGCCTTTGTAGACTGCATCTCCTTCAAGGTGAATATGCTTCATCATGTCCTTCAGGATCTTCGGGTAATCATGATCACTTGTCAGGGTCATGATGGTTTCCGGACCTTTAAGGAAAGACTCGTAAAGGGTCGTCATCTGCAGTTGTGAAACCGAAATGATGCTCAGAATTAAGGTACTTATCTCCTGGGGCATACATTCATATCATCCAAACAGAACTTCAAACTCAATTTCCAATTTCCTGTTTATGCATCACAACTCACCTTCTTCCATGTTCATCAAGAATATTAATTTCCAAAATATGACAACTCCTTAAAGCTTTTCAGCATGTGACATTACAACTTTATTGAGTCATGAACTATTACAATCTCTGAGAAATCTATTACATAACTCAACTCATTGAGCTCATGAAAATGAAATTGCTTTCTACTACTCCATATCAAAATTCCAACTACTCAACTCCAGCTTTCATCTTGTCGGGACATTTAATAGCATAATGTCCTGCCCCCTTGCAGCGAAAACAAATTACTTCCGACATGTCTCGGGGCTTCTTTGTGACTATGCGGACTCCTTGGATTCTTGGCTTCTTTTCTGGACATTTACTAGCGTAATGACCTAAATCCTTGTATCTGTAACAAGTGATATGACTTAGGTCCTTCTCTGCAAAAGTTGCGCCGTTCTCGGATTGTCTTCTCTTCCGGTTTTTGCTGTAATGCTCGAGTTTCTATCTCCGGGTTCAAACTTCACTTCTTTGTCGGAAAATATCCCGATACTCTTTTCTTTCCTTGGTGCAATACTATGAAAATGTCCTTCTTCTCCACATGAATAGCGTGCATTGAGTAAAATCTGTTGAGACCTTCTCCATCCAGGTCTTCAACACTTTCATTCATTACTGGTTCTTCTAGATCTTCCTTGAGGGCTTCTTTCATTCCATCTTCCTGCTTCGGAATAGTTTGTTGCACCGTGGAGTAAATGTGACACTGCATCGGGTAGTGGGTGGTTCCTTCACACATGAAGCAAGTCACCTGGCTAGTTGTGCATTCCTCAGCTGGGTGTTTCTCCTCACAATGAGGGCATCCATCTTTGTGTTCCCCCTCGGTGTGTCCTATTCCTCCGCAAATCTTGCAGGCACAAGGTTTATTTCTTGGTGTATCATGGTGCTTCCGGATAAGACGTGATCTCAACAGGGTCTTCTTGAATTCCTCCCAAGTTCTTACTCCATTAAATCCCTGTATGGCTTGATACATTTTCCACCAGGTTGCAGCACTTACTGTAAAGTACTGAAGAGCGTAAGATACTTCATTCTTCCTTGAAACCAAATTGCTCCCGAAGTGATTCTCCATGTTCTGAATCCATAGCTCTGCCTCCGGCTGAGTCTTCGGTCCAGAGAATATCAGTCCAACTTCATTCATCATCTATGGGGTCCAAAAGTTTTGGGATGAGATATGAGAGAGGTGGGGAGGGATATACACACAATACAAACAATAGTTTTTGAAGTAACAAGTTTTACTTGGTGGCTGTCGGAAAACATCAAACAAATGACAGCTCACGAATCGTCGCATCTAACGTAGGTGTATAACAGGGTTTGGTCTCTAAAGGTCAAATTCTTCAGAACTTCAAATTCTTCTAGTTCTCGAGTCTTCAATTGTTGCAGCTTCAACTCTCCTAATGCATGGTGGAATCCTCTTTACTCTGAAATGGCCATCGCTTATCCGATATCTAATCCTTCTTGGGCGTCTTGATTGATCCTCCGGTGATCAAAGTATAAGGGTATATTCTAACTACTTGAGGTGAGAGGATCTATTTGATGAATTCAGAAAAGATGAGAAGTAAGAGTCTTTTGTAAATAAAGTTTTTGAGATATCCTGTCCTAGGGCTTTCCGATTTCTAGGGTCACGTCCTCACCAACATGTGCTCGATACCATTTCAGAGCGACCCGACCTCGACGGTCAAGCCTCGTGTTCTTTGTGCCATCCTCGATCAAGATCTTTGCACACACAAAGACATCAATGTATATATCAAAGTGCAATCACATGTATAAATAATGTAAAATGATATATACCTCATAATACTCAGCGGAAACAATCAAACGGGTGTGGAGTCCCATCAACGCCATCGGCAGGTTGAGTGTAGACCGTAACCTCAGATCATAACTCTTACTCGTCGAGGAAAGTATCGCAACATGATACGTTGCAGCCGTGTAGGTCAAGACATTGAATGTACCGCAAGATCACAATATGAGAAAACAGATGATAAACTATACTATATGCAGTATGGCTTTATGGCTCAGATCGAGTTTTGTTTGCATAAAAGCTGATTTTATTTTACCTACATCAAAGGCATAAATGGAGTCTGTACTATGGAGTTTTCTATCATGACATGGTTCCGCCAACCGATGTCTCATAGCCCAAAATTCATCATATGTTGCCCACAATTAAGTTATCAATCCGTGTTGAGAGTTCCGAGATAGATCCAAGTCCAGAGGCTCAAATTGTCCGTAATCGGGACACGGCTAATCGATTAGGTTATAACCCTCTGCAGAGGTTTGTACACTTTACCCGCAAGATTCGATCCTCTCTTTACGTTCTCGCACTTCGAATGTTTGAGAACAAGATGACCAAACATGATCTTCCAAAGAGTTCCTCGACCACCGTCCGTACTCAACCCATCCTACCTAGTTCTACATCTGCTAGTACCGTCCCAGCCAGAGTCACAACTAAGGTCAACCAAGCCAGAGCCCATAATGACTTGCGGTTGCAGAGGTAAGCTTCCGGGCATGAAGTATTCTTCCGTCTCTTTGAGTCTGGGTGAAGCTTTCCGCAAGATGTCATGGCGCTTCTCCATGCATCCCGCCAACCACTGGGTTCTCTAGGGTGCCCGTCAACCGCCCTTCACCCAAAGAGTGTGTATTGAAATCTGTCTCGAGTCTTGAAGTCTTGAGGTCTTGAAGATGCAGTCCTTGCAGATTCCATCATGGAGTTGTCGCCATTGACGAGAATCCTCCATTCTCACACCACTCCGAGCACTCATACCAAACCCCGTCTACTATAGCGTAGCATTAAAATAAAATATCGTCCGGGCTTGGTAACAGGGGAAGGGTTCCTACCTCATGCATACTACTCAACTACAAGGATTCAATAACACTACCGAGGGGTGGTTGCAAAGATGTCACTAAATGCAATAAAACATAGGTATGAAAGCATGGTCAAAGTGAACTTGCTCGGTGATGTTGACGAAGAAGAATTATCGTTCTCAAGAAATAACTTGATAGACTACTCGTCACTCTCGATGAAATCTATATAACAAACATATCATTCACATAAGCACTCACACTAACAATCAAAACAAAAGAGAGAGCGAATAAGAATCAAGGAACTTCAAATAAAACTAGGAGTCTTCTTCACAACATTCACAAAAATAGTTTTGTCTAACGGAAAATAAAACACTAAAATAACAGAGAATAAAATATAAATTTGGTTAAGACAAAAAAAAAAAAGTATTATTTTTCATAAAGCTATTTTGAAAGTATTTTCAATTGGGAGTTAAAACAGTAGAGAAATCCTTTGCAAGTTATTAGCGAACTTGAATTGATTTCACGATAACAAAATAAAATAAATATAAAAACTTGTTGAACACCTACTGTTTAACTAATAGAAACCAAACATAAACTTTCTGAAATATAAAATAAAATAATTTAAAAACAACTATAGAAAAGAAGTAGCTATAATTGAATATAACTAAAACAAAATTTGTTTTACATGAAACAATAAGCTAAAATACTCAAACAATTTTGAAGTTTTTACCACTGGTAAATATGATCACTAGTGATCAGTAGAAAAAGAATCAAATAAAAATCTATTTTAAACTCCCGGAATAAGCAAAACAAGCTTTAATTCAAATCTGATCTAACTCAATTTTATAAATCCAAACATAGACAAATTATATATTTTTGTAAACTACAAGAAAATTGTGATCTAACGCAAAAAGAATCAGCATTATTGGACTTCTAGATCAAAAGTTATAAGCTAAACAAGAACGGAACTAAATCTGTTACGGGAATAAATCTGAAAACGAAAACGGAGTTACCTGTACGTGAGGCAGAGATGGCAGGAAGGAGACGGCGATGTGGAGGGCTGCTCGGCGGGGGCGAGGTCGCCAAGCGGGTGGGGATGGCGGAGGAGGGGTCGGCGCTGGGGAGGTGGCGCTGGGCGATGGGAGGTTCCAGAGAGCTCCCGTGAGCGTTCTAGGCAGGAAAAGGAGGACGGTGGCGAGAAGGCTACGGGCAGGGAGGCGTGGTGATGGGAAAATGGAACGAGGAGAGGAGGGGTTTTATAGGCGGTCTCGGAAGCGCTGGGATGGAAAGACGAGGAGATCGGGAAGGTGGAGTTTCCTGCCTCCATGGATATGGAAAGCTTATGTAACGTGAGAGGAAACAGAGGAAGGAGATGATCTCTTGTTGGGCTAGAATAGGAAAGTGCTTAATGGGCCAGGTTTTTCCTAATAAAAACGATTCCATTCCTATTTTTAAAATTAGGAAACTAAAACAATAAAAGGAAATCAAATCAATTCGAATAAAGTGTTTTTATATACTAAAATTATCAGAAAAATAAAATGTAGATGATGAGCATTATTCCACGGCCAAAATAAAACTTAAAAAATGTTTTCAGAAAATCCTAAAGGCTTTATTTCTTTTGCAAATATTTTTAAATAAAAACTTTGGTTTTCTTGGCTCAATATTTTCAAAATGCCCCTGATTTTGGAGGGTCATTTTCCTCCGCTCTTTCTTGCTTGCAAGAATTTATTTTCGGGGTATTTCTCGGGAAGAAAATAGAGAAGCAAGTGCAAATATTTGAAAGAATTAAATTGCAAAACTCCGCTCAAATTATTTATAGTTGAAGAAGTCATGTCATCTTCTCTCATTGATTTTAATAGGATGAATTTGAATTTACCGGAGAAGGGGAAAGTCATTTTATTCCCTCTCTTTCAAAAGTTTTTGAAAAGGTTCAAATTTCACTCAAGTTTAATTCACTCAAGCAAACAAACAAACAATTCAATTAATTATATTAACATTCCAAAATTTGGGATGTTACAACTATCTTATCTGGAAGATTAACTCCCACTTGATTCAAGCGATTGTAGTACCCAGACATTCTGAGCACATGCTCACTAGCTAAGCTATTCTCCTCCATCTTGTAGGCAAAGTACTTGTCAGAGGTCTCATACCTCTTAACACGGGCATGAATATGAAATATCATTTTCAGCTCTTGGAACATCTCATATGCTCCATGGCATTCAAAACATTTTTGAAGTCCCGATTCTAAGCCGTAAAGCATGGTGCACTAAACTACCAAGTAGTCATCATATCGATCTTGTCAAACGTTTGTAACGTCTGCATTTGCTCCTGCAATAGGTCTGTCACCTAGCGGTGCATCAAGGACATAATTCTTCTGTGCAGCAATGAGGATAATCCTCGGATCACGGACCCAGACCGCATCATTGCTACTATCATCTTTCAACTTAGTTTTCTCTAGGAACATATCAAAAATAAAACAGGGGAGCTATACGCGAGCTATTGATCTACAACATAGATATGCAAATACTATCAGTACTAAGTTCATGATAAATTAAGTTCAGTTAATCATATTACTTAAGAACTCCCACTTAGATAGACATCGCTCAAGTCATCTAAATGATCACGTGATCCATATCCACTAAACCATGTCCGATCATCACGTGAGATGGAGAGTTTTCAATGGTGAACATCTCTATGTTGATCATATCTACTATATGATTCACGTTCGACCTTTCGGTCTCAAGTGTTCCGAGGCCATGTCTGTACATGCTAGTCTCGTCAAGTTTAACCCAAGTATTCCGCATGTGCAAAACTGTCTTGCACCCATTGTATGTGAACGTAGAGCTTATCACACCTAATCATCACGTGGTGTCTCAGCACGATGAACTTTCTCAATGGTGCATACTCAGGGAGAACACTTATACCTTGGAATTTTAGTAAGCGATCATCTTATAATGCTACCGTCGTACTAAGCAAAATAAGATACATAAAAGATAAACATCACATGCAATCAAAATATGTGACATGATATGGCCATCATCATCTTCAGCCTTTGACTCCATCTCCAAAGGACCCTCATGATCTCCATAGTCACCAGCTTGACACCTTGATCTCCATTGCAGCGTCGTGGTAGTCTCGCCAACTATTGCTTCTACAACTTTCGCTAACGCATAATGATAAAGTAAAGCAATTACATGGTGTTTGCATTTCATACAATAAAGTGACGACCATAAGGCTCCTGTGAGTTGCCGATAACTTCTACAAAACATGATCATCTCATACAATAACGTATATCACATCATGTCTTGACCATATCACATCACAACATGCCCTGCAAAAACAAGTTAGGCGTCCTCTACTTTGTTTCTGCAAGTTTTACGTGGCTGCTACGGACTTCTAGCAAGAACCGTTCTTACCTACGCATCAAAACCATAATGGTGATTTATCAAGTTTGTTGTTTTAACGTTCAACAAGGACCGGCCGCAGTCAAATTCTATTCAACTAAAGTTGGAGAAACAGACACCCGCCAGCCACCTTTATGCAAAACTAGTTGAATGTATATCGGTGGAACCGGTCTCATGAATGGTCATGTAAGGTTGGTCCGTGCCGCTTCATCCAACAATACTGCCGGATCAAAATAAGACATTGGTGGTAAGCAGTATCATGATCACCGCCCACGACTCTTTGTGTTCTACTCATGCATATCATCTACGCATAGACCTCGCTCGGATGCCACTGTAGGGGAACGTAGCATGCAATTTCAAAAAAATTCCTACGATCACGCAAGATATATCTAGGAGATGCATAGCAACGAGAGGGGAGAGTGTGTCCACGTACCCTCATAGACCGAAAGCGGAAGCATTAGTTTAACGCGGTTGATGTAGTCAAATGTCTTCTCGATTCAACCGATCAAGTACCGAACTTACAGCACCTCTGGGTTCTGCACACGTTCAGCTTGATGACGTCCCTCAAACTCTTGATCCAGCAAAGTGTCGAGGGAGAGTTTCGTCAGCACGACGGCGTGGTGACGGTGATGGTGAAGTGATCCGCGCAGGGCTTCGCCTAAGCACTACGACAATATGACCAGAGGCGTAAACTATGGAGGGGGCCGCCGCACACGGCTAGGAATCAATGTTGTGTGTTCTAGCGGCGCCCCTCTGATATAGATAGGTTGGAGGGGAGAAGAGGCAGCCAAGGGGGCGCCCCAAGTAGGAGGAATCCTACTTGGGTGCCTCCCAATTCGGCCTCCCCCTTCCATATCCATCCGGAGGGGGAAGGAAGGAGGAGGGAGGAGAGAAGGAAGGGGGAAGCCGAATCCCTCCCCTTCCTTTCCCTCTTCTTCTCTTTCCTCCCCCTATTTTGGCCTAAATGGGGCGCACCAGCCCCCTAGGGGCTGGTCTGTCCCCTTCACCCATTAGGCCCACGTAGTTGCCGGGGGGATGCCCGGAACCCCTTCCGTTGACCCGATATGTATCCGGTACCCAAGAACACTTCTGGTGTCCGAATATCATCGTCCTATATATGAATCTTTACCTATCGACCATTTCGTGACTCCTGGTCATGTCCGTGATCTCATTCGGGACTCCGAACAACATTCGGTCACCAAATCACATAACTCATATAATACAAGATTATCATCGAACGTTAAGCGTGCGGACCCTACGTGTTCGAGAACTATGTAGACATGACCGAGACACCTCTCCAGTCAATAACCAACAACGAAACCTGATGCTCATATTGGTTCCCACATATTCTACGAAGATCTTTATTGGTCGTACCGTAATGACAACATACGTTATTCCCTTTGTCAACGGTATGTTACTTGCCCGAGATTTGGTCGTCGGTATCTTCATACCTAGTTCAATCTCGTTACCGGCAAGTCTGTTTACTCGTTTTGTAATACATAATCCTGCAACTAACTCATTAGTCACATTGCTTGCAAGGCTTATTATGATGTGCATTACCGAGAGGGCCCTGAGATGCCTCTCCGATGCGCAGAGTGACAAATCATAATCTCGATCTATGCCAACAGAACAAACACCTTCGGAGATACTTGTAGAGCATATTTATAATCACCCAATTACGTTGTGACATTTGATAGCGCACAAGGTATTCCTCCGGTATCCAGGAGTTGCATAATCTCATAGTCAAAGGAATATGTATATGGCATGAAGAAAGCAATTGCAATAAAACTTAACGATCATTATGCTAAGCTAACAGATGGGTCTTATCCATCACATCATTCTCCTAATGATGTGGTCCCATTCATAAAATGACAACACATGCCTATGGTTAGGAATCTTAACCATCTTTGATTAACGAGCTAGTCTAGTAGAGGCTTACTAGGGACACTGTGTTTTGTCTATGTATCCACACATGTATCAAGTTTCTGGTCAATACAATTCTAGCATGAATAATAAACATTTATAATGATATAATGAAATATAAATAACAACTTTATTACTGCCTCTATTGCATATTTCCTTCACCACGGCTACCATGGGGGACTTTAACGAAATTCTATTCTCACATGAGAAGGAAGGAGGGCCCCCTAGGCTGATGGAGATGATGCAACAGTTCCATGATGCATTAGTGGATTGTGAACCGGAAGACATTGACTTCTCCGGCGATCAGTTTATGTGGCACAAAAGGAGATTGAGAGAAAGGTTGCACAAAGGTGTTTGTAATGGGGAACTCTATGGTCTGTTCCCAAATGCTAAAGTGATCAACGTTGAACACAGCAAATCGGACCTTGGACCGATTGATCGAGGCAAAGGTGTCCCGTCTTTCGATGAGAAGGTGATAATCGTTTTGGAGGAGTAGACTTTGACGATCCGACTACGAACATGCGAGGATGTCGCGCCTTAGCAATCATTAAACCAACTCCGAGAGGTTATTGACCACGTCGGAGCACGATCAACCTGACCACGTGGTTCTATTTGTTGCAAGAAAACGAAGACCAAGCAAGAAACTAAGATTGCAATCTGGATATTACGAATATAAGATGAAAGCTTTATTGATCAAGGTGGGATTCTGTGACGTCTTGGTCTGGTCGTTGAACACAAACGAAGTATGCGAAGTTGTAGCTATGGCAAAATTTTAAACTAAACAAAACTCAAAGTCTAAACGACACCCTAAGGGTTGTATATATGGAGGAAGAGGGGGGGGGGGGAATTTCGTGATCCCTTGGAGGAGGGGTCCAAACCAACCCTAACTCTGTTTCCCCATACATACAGACTCTAAAAACTGCCTATAGTGAAATATTTTGAAATTACATGGGCCTGGCCCAATAATAAGGTGACGCGGCACCTATAATAGCCTCCAGGCGAAATTTATGAAGTGGCATCTTGTATATTACGTCCAAGCCTTGATGCACTCATTATGGTGGCTTTAAAGTCCTAAAATCATCACTTCTAACTCCGTTCTTATTCCCCTTGCGCATGTCATAATCTCCATGCTTGATCTCGCTCCAATATTCATCCTTCTAGTCCAAACTCGGCCCTTCATTTGTAAGCAAGATAAATGTATCCAATTTAGGCAGCATCATATTCTCACGAACATTAGAATCATTGCCAAGAAACGAAAGTACCTGGTAATTTAATTGGTGTGCGTGAGCTCTAGTAATTGGTCCAGTATGTATAGCAGCAGGAGATGTGGGTGTAACAATGGTATTGATGTCCTCGTGATCCTCCCCTTCTTGAAAGGAAGTCGTCTTCGATATAAGCTCATCTTCCTCACCCAAATAAGTCTTTAAATCTGCAATTTTAAAAGTGGGACTAACCCCAAAATCTATAGGCAGCTCAATTTTATATGCATTGTCATTTGTTTTCTCTAACACCTTAAAAGGACCATCAGCACGTGACATTAGCTTCGATTTGCGTAAATCAGGAAACCTATCCTTACACAAATGTAACCAAACAAGAACTCCAGGTGCAAAGACAACATGCTTTCTACCTTTATCTCCAGTAAGTTTATATTTAGCATTCATACGCTCAATGTTTTCCTTAGTTAACTCATGCATTTTAAAGATCAATTCAGCAGATTGTTTAGCATCAGAAATAGCCTTCTTCCAAGATAGAAGAGGCAACAAATTAATAGGTGCACGAGGTAGGAAACCATACACAATTTCAAAAGGGCACATCTTAGTAGTAGAATGCAGCGAATGATTATAAGCAAATTCAATACGAGGCAAGCATTCTTCCCATATTTTCTTGTTATTCTTCAAAACAACCCTAAGCATAGTAGACAATGTTCTATTGGCTACTTCAGTTTGTCCATCAGTTTGGGGTGACAAGTAGTACTAAAAAGCAGTTTAGTCCCCAACTTAGTCCATAAACATCTCCAAAAGTGGCTAAGAAATTTAGTATCATGATCTGAAACAATAGTATTTGGCACACCATGCAAGCGAATAACTTCACGAAAGAACAAATCAACAACATTAGCAGCATCATTGCTTTTATGACATGGTATGAAGTGTGCCATTTTGGAAAATCTATCCACGACAACAAATATGCTATCACTCCCCTTCTTTGTTAGAGGTAATCCTAAAACAAAATCCATAAATATATCCTCCCATGGAACACTAGGTAGAGGCAAAGGCATATATAATCCATGAGGATTGAGTCGTGACTTAGCTTTTAGACATGTAGTGCAGCGAGCAACAAAACGCTCAACATCCCGTCTCATCTTTGGCCAAATGAAATGTGTAGCAAGTACATCCTTCGTCTTCTTCACGCCAAAGTGTCCCATTAGTCCCCCTCCACGCGCCTCCTGTAACAACAAAAGAAGAACAGAGCTAGTTGGAATGCATAGCTTGTTAGCATGAAACACAAATCCATCATGAACGATGAACTTGTTCCATGTTCTTCCTTCTTTATAATTCTGCAATACATCTTTAAATTCATCATCATGCACATATTGATCTTTGGTGGTCTCCAAACCAAATATTTTAAAGTCAAGGTGTGAAAGCATAATAAAGCGACTAGACAGTGCATCGGCAATAACATTTCCTTTACCCTTCTTGTGTTTTATGACATAAGGAAAAGTCTCAATGAATTCAACCCATTTAGCATGTCTACAGTTCAGTTTTGCTTGACATTTAATATGTTTAAAGATTCATGATCAGAATGTATAACAAATTCTTTGGGCCATAAATAGGGTTGCCATGTTTCTAAAGTCCGAAGTCCGAACAAGGGCATATAATTCCTTATCATAAGTAGAATAGTTCAGACTAGGCCCACTCAATTTTTCAGAGAAATATGCAACAGGTTTACCATCTTGTAATAACACATATCCTAATCCAATTCCACTAGCATCGCATTCAAGCTCAAAAGTCTTATTAAAATCAGGAAGTTGGAGTAAAGGAGCATGTGTCAATTTATCTTTCAATACCGTTAAGGCTTCTTCCTGTGCGGTACCCCAAACAAAAGGCACATCCTTCTTTGTAAGCTCATTGAGAGATGCAGCAATGGTGCTGAAATCTCTCACAAAACGCCTATAGAAACCAGCGAGTCCAAGAAAACTCCTCACTTCTGTGACCATTTTGGGCTACGACTAACTCGCAATAGCTTCAATCTTGGCTTTATCAACTTCAATTCCCTGTGGAGTAACAACATAGCCAAGAAAATATACTCGGTCCGTGCAAAAGGTGCACTTCCCAAGGTTCCCAAAAAAACATGCATCACATAGAGAAATAAAAACAACACATAAATGTTCCTCAAAAGATCTGCTATAAATCAACATATCATCAAAGTAAACTACCACAAATTGTCCAATGAAAGCATGTAAAACTTCGTTCATTAATCTCATAAAGTACTTGGTGCATTAGTTAACCCAAAAGGCATGACTAACCACTCATATAATCCAAACTTATTTTTTGTTGTTTTCCATTCATCTGCCAGTTTCATACGAATTTGATGGTATCCACTACGCAAATCAACTTTGGAAAATATTCTAGAGCCACTCAATTAATCAAGCATACCATCTAACCTAGGAATAGGATGACGATAACGAATAGTAATGCTATTAATGGCTCTACAATCAACATGCATACGTGACGTACCATCCTTTTTGGCGCTAGAATAATAGGAACATCACTAGGACTAAGGGATTTGCATATATAACCTTTGTCGAGCAGCTCCTATACTTGACGCATAATCTCCTTCGTCTCTTCTATATTGGTAAGGTATGATGCACGGTTGGGTAACGATGCACCGGGAATTAAGTCAATCTGATGCTCAATCCCTTGAATAGGTGGTAATCCCGGTGGCACGTCTTGTGGGAAGACGTCAGCGAACTCCTGCAAGATGTTAGTGAAAGCGGGAGGCAAAAAGGAAGGCACGTCCTTGAATGAAAGTAATGCCTTTTTGCACAAAAAAGCATAGCAAACAGATTTGTTGAAATCTAGATCATTAATATCAGATTTGGTCGCACGTAAACATCCGCTTTTTAATTTAATTTCAGATGCAACACTAGATGATGGTTTGTTATTAGGTTTCATTTGTTGCTCAAATTCTTTTGCCACAATCTGATTTTCACTCTTATTTTACTCCTGTTTTGCTTTACTAGCTCTATGAATATCATCCTTCAATATGGAATCAGGAGACATAGGAAGCAAAGTAATATGTTTATCCTTATGAACAAGAGTATACTGATTGTTCTTACCATGGTGTACAATTTTTTTTATTAAATTGCCATAGTCTACCAAGTAATAAGGAACATGCTTGCATGGGTACCACATCACAATCAACAAAATCAGTATATGTAGTGATACTAAAATGCACATGAACAATACGCGTTACCTTAACCTAGCTGCTATTGTTAAACCATTGGATGTAGTAAGGCTGCGGATGTGGTCTGGTGGTGAGAGACAACTTCTCCGCCATCACCATGCTAGCCAAATTGTTGCAACTCCCTCCATCAATGAGGACGCAGACAAAAGGTTCTTTCACAACTCCCTTTGTATAGTACAGATTGAGCCTCTGATTTTTCTCAACTTGTGTTACCTGCACACTCAAAACACGTTGAGCAAGCTACTCTCATACCTATCAGCATCTTCAGCTGACATATATTGCATCTCATGTTCAGATTCAGCTCCACCGTGTTCTTTACTTTCAATAAGAGCCAAAGTCTCCTCATCATAGTCACTAGCGGACTCATACCCACCATCCTCAGTAACAATCATCACACATGGAGATGGAAATTTGCTTGCATAATGACCTCCACCCTTGCAACGACGACATATAACCTCATGTGTTTGCCATGTTGATGCCATGGATGAAGAAGAGCTCTATGCGGGACCACAAGGTGTGCTCTTGTCGGAAGGTGGTGGTGGTGCCTATTTTCTTGTATCTCGGATGGAGTTGGCGGATGATGTAGGTGGAGCTGCAGCAGGACATGTGGAAGTAGAGGATGTACGTGGTGTCCATGATGAAGATCGACCTATAGAAAAATTAGTTTGCGCCAGTGCTTGTCGATCCTGCACTTCACGTTCAGCTTTATAAGCAAGAAGGAATAAATAGGTGATATTACTATAGTCCTTATACTCTAGAATGGTCCGAATCTCTTTATTTAATCCACCCATAAAACATGCAAGCATAGCTTCATTATCCTCAACAATACCACATCTAATCATGCCAGTTTGTAATTCGTGATAATATTCCTCTACATAATTCTTTTCTTGTATTAAATGTTGCAATTTTTTGAGTAATTAATGTTGATAATATGGTGGAACCCAACGAGTACGCATAGAAATTTTTGAAGAAGCCCAAGTAGTAGGGATTTTATCATGATATAATCTACAATGTTCAGACCACCAAACAGAAGCAAAACTAGTGAATTCAAAAGAAGCAGCAACAACACGTCTATCGTCAGGATATTGTAAGCATGTGAATCGTTCTTCAGTTTCTAACTCCCAAGTAAGATATACATCAGCAATGTATCTACCGTCAAGCGGTGGAATATTCAATTTCAGTTTAGGAATATGGTCATAATCTCATACCTGATGTGGCGGTGCAGCCCTACCGTTATGAATATATGCATGAGGACGACCTGGTGGTGGTGCTGGTGATTGCACGTAGTTCTGATTTTGATCAACCTCGTCCTCGTAAAAGTCCTCCTCCTCTGCAGTAGCAACAGGAGCTACAGAAGCATCAACAGCAGTAGCAGCGACACTAGAAGTTTTTCCTGGCTCAAGAGGAACACGATGTGCTTGCCCTGCTGGATCGTGACATGGAGTTGGTTGTTGATGTTGTTGCAATGGTGCAGCAGATGCGGATGGTGGTTGGTAGACGCGCGAGTACTTCATTGAACTTAATGTCCAACTTGGTGTCAATTGTCTTCTCAATGTCATCAATCCTCTCCAGTGCCTTTCCAAAGTTGGCCATCACGTCTTCCACCTGCTGACCCAACATTTGCTGAAATTTATCATGAAGCTCCTTCTTCGTCATGTTCTGCCAGTCAATCTCATCGGCTTGTGACCATGCCAAGGTTAGAGACAATAGAAACACACAAGAATATGATCCTACAAACTACTAGAAAGTGGTGGTGGTGGGGTGATAACACACAAGTATAGGGGATCGTTTGTAGCCTTTTTCGACAAATAAGAGTGTCGAACCCAACGAGGTGCTAAAGGTAGAACAAATATTCCCTCAAGTTCTATCGACCACCGATACAACTCTACGCACACTTGAAGTTTGCTTTACCGAAGGCAAGTATGAAACTAGAAGTACTTTGTAGGTGTGATAGGATAGGTTTGCAAGATAATAAATAGCACGTAAATAAAATCTAGGGGCTGTTTCGATGAAGACAGAACTAAGTTAGTTCTAGTAGAGAGCTTTTGTCAACAACAAAGTCATTTGTCCCTAGGCAATCGATAACAAGTACCGGTAATCATACTTGTAATTTTGTATGAGGGAGAGGCATGACCTACATACTTTCTCTACTTGGATCATATGCACTTATGATTGGAACTCTAGCAAGCATCCGCAACTACTAAAGATCATTATGGTCGTGAAACCCAACCATAGCATTAAGTATCAAGTCCTCTTTACTCGCATACGTCATACCCCACTTACTCGGGTTTAAGCTTCTGTCACTCTCGCAACCAACCATAAGCGAACATGAACATATTGCAACACCCTACAGCGGGGGCCCCTCACGTTTGCGCGAGAATGGAGGGCACCGTAGGACAGCACCATAAATAAAATATACAATCATACCAACCACGATCACGATTAACCCACGGGACGAAACAAATCTACTCAAACATCACAGAATAGCAAAATATTATTGGGAAATAATATATGGTGTTGAGCACCATGTTTAAGTAGAGATTACAGCGGGGAGAAGGGGTGTTACACCGCTGCATAGAGGGGGAGAGAGTTGGCGTTGACGGTAGCAAGATTGTTGATGTAGATCGTCGTCCCGATCGTTGCCCTGGCGGCACTCCGGCGTCACCGGAAGCGAGGGGGAGAGAGCCCCCTCCTTCTTATTCTTCATTGGCCTCCACCTAGATGGGAGGAGAGTTCCCCCTCTTTTCCATGGTCTCCATGGCGGCGGAGGGGCGGGAGCCCCTCCGAGATTGGATCTCCCTCTCTGTTCTCTTCTGTTTCGCGTTCCCCTGATCTGGCCGAAAACCATTTCTTATATTCCGGGAGATCGTAACTCCGATTGCGCTGAGATTTTAACATGAGTTTTTTATATATAATCTTCCTTGTGCCCGAAGTAGAGCTCCAACTGACGTTCGAGGAGGGCACAACCCACCACCACGCGCCAGGGGCCTCTAGCGCGTCCTGGTGTCTTGTGCGCTGTGTGGGCCTCCATTTGCGGTGATTCCAACTCCCAAAAATCACATATATTCCAAAATAATTCTCCGTGAAATTTTATTGCATTTGGACTTCGTTTGATATGGATTTTCTTCGATACAAAAAACATGCAAAAATAGGAACTGGCACTGGGCACTGGATCAATAGGTTAGTCCAATAAATCATATAAAAAGGTGCCAAAAATATGTGAAAGTTGTATAATATTGGCATGAAACAATAAAAAATTATAGATACGACGGAGACGTATCAGCATCCCCAAGCTTAATTCTTGCTCGTCCTCGAGCAGGTAAATGATAAAGAAGATATTTTTTTATGTGGAATGCTACCTAGCAAAAAGGTGATCATATATCTAATCACGGCATGAATATTAAGACATTAGTGATTGAAAGTAATAGTCTATAATTTGACATAAAGACATCAATACTCAGGCATCCCAACAAACAATCATGTCTTTCAAAATATCAATGCTAAAGAAAGCTATCCCTACAAAATCATATAATCTTGTCATGCTTTGTCTTCTTAACACAAAGTATTTATCATGCACAACCCCGATGACAAGCCGAGCAATTGATTCATACTTTTTGATGCGCTTCAGCTTTTTCAACCCTCACGCAATACATGATCGCAAGCCATGGATATAGCACTACGGGTGGAATAGAGTATGATGATAGGGGTAAATATAAAGAATACAAAAAAGTAAGAAAGTCTCACACCGACGCGGCTAACCAACGGGCTATGGAGATGCCCATCAATTGATATCAACATGAGGAGTAGGGATTGCCATGGAACGAATGCACTAAGAGCTATAAGTGTATGAAAGCTCAATATGAAAACTAAGTGGGTGTGCATCCAATCCTATAATGAAAAATTCCCACTAGTATATGAAAGTGAGAACATAGGAGACTCTCCATATGAAAAACATGGTGCTACTTTGAAGCACAAGTGTGGTAAAGGATACTAACAATGCCCCTTCTCTCTTTGTTTATTTATTTGTTTTTCTTTTTCCTTTTTTTCTTTCTTTTTTTCTTTTCTTTTTCTCTTTTTTTCTTCCTTTTTTTTCTTTTTCTCTCATTGTCCGGGGTCTCATCCCGACTTGTGGGGGAATCATAGTCTCCATCATCCTTTCCTCACTGGGGCACTGCTCTAAAAATGAATAATGATGATCACCACACTTCTATTTACTTATAACTCAAAAGAAATAAAAATTACAACTCGATACCTATGACAATGTATGACTCTATATGAATGCCTCTGGCAATGTACCAGGATGTGCAATGATCTAGCGTAACATGTATAAAAAATGATGAACGGTGGCTGAGCCACAACTACTATGTCAGCTATATGATCATGCAAAGCAATATGACAATGAATGCTCAAGTCATCAAACGGAAGCGGTGGAAGTTGCATGGCAATATATCTCGGAATGGCCATGGAAAAGCCATAATAGGTAGGAATGGTGTCTTTTTTGAGTAAGATATAATAAGGCTTATGTGTGATAGAGCGTATCATATCACGGGGTTTGGATGCACCGGCAAAGTTTGCACCACGTCTCGATGTGAGAAGGGCAATGCACAGTACTGTAGAGGCTAGCAAATTGCGAAAAGGTAAGAGTGCGTATAATCCATGGACTCACATTAGTCATAAAGAACTCATATACTTATTGCAAAAGTTTATTAGCCCTCGAAGCAAAGTACTACTACACATGCCCCTAGGAGGATAGATTGGTAGGTAAAGACCATCACTCGTCCCCGACCGCCACTCATAAGGAAGACAATCAATAATAAATCATGCTCCAACATCATAGCATAACGAGAGACTATACGTGCATGCTTCGGGAATCACAAACCTTAACCCCAATATTCTTACTAACCACAACCGTTTACTAGTACCTCCCACATATTCCATCTCTATATTGCAAAACTATGGCAAGGAATCAAATATATCATATTCAATGATCCATAAGTTTTATGTAGGATTTTATGACTAACCATGCAATCGACCAATTCCTTTTGACTCTGTAAATAGATATAAGTGAAGCATGAGAGTTTAATTATTTCTACAAAATATCATGCTCTAACAAATATAAGTGAAGCAAAAGAGCATTCTTCAAATAACGGTTTTCTATGTGAAGAGAAACAGACAATCCAAACTTCAAATAATATAAGTGAAGCACATGAAGCATTCTATAAAGCCATACTCAAAAGATTTAAGTGAAGTGCAATGAGCATTCTACAAACCAACCATGGACTATCTCATACCAGCATGGTGCATAAAAGAAAAATGAAAACTAAATGCAAAATATGCTCCAAGATTTGCACATATCGCATGAACGAAACGAATCCGAAAACATACCAATACTTGTTGAAGAAAGATGGGATGCCTTCTGGGGCATCCCCAAGCTTAGACGCTTGAGTATCCTTGAATATTTACTTGGGGTGCCTTGGGGATCCCCAAGCTTGAGCTCTTGCCTCTCCTCCTTCTCATCACATTGAGACCTCCTCGATCTTCGAACACTTTATCCACACAAAACTTAACCGAACTTTTAGTGGCGGGGTTAGTGAATATGGTAATGAAATCCCATCATGTACTGCTATAACATTATTGTATAATTATAAAAAAAACATTACCCACTTTATTCTATCACAATTCTATGGCCCCAAGTCAAGGAGGCTTCAACAAGAATTCAAACATACGCAAATAATGAAGCTCTAGGAGCAATCTGTGAAAACATGACAGTCTGTATAGATTTTCACATCCACCATACTTCTGTAACTCTAAAATATCTGAAAAAATTAGGAAAAATAAACAATTTGTATAGAAAGGCAGTACAAAATGTTTCAGAACCGTTTGACGTTCCAGTAGAAAATGTAAAATCGTGCACTACAGCCAAAGTTTCAGTTTTGCACCACACAAACCAACAAGCAATCTACTCATCCTAAAGGCAAATCTTGGCACATTATTTTTATAATACAATGGAATTGTACAAGGGGATAATTATTTTTGTTTAGAAGTTTTTGTAATTAAGATTCACAAAGTTTCCGTGCATGAACAAAGTTGAAGGAGCTCCCCCACTTCAACAATGCTTGTCTCTCTCACTTTCACTTTCCTTTTTGAAAAGTTTTGTGTTACCCTCTATATTTTTTTGTTTTTAAACTTTATGAAAGCACTCAACAGAAATAAATGACTCTCTAAAACTTCCGGGTTGTCTCCCTAGCAGCACTTTCTTTAAAGCCATTAAGCTAGGCATAAAGTGCTCAAGTAATGGATCCACCCGGATCCCAAGGAATATCAAAGCCAATTTTAATTAGCAATGATTTGGCATTTAGTAGTGAGCACAAAGCAACATATATCAAGCAATGACGAAGTCTATCTCTCTTACTATGCATTGGCATGTCATACAAGAACAATTCATACACATCAAGTAATGGCCAATCCATAGCATAAGCAGTTTCTTGCAATTTTATCGTGTTGAAAACATAGAGGGGTGGAGATGTAGTTCCTTTCTCATAATAATTGCAAGTAGGAGCAGCAAGCACATGTCACATTATATTCATCAAAATCATCATGTGCAACGGTAAAAGGCAACCCATCAATATAATCCTTAATAAGAGCAAACTTCTCTGATATAGTGTAGTTTGGAGAATTCAAAAAGATAATAGGACTATCTTGTGTGGGTGCAATAGCAACAATTTCATGTTTAACAAAAGGAAAAATAGCAATTTCATCTCCATAAGCATAATTCATATTGGCATCTTGGCCACAAGCATAACAAGCATCAAGTTCATCAAAAAGGGATATTTCAAATGAATCAACGGGATCATAGCAATTATAATAGCATTCATCCTTCGGTAAGAACGAAGGGGCATTAAATAATGTATGAGTTGAAGAGTTACTCTCATTATAAGGTGGGCGCGGGTAGCTAATTCGGTCTTCCTCCGTTTTTTCTTCGCTCTCCTCATCATCTTTGTCATCCAATGAGCTCGCAGTTTCATCAATTTCTTCTTCCATAGACTCCTGCAAAATATTAGTCTCTCCTTGGACAGCGGAGTTATTCTCAATAAATACATCAATATCATAATTGAATTTATAGTTATCATAGAAATATTTAAGGATAGCAAGATTTTCAAGTTTATAAATTGAATCATCAAAATCTTCAAACATTTCAAACAAAGATTCAATTTCATGTGCACCCTTAAAAGCAACAAATTCTTCTATTCGTTCCACATCATAGTAATCATATATACCATTAGCATAAGGAGCTAAGGTTTCATTATCATTAAATTTGCATGAAAAGGGAAGATGTGGAGCATTCATTCTAGAGCAAAAAGTATAATCATGTCTCAAGCATAGATCCCGAGCATACCAACACACCATATAAATTTGATCCCATAACAATTCCCTTTATGAGTCAAGCGATAATCCCTAAAGTATTCACATTGATCCAACGTTACTCCCACTATATAGTTGAATGGGGTTTTCTCAGGATTATCAAAGTAGTGCATAATATCTTCACATAACAAGCATCGAGGGTTTCAGGAGGTTCCCCATCTCCTTGAGTAGCAGGTACAACTAATTTTT
Source organism: Aegilops longissima (assembly GCA_021605205.1). Classification (NCBI taxonomy): domain Eukaryota; kingdom Viridiplantae; phylum Streptophyta; class Magnoliopsida; order Poales; family Poaceae; genus Aegilops; species Aegilops longissima. The sequence continues at coordinate 281,294,307 of CM038680.1, forward strand.
TTGGTGTTTCGTGTTCCATATCCATAGCTAAAGATAGAGAACAACTTAGAACAGGAAATAAAACCTACTTGGTGATAAAGCAAACAAGCACACATGAGAATATTCACCCCACGCTATAACTCCCCGGCAACGGCGCCAGAAAAAGGTCTTGATAACCCATAAATATAGGGGATTGTTTGTAGCCTTTTTTGATAAATAAGAGTGTCGAACCCGATTACGAGCTAAAGGTAGAACAAATATTCCCTCAAGTTCTACCGACCACCGATACAACTCTACGCACACTTGACGTTTGCTTTATCGAAAACAAGTATGAAACTAGAAGTACTTTGTAGGTGTGATAGGATAGGTTTGCAAGATAATAAAGAGCACGTAAATAAAATCTAGTGGCTGCTTCGATAAGAAACAACTAAGTTAGTTTTAGTAGAGAGCTTTTGTCAACAAGCAAGTCATTTGTCCCTAGGCAATCGATAACAAGTACCAGTAATCATTCTTGTATTTTTGTATGAGGGAGAGGCATGAGCTAACATACTTTCTCTACTTGGATCATATGCACTTACGATTGGAACTCTAGCAAGCATCCGCAACTACTAAGCATCATTAAGGTCGTGAAACCCAACCATAGCATTAAGTATCAAGTCCTTTTTACTCCCATACGTCATACCCCACTTACTCGGGTTTAAGCTTCTGTCACTCTCGCAACCCACCATAAGAGAACCATGAACATATTGCAACACCCTACAGCGGGGGCCCCTCACGTTTACGCGAGAACGGAGGGCACCGTAGGACAACACCATAAATAAAATATACAATCATACCAACCAAGATCACGATTAACCCACAGGACAAAACGGATCTAATCAAACATCATAGGATAGCCAAATATCATTGGTAAATAATATATGGAGTTGAGAACCATGTTTAAGTAGAGATTACAGCGAGGAGAAGGGGTGTTACACAGCTACCTAGAGGGGGAGAGAGTTGGTGTTGACGATAGCAAGATTGTTGATGTAGATCGCTGTCCCGATCGTTGCCCCGACGGCACTCTGGCCTCCTTCTTCTTCTTCCTTGGCCTCCCCCTAGATGGGAGGAGAGTTCCCCCTCTGGTCCATGGTCTCCATGGTGGCGCCCCTCCGATATTGGATCTCCCTCTCTGTTCTCTTCTTTTTCGCGTTCCCCCGATCTGGTCGAAAACCGTTTCTTATACTGCGGGAGATCCGTAACTCCGATTGTGCTGAGATTTTCACATGATTTTTTTGGATATAAGCTTCCTTGCGCCCGAAGTAGAGCTCCAACCGACGTTCGTGGAGGGCACAACCCACCACCTTGCGCCTGGGGCCTCTAGCGCGCCTTGGTGTCTTGTGGGCTGTGTGGGCCTCCGCTTGCGGTGATTCCAACTCCCAAAAATCACATATATTCCAAAATAATTCTCCGTGAAATTTTATTGCATTTGGACTTCATTCGGTATGGATTTTCTGCGATACAAAAAACATGCAAAAAAACAGGAACTAGCACTGGGCACTGGATAACGTCCAATAAATTATATAAGAAGGTGCCAAAAATATGTGAAAGTTGTATAATATTGGCATGAAATTATAGATACGACGGAGACGTATCATGGGGTGTCACAAATATGTCAAGCAAATCTCAAATTCTTACCAGTTCTTACCCAGCAGCAGGTGGTGATCGGCAAACGTTGTAGTCAAAACTCTCAAAGCTTGGACAGAGCGATTGTCAGGTGGTGTTAAACACATGATGTAGATGTATGTGGAGTTGGGAAGTCTTATGATATGGTAGCAAAAATGTCAGCAATAATCAATTCTGCGATGCAAAGTTGAATAAATGCTTAACGAAGGTAATGTGCTGGTCCTAGGCTAGACCATGCTAGAGACGCTATAGAATACTAACAAAACCACGGCGATGCACGTAAACAAGGGAGGATTACACTCTAAATCTCTTTATTTCACTTTTTTGCCTCTTTTTTTGCTCCGTAATAATTTTTTTCAAAAAAGTCTACAAATGGTCTAAAAACCGCCTAGCCAGAATTTTCTAGACTTAGTTTTTTTAGTTTGGAACTATTTTTCTTCTACGGGCAGTACAGAAGTTGGGGAGTCATGACTCGAAGTATGGCGTGACCGGGAAATAAAAAAAAGAAACAGATTCTGGACTCGGACTAGCACTGGTGGCAGAGATGAATCTGGTGGAACTCGGACTGGTGGCAGATACATGTAGGGCGGTGGAACACGGACTAGTGGCGAATTTGTGATGGAGGTGGACTCGGATTAGCGTGATGGCGGCGAATATGTGGTATATGGCAACGGTGATTTCGATGGTGGTATGTGGCAGCGGTGACGACGATGGTGGTCTATCGCAGCGGTGACGACGATGGTGATATATGGCAGTGGTGGTGATGATGGTGGTATATGGCAATGCTGATAATGATGGTGTGGCGACGGCGTGATAACCGGTGAACAAAACTCGAAACTCTAAGGGACTAGATGCTAAGACCAGCAACTCGACACGATGATGCAACCGCAAATTCAACAAAGAAAAATACTGAAAAGATTGTTTAAAAGGCTCAGCTTGGTTCGGATATGATGAACTAACCCTAAGTTTTTTGTGGCTTTTTCGTGGACTGTAGGTATGAAGAACATATACGATCTAAACTATAAAAAACTGGAAAATCTCACCGAGCAACCTAGATATCTGATACCACTTGATAGAGGCAAAGGTGTCCCATCTTTTGATGAGAAGGTGATTATCGTTTCGGAGGAGTAGACTTTGACAATCTGATTACGAATGTGCGAGGATGTCGCACCTTAGCAATCGCTAAACCAACCCCGAGAGGTTATTGACCTAGCCGGAGCACAATCAATCTGACCACGATGGTCTATTTGCTGCAATCAAACGAAGAACAATCAAGAAATTGTGATTGCAATCTGGATATTACAAATATAAGATGAAAACTTTATTGATCAAGGTGGGGTTCTGTGACGTCTTGGTCTGGTCGTTGAACACAAATGAAGTACGCGAAGTTGTAGCTATGGTGAACTTTTAATCTAAACAAAACCCAAAGTCTAAACGATGCCCTAAGGGTTGTATATATGGAGGAAGAGGGGGGGGGGGTTCGTGACCCCTTGCAGGAGGGGTCCGAAACCAACCCTAACTTTTCCCCCACACATACGGACTCTAAAAATAGCCTATACTGAAGTATTTCGAATTTAAATGGGGCTGGCCCAATAATAAGGTGATGCATCACCTATAATAGCCTGTGGACGAAATTTATGAAGTGGCATCTTGTATATTTCGTTCAAGCCTTCATACACTCATTATGGTGGCTTCAAAGTCCTGAAATCATCACTTGTAACTCCGTTCTTGTTCCCCTTGCGCATGCCATCATCTCCATGCTTGATCTTGCTCCAATGTTCATCGTTCTTGTCCAAGCCAGGCCCTTCATTTGTAAGCAAGACAAATGTATCCAATTTAGGCAGCATCATATTCTCATAAACATTGGCGTGCATGAGCTCTAGTAATTTAATTGGCGTGCGCGAGCTCTAGTAATTTAATTGACGTGCGCGAGCTCTAGTAATTGGTCCAGTATGTATAGCAGCAGAGGCTGTGAGTGTAACAATGGTATTGATGTCCTCATCACCGATAGTTCTTGACACGGATGGGGAGGCTAATGAGATGCTCTATGCGAAGGTGCGAACAAAACGTTTTGAGGCTCCGTGGTTGAAAAGACGGAACGTCATTGATGTTGTTATAGCGGCATGGGAGAGGACAGTCGGTTCGGCTCCCCTTGCAGATCGCACGACATCAGTTCATCGCGAGCTTCATTTGTGAACAGAGAAACTTTGAAGGCACCACATCGTCACAAATATATGGTTATAAGAATCAAGTTCTCGAACCCATGCCTGCTTTAATTCTAGGTGTTTACACCCCTAAGTTTGTTAAAGGTCCGGTTAAAAAACTGGAATTTACTTCGCTCGCCAAGACTTGGCAGAGCCACGAACGTAGTGCACATCATCTCGTGGGTTCAGTATCTCAAGGTATGAAACCTTTGTGCTACCCAAACCGAATCTTAAAGACCATGTTGTGTGTGCTATATGATCCATGTGCACACATTTGCATAAAAAGAGGCTTTAAACACGGTGGATGTGGTTTTACAAACACATAAATGAGGGGTGGACCGCCGTTGTTCGCAGACGTGTCCTCGGATAGTTATAGGGTCATATTTGCTCGGTCCCGATGTAGCTGCTCTTTAGGACCTTATATTGTTTAGGACTTGACTGTGGACACTTAGGGGGTCATATATGGCTCGTTCAGTTGTATTCCTTTCTTTCCTTTTAGTCTTTTTTTGGAAAAGGAGGTTATGACCCCTGGCCTCTACATCAACTGATGCATACGGCCATCTTTAATTATTATAAATTTTGTGTAAAATCAAAATATCTCTAATTTCATCAAACTTATAGAAAAAATATCAACCACAATACAAAATGAATATAATTAGATTCATTACGGAATATATTTTCATATTATATATATTTGGTGTTGTAACTATTGATATTTATCAATATAAATTTGGTCAAACTTTATATAGTTTGACTTGACACAAATCTATACGCAGAGTAAAAATGAACAGAGGGAGTAGATGCTCTCTGGATCTTTTACGGTTTAAGATAAGGGGGTTGTGAGTGAATTGAACCATAAGAAAAACATCAATTGACACTTTGACGGTATACACAACGAACACTTTGAAGAGGGGGGGGGGGGGTTATTCAGGCATATTAGATTTTTCTGAAGTCAAATTCTTCAAAGTTTGATCAAGTTTCTTTTTTTGCGTGTAAAGTTTGATCAAGTTTATATACAAAACTTATTAACATGCACAATACAACATCATCTCAAAGAGTACGTTTCCTGAGGTCTCACGTGAGATAACCATCTCGCGAAACGCCCCCGCGTAACGCCCCCGCGTCGCCCCCCGCTCGGGCGACTTGGGTGGCTCGCCAACCCTAGCCGCCGTCGAGGCCTAGCCCATCCTCCTCCCCTCCTCCCGCCGCCGCCAGAGGACGCCGCCGGCTTGCGCCCGGAGGACGACGACGGTGGCGGGGGCTCTTCCTCCCTCCCGCGTCCTAGGGGTGGCGGGGCCCCAACATGCTTGGAGGTGCGGCCGATCTAGAAGCGACGGCATTGGATTCGACGACGGCGGCGGTCGGCCCTGCCTCGGGCCACGGGCGGCGGCTGCGGCAGCGCGATGCGGTCTTCGGTAGCATGTCATCTGGCTTTAGATCAGTGGCGGCGTCGAGGGCCTGGTGGACTGCTTGGCGGCACCCATGGCAGATCTATTCTGGCCGGTGTAGCCAGTGGTGGTGGTCATCTTCTTCGTCGGCGGTGGTCGGCCAGAAGGTTGGTGATCGGATCTCGAGATCCATCATCTAGTCCCGGCTGCGAGTTGGGAGACACTGTTGCCGGTGAAAACCGAGCCGACGGCAGGCGATGCCGGCGGTCTACGTCGTTACCTTGATGAAGGCATCGCCGTGTAACTCATCGTCGACCCACTCGTGCCGCTCCGGAAACCCTAGGATCCGTGTTCCAGATCGGACGATGGCGACACCGCGGTGTCGCTTCGCTTTGGGAGCATCGCTTGTGGAGCAGCACCGAAGTCGAGGCGGAGAGTGGAGCGGCTTCGCCTTGCACGGAGCTTCGTGGAGATGTCAAGTCATGCTCGACCGACAAAGCACGCTTTGTCATGCCCGGCTCGGTAGGTGCTACGAACGACGGATCTTCCAAAGACTTCAAGCCGTGTTGGTCGGTGGTACTTGGCAAAGATGGCACCGAGGTGTATCGCTGACGACCGCGTCGTGCTTCAAATGCTTATGCGCGCATGGAGGAGGTGTCGTTGGGCGCCGTGGTGGCGTCGACGATAGCTAGACCGAGCAAGGTTGATGTCTCAAGACAGCTTCTAAAGATGGAGCGGTGGCGGTTGGCGGCGGCGGCCTCTCGAGAGCACGCCGACCAAGTGTGTGCTCCAGATCCGCAAGTGGCTAGGTTGGGGTCTCGTGTCTTAGATGTTAGGCTTGGTTGCGATGTCTGCTTGGTATTAGGCCCAGGCTATCTGCGCCTCTTTATCAACTGGATATGTGTAGCGACAGTTTGTTGCTTAGACGGCGACTTTAGTCTTACTGTTGTATGACTTTATAAGGTCTTGTGAGAATAATTAATAAAGTGGCCGTATGCATCACCCAGATGCAGAGGCCGGGGTCATCCTTCTTTTCTAAAAGAAAAAAAATACAAATCATCATCAGTAGATCTATCATGGAATATATTTTTATATTATATTTATTTTATTTTTTATTTGATGTTGGTATTTTCTAAGATAAATTTGGTTAAACTTTACAAATTTTGTGTTCGACAAATCTAATACTGCGAGAAGTAAAAAAAAAAGAAACCGAGTGAGTACATTCCAACTCAAGCAATGAGGTCAGCAGGGGTCGTCCGCAGTCCGCACAGTTGAATCAATGTGGTACTCGCACTAGCTTGCTTTCTGCATATAGGAGCACGTATAGGTGGTACGATGAGCTTGGCCGCGCGCGGTCGAGCACTAAATATCCGTACAGAAGGAGGTCAGTTCCGGTCGAGGCGCATCGGAATGCTGGCCTTTCCAGGACAAGCACGCCTGCTCTGCTCCGAACGCAGGGTGGTTTTATTCATATCTGCGTGGACAGCGGCATCAATTAGCCCAACCAACCAACCCAGGCATGTGACTCGCTCGAGAAGACGCCAGTGCCAGTGCGTACCAGCCGGTCGCATCACGCATGCTCCGTCGCCTGCTGTAGACAACGGATCAAAAACTCAGCATCCCGAGACGGCTCGCTGGAACGAACCACTCTATTTTTTTTCGGCGGTTAATTTTATGGCAGTATTCCCGCCTTCCCGGTGGTATATTCTTTTGTTTCAAAATGAAACGTTATATATGTACTAAACTGAAAAAAAAATTCTGTAGCAACTTGTGCGGGACAGGCTGCCTTCTGGTGTGGAAGTGCAGAAACGGCATGAACCGGGGACGGTCCATGCCCTTTGCGTGGGATAACCGAAAACGTAAATCACATTTTTTTTTATAAAAGCGTTTATAGCTTGACTTGGCAAATCAGGCCTCTTAAACATCCACGGACGCGTCCAAGTACGTCCGCGGGCGCATTCGGACGGGCCATCATATTTCATTTCGTTCATCCATATATCTTAAATTCGGACTCTTAAATACATGCAAGTCAATCATGCAACGTAATGTCGCACGTAAATAGCAATTGTTGGTATCAAACATACATAGTGTTTACATAAAATTTATTTGAAGTGTCAAACTCAAGCATTGCCTCTGGTTGCCATTGTAGATCCACATGTGCTCCACAAGATCATTGAGTACCTGCGTGTGCACCTGCTGATTTCGAAGATTCTGATGCATCCGCAGAAAGTTCATAAGCTGAGCCGCATCTTGATCTTCCGGGATTTCAACTTGTTCTCCGGGTGCTTCGAAATCATGGATTTGGGTTACACCATCACCCTCATCCTCGACAATCATATTGTGCAGAATAACACAACATGTCATCAGTTGCCACAAAGTTTCCGATTCCCGCATCATTGAAGCGCTCCGCACAATTCCCCAACGAGCTTGAAGCACACCAAATGCCCTCTCCACGTCCTTCCTAGCCGCTTCCTGCATTGTTGCAAAGTGGCTCTGTTTATTGCTAAGCGGGTCGGATATGGTCTTCACAAACGCCGCCCACTGAGGATAGATACTATCGGCAAGATAGTACCCCATGTTGTAGTCCCGGCCGTTGACAGTGTAGTTGCATGACGATGATTCCCATTGCAAAGCCTCCTGAACACATGAGATCGTAGAAGCACGTTGATATCGTTGTGAGAACCAGGCATTCCAAAGAAAACATGCCAAATCCATAAGTCATGTGATGCCACCGCTTCTAGTATGATGGTGGCCTCTCTCGTGTGACCTTGATACATTCCCCGCAGACCTTTGGGGCCATTTTTTCATTGCCAATGCATGCGATCAATTGATCCGAGTATTCTTGAAAACCCCCTTGCCTCTCCAATAGCCAACAACTTCTCCGTGTCCCGCGCATTTGGTTCTCTTAGATACTCCGGTCCAAACACCTCAACCACGGCGCGAGCAAATTTGACAGTAGTCTTGAGGCACGTGCTCTCCCCCATCCCGACCATATCACCAATGGCGTCTGCAGCAGTACCAAGTGCAAGCATCCTCAAAGTAGCTGTGCAGTTCTGCTTGGCCGAGAAAGAGAGTTGGCCGCAACAATCCCTTCTCAGCTTGAAGTACTTGTCGTGTGCCTCCACTCCCTCCACAATGCGCCAAAACAATGGTTTCCGCATGCGAAAACAGCGACGAAACCATGGATCATCCGGGAAAGCAGGTGTGGGAGCAAAGTAGTAATTGTGCAGTAGCTTTGCTTCAGACACCCTGTCCCGGTTGACCACTCTTCTCCCTTTGATTGAGCCCTTGAAGTTGTGAATATGATCCATTTGCCGGTCCATTCCTCTTGCATGCTCATGAGTATGAGCATGTCCACTTCTTCGTCCGAATCCAACGAATCGAAGAACTCGTCTTGAATCATTTGGTCAAGCTCCGACTGTCCACACTCCTCGTCCAATGAAGCATCCGAATCCATCGTTTACCTAACAAAATCATAATAATTCCGGTCGGTCAATGTGTCGAACACATCAAGCGCAAGGCGGAGCCGAAGAGTTGTCGGACGTACCATGACGGCGTCCGGGCCGACGACAACTTCCCCTGTGGTGACGACGGGAGCACTCTTCCGGAGCTGGTGGCAGTGAGGCTGGGAATGGCTGCGGAGCGGGCGCGGCGGCGGAGCTGCGAGCCGGAGGACGCGGAGGAGGAAGATGAGAGGAGAGAGCAAATGGATCTGGCAGCTCGGGGGAGGGGGATTTGGTGCAATTTGGGACGGGGTCGGGTTATTGGGTCCGACGTGGCAGGTGTGTCCGGGCGCCCCCATATTCGCCCCATATTTGGGTTGGATATGGGGGGTGCCGGTCAGCCTGGGCGTTTGAGGGTCATTTGAGGGGCCCGTCTGGGTCAAAAAATCATGATCAGACAGTGACCGGACGTCCCGCCCAGGCGTATGAGGCGGTTTTGAGAGGTCCGGTTGTAGATGCTCTAAGGTCCTTTACCGCTTTTCACACCCTATGCTGGAGACTCTCTCGTTTCACTAGACGGATTGCTTGGATTTTGTTTGCTACTCGTACCTGGTCCTTATGGCATATCTATAACAAAAATCGCTTATTGAAGGGATTTTTCTTAAGCACCTAGCTGATGGCCTTTACAAATTAACTATCTTTTTATACCTATGGAAGACTTTAAGCAAACCTTCGGAAGCGGGAGCAATTAAGGTTTTCTGCAGCAAACTCCACGCGCATGTCATGGCCCTCAGGGAGGAGGGCACCTCTCACGATGGTTGGGTCATCTCTTGCTTGGCTGCGGTCTCTGATTTTATGTGTGTGTTTCAGCTCATAAGCCAAGGAATTTGTATTGAACTAAGTGTGTAAACTCCTTTATTTTAGTATTTCGTTATTTGTTGTAAACTCTTAAGGGGGTCAGTTCACTAAAGCCGGGCAAATGCCTCTTCTCTAAAAAAAACTAAACCGATATTAGATTACCCGATGGGTGTGGTGTGGGTGTCAATTTGTGCCCGTGAGTATTAAACAGGGTGTGGATAGATGGTCATGTGGGCATGGGTATGAGAAAAGGGTGATATATACATTCAAACCCTATCCATGGTATTCCCATTTGAGTTTGGTGAATGAGAAGCGTATCTGTAACGCCCCGGATGCAATTTTCCATATTCGTAACTCCAACTCTTGCCTTTTCCGGAGATGCGATATGTTATTTTCCTCCGTGGTTGGGTTTTTTTTTTGCATTTTATTTTGTTCGTTGCATTCATCATTGCATCATTTGCATTTTGTTCATGCCATGCATTTCATCTCATAGCATCATCCGCATGTTTTCATAAAACCTCGTAGCCGCTTGTTAGTTGCCGCTTCTTCCTCGCTCTCGCTGACCTTTCTCGCATCGACTTCTTCGTTGTTGCCCGACCGCTTGACCCTCTTTGTGCAATACTCAAACCCTCACAGGTCTCGAAAGTTGTTCCGACCGACCCGGGCTGTCGTCGCCGATGGGTCCGGATCATCACCAAACATCTATAAAACATCACCGTTTTCTTTGTTGGACTCTCCTAGCCTATTTTTTTCGACCGTCCAATTTAAATCGGAGGGCCCAAATAGCCCCTAATCTAATCTCCCCGGATATATATATTGACCAACCCTAAAATGAGGAGAGCTGTCCCATCCTCCAACCCTCCGCCGCCATCATCGCTTTTTTCTTGATCTCCTCCCGATCCATCCAATCGATCCCCACCTCCTCGAATTGCAAACCCAGCCAACCACAGAGCACTCCCACCTCGAGCTCGTGCAAGATCACCACACAGCCTCGCCAGAGCACCTCGGTCCCCTGCCTTGCCGCGTCCGCCTCCCCCCGCCTCCTCCCTCTTCTTCGTCGTGAAGCTGCTCGAGGTCCCGAGCAGGAGCGCTGCCTCGCCCCTCAAGGCTGTCAGCAGCGACGACCTCCTTCGGCGGTGTTCCGCCCCATCCCTGCCGACGGCCGCTGCCTACAAAGCCATCCCCGCCCTCTCAGACGCCATGGACACCCAGTGGAGCTCCACGCCTCCTTCTCCGCTTGAGCGCCTTCACCTCCTCCCGCTTCTGATCAGGCCGGCCTCCGCCGCCTTGCCTGCTCCTTTGGCCGGATCCCGCCAGGCCCACCTCCGCGCCCTAAGTCCCCGTCGCGCCGCAGCTGCTCCCACCGCCTGATCCTCCCAGCTGCCAGAAGTCCCGCGCCCGGCTTCGTCTGGCCGCTGCACCAAGCCCCGCCTCCTTCGCCTCCTCATCTGCGCCCTCGCCGAACCGACGAATGCCCTCTCCGCCGGTTTCTCGTCAAAACGGAGCCCCGCGACCTCCGGTGAGCCGCCGCCGGATCCACCCTGCGCCGCCCTCTTTTCCTTCCTAGGCTCCTCCCCGCCTCTCATCCTCTCCTTGTTCTCTCAGAGCTCAGGAGCCGCCGAGCTTTGTCGCGCCGCCGCCTTTCGATCCAACGAGGACCGCCGCCTCAAGCTCAGATCCACCGGCTTGTCCCCTGCTCGATCTTCCCGCCTCAAGCTCAAGGCGCCTGCCGAGTCCAGCGCCAAGCCGCCGCTGCCTCTGCTTCCGCCACAGACTTCTGCAGAACGAGCGCCAGCTCGATCCGTCCTCGTTGATCACAAGACGCTGCGAATCCGCTGCCTCAAGGTGGCCCAGATCCGCAGAGGCCCACTAGCCTGGCCACCCCCACCGCTCGCTCCATCACTGCCTCCCATGGGCCGCCTTCCCGTCTGGGCCGAGCCCATGGGTGAGGCCACCCCAGCGCCTCCTTTTTGTTCATCAAGGCCCAGCCAGTTCTGGCCAGCACTGCTTTTTTTCAGCGCCGAGAATTTGTCTAATTATCCAAAGGATTTAACAGATTTGCAGAAAACCCCCTGAAGTTCATGCATGTAATAACTAGTTAACCGTGCATCGGTTTAAAATAATTTATATATGTAAAATGCTCAGAAATTTGTGTAGATTAATAATATGTCATTTCCATCCATGTTAAAAATGTTTAACTTGCTGTTTATTTAAATTTGCTAATATGCCATGTTAAAATGATTTAATTCATAACTAAATAACCGTAGCTCGGTTTTAAACAAACTTCATATGTAAATGGGGTGGAAAAATGCCTAGTTTAACATGGTGCCGTTTATTTTCCCGTTTAACAACTTTAAAATATGTTTTAGGACAGAACAGGACCGAATCTAAAATATTGCTCATGGGGATTTTCCTAATTGTTGTTTCTTATTTCCTACCTCATTTAAACTTGCCTAAATAGTTAGTTTAATTATGCTTCACCCTTGCCATGTTTAAAAACATTTAATATTGTTGTGTACCTAAACGAGATTAAACTAAATATGTCGATGTAGGTTTTGTCAATATGCAACCCGCTGCATATTGAGCTCCACTTAATTGGTAGTATTGTTTGTTGCATATTGCCATGCCATGCCTCATTAAACCGACATGCATCATACTTGATTGTGCATCATGCCATGTTTATGCTTGTGCATTTACCATGTTGTTTGTTTCTTTCCGTGTGCTTCTCGGTTCCGTAATGTTGCGATTGTGAGGATTCGCTCGACTACTTCCTTTCGCCTTCTTCATGGACTCGTTCTTCTTCCTAGCGGATTTCGTGCAAGATGACCGCTACCCTCGGATCTCACTACTATCATTGCTATGCTAGTTGCTTCGTTCTATCGCTATGCTGCGCTACCTATCACTTGCTGCTCAGCCTCCCAAATTGCCATGAACCTCTAACTCTGTTGCACCCTTCCTAGCAAACCGCTGATTGGCTATGTTACGCTTTCGCTCAGCCCTCTTATAGCGTTGTTAGTTGCAGGTGAAGATGAAGTTTTGTTCCTTGTTGAACAAGGAGATGTTGTTCCTTGTTGGAACATGTTTACTTGTTGGGATATCACAATATATCTTATATTATTAATGCATCTATATACTTGGTAAAGGGTGGAAGGCTCGGCCTTATGCCCGTGTTTTGTTCCACTCTTGCCGCCTCTAGTTTCCGCTATATCGGTATTATGTTCCCGGATTTTGCGCCCCTAACGCGTTGGGTGGTTTATGGGACCCCTTGACAGTTCGCTTTGAATAAGACTCCTCCAAAGAAGGCCCAACCTTGGTTTTACCATTTGCCTCACCACCACCTACACCCTTTCCCTTGGGTCGGCCAACCCAAGGGTCATCTTTATTTAGCCCCCGGCGCTGCTTTCTAAGTGCTGGCTCGAACCGAAGCTTCTGCGGGGCCACCTTGAGGCAACCCGAGGATTGGTTTTACTCGTAGCTAGTCTCATCCGGTGTTGCCCTGAGAACGAGATATGTGCAGCTCCTATCGGGATTGTCGGCGCATCGGGCGGCTTTGCTGGTCTTGTTTTATTGTCTGCCGAATGTCTTGTAGCCGGATTCCAGACTGATCGGTCTTCCCGGGAGAAGGAATATCCTTCGTTGATAGCGAGAGCTTATCATGGGCTGTTGGGACACCCCGCAGGTATAAACTTTCGAGAGCCGTGCCCGCGGTTATGTGGCGATGGGAATTTGTTAATGTCCGTTGTAGTAAACTTGAAGCAAACTCTCCTAAAATACACCAACCGTAGCGTGAATCGTGAGTGTCTCTTTTCGGGTTGATCGAGAGGAGAACACGGTTTTGGGTTATGTCCGACGTAAGTAGGAGTTCAGGATCACTTCTTGATCATTACTAGTTGACGACCGCCCTTTGTTTCTCTTCTCGCCTCATTTGCGTATGTTAGCCACCATATATGCTTAGCCGCTGCTGCAACCTCACCACTTTATCCTTCCTTTCCTACTTAAGCTTTGCTAGTCTTGATACCCATGGTAATGGGATTGTCGAGTCCTCGTGGCTCACAGATTACTACAACACCAGCCAGGTGTACAGGTTACGCGATGATCATGACGCGAGAGCGATGCTTGCTTATGCGTTGAGTTCTTCTTCCGCTTCTTCGATCGGGGATAGGTTCCGTGTCGGCAGCCTGGGCTAGCAGGGTGGATATCGTTTGAGTTTCTGTTTATGATTCATCCGTAGTCGGATGTTGATCTTGTATGTTGTATTGATGTATTCTTGTGGCATTCGTGCCTTATGTATGTATCCCTATGTATTATGTAATGTTGATGTAATGATATCCACCTTGCAAAAGCGTCTTCAAGATGCGCTTCTATCCTTGGTGGGACCTTCGAGTTCCTTTAGGATAGGGTCGCATCTTGGGCGTGACAGTATCCCCCTTTCCGAGGAGGAGGTTTTGGCGGCATTAAGGCCATGAATCCTGCCTCGACTCCTAGCCCTGATGGTCTCCTGTTGAAGTTCTTCCAAACCTTCCGAGGTGTAATCAAGACCAAGGTTATGCATTGTTCAAGGAGTTCTATGTCGGCTCCATCAACCTGACCCAACTCAACTATGGGATTATCACTCTAATCCCCAAGGTGCCTAGAGCCTCGGACATCCGCCAGCTTTGCCTGATCACGATGATTAATGTGATCTTCCGCATTCTGTCGAAGGGGTACGCCAATAGGGTGACCTCGCTCGCTGACCACATCACCCATCCCAACTAACCGGCTTCATCTAAGGCTGATACATTTTGGATGGGGTTTTGGTTTTCCATGAGGTCCGCGCTAGACATCAGAAGGCGGTCTTCCTGAAGATCGACTTCCATAAAGCCTATGACATTGTGCGTTCGTCCTCTCTTCGGGAAGTTTTACTTCGTAAGGGCTTCGATGATCACTGGGTCACAAGAGTCATGCAGATGGTGTCCAATATATGCACCGCTGTTAACATTAACGGGAAGATTGGCCCCTTCTACTCCACCCTATGTGGGGTAAGACAAGGCGACCACTTCCTTTTTTCAATATGGTGGTCGATGCCCTCGCAACCATCCTAGACAAGGCCAAAACCATGGGCCATATCCGTGGCGTGGTCCCTCATCTTGTGAGAGGGGGTGGAGTCTCCCTCCTACAATACATCAATGACACCATTATTATGGTAGAGGGGTCCATGACCAACATCACAAATTTGAAATTCCTACTCCCGTGCTTTCAACAAATGTCGGGCCTCACGATAAACTTCGACGGGAGCGAAGTAATGATCATGGGCTACTCGGGTGCCGAGCGCCAGAGCATTGTTGACCGTCTGAATTGCAAGCTAGGATCCATCATCCTACCTAGGGATCCCCATTAGTGACTCACGGTTGTTCATGGCGGAACTGTGCCCTGCTATGTCCAAGCTTCAACATAGGATCGAATCGTGGCAGGCAGATGGCTGTCCAAGGCAGCCAGGACATTCCTCATCAACACCTCATTGTCTTGCCTGCTCCTGTTCATCATGAGCTTCTATAGCCTTCATGAGACCCTCCATCACGAGATCGCCAAGTATCAGGCGAGATTCTTCTAGGCGGGGGATGGGGACAAGGAAAAATACCATATGGTTCGCTGGCCTGATATATGTATACCCCGCAACAAGGGCTGGCTTGGGATTATGTCCTCCAAATGCATGAACATTGTCCTGCTGATGCGGTGGCTTTGGCGGATTGCGAATGGGGAGGGTGGCCTCTAGCTTGACATCATCAGGAACAAATACCTCTGTGGACAATCGCTCGCCTTGTATCAGGGGACCGATGACTCTCAGTTTCGGCAGTCCATTATACAGCTACTCCCGGTTCTCCACATCGGGATCCCCATCTCGGTGGGGTCCGGAAAACTGACCTTGTTCTGGTTTGACATGTGGGTGGGGGAGCGCCCCTTCGCTGCCAGATTCCTGGACTTGTTCTCCATTACGGTGGAGCCTAGGATCTCCGTCGAGGTGGCACTTATTGACTTAGGGTTCCTCACGTTCCAGAGGCTATTTGGGCCTCCGGAACTTGTCTCCTGGCTGGACCTCCTTGGGTGTATGGCCCTCCAGTTGCCAGATCGATTAGAGTCAGATGCACGACCACATTTCCTCGCAACTAGAGTCGTTTGGCCACGTCTCCACCAAATCGCTTTACCAGGCCATTGTGGCTTCTCCTGGCCCGGAGCCTTTGACCCTAATCTAGGCAATTACACTGCCGCTGAAGATTCGGATCTTCTTCCGGCAGTTGATCCGGGGCCGGGTACCTTCAGCGTTGGAGGTACTCAAGAGGAATGTCCCTGGCAAAGGGATTTGCCCCTTGTGCGGACTGATGACCCACAAGTATAGGGTATCCATCCTAGTCCTTTCGATAAGTAACAGTGTCAAACCCAACAAGGAGCAGAAGGAAATGACAAGTGGTTTTCAGCAAGGTATTCTCTGCAAGCACTGAAATTATTGGTAACAGATAGTTTTGTGATGAGATAAATCGCAACGGGTCACAAGTAATAAAATTAAACAAGGTGCAGCAAGGTGGCCCAATCCTTTTTATAGAAAAGGACAAGCCTGGACGAACTCTTATATAAAGCAAAGCGCTCCCGAGGACACATGGGAATTGTTGTCAAGTTAGTTTTCATCATGCTCATATGATTCGCGTTCGTTACTTTGATAATTTGATATGTGGTGACCGGTGCTTGGGTGCTGCCCTTCCCTGGACAAGCCTCCCACTTATGATTAACCCTCTCGCAAGCATCCGCAACTAAGAAACAAGAATTAAGGTAAACCTAACCATAGCATGAAGCATATGGATCCAAATCAGCCCCTTACGAAGCAACGCATAAACTAGGGTTTAAGCTTCTGTCACTCTAGTAACCCATCATCTACTTATTACTTCCCAATGCCTTCCCCTAGGCCCAAATAATGGTCAATTGTCATGTAGTCAACGTTCACATAACATCACTAGAGGAAAGACAACATGAAAATATCGAACGAATACCAAATTCACATGATTACTTATGACGAGACTTCTCTCATGTCCTCGGGAACAAACATAACTACTCATAAAGCATATTTGTGATGAAGATCAGATGAGTATTAATTATCATTATCGATCTGAAAATATAATCTTCCACCGGATAAACCAACTAGCATCAACTACAAGGAGTAATCAACACTACTAGCAACCCACAGGTACCAATCTGAGTTTTTGAGACCAAGATCGAATACAAGAGATGAACGGGTTTGAGAGGAGATGGTGCTGGTGAAGATGTTGATAGAGATTGACCCCCTCTCGATGAGTGGATCATTGGAGATGACGATGGCGATGATTCCCCCCTCCCGGAGGGATGTTTCCCCAGCAGAACAGCTCCGCCGTAGCCCTAGATTGGTTCTACCCAGGTTCCGCCTCGAGACGGCGGCGCTTCGTCCTGAAAGCTTCCTTCTGATTTTTTCCAGGTCAAAACACACCATATAGCAAAAGATGGGCATCGGAGGCCTGCCGGGGGCCCACAAGGAAGGGGGGCGCGCCCAGGGGGTAGGGCGCTGTGACGTCCCAGATTCGACCGTACACTAATCATACACGCAAATGTGTACGATCAAGATCAGGGACTCACGGGAAGATATCACAACACAACTCTAGACACAAATTGAAATAATACAAGCTTTATATTACAAGCCAGGGGCCTCGAGGGCTCGAATACATAGCTCGATACACAAGAGTCAACGGAAGCAACAATATCTAAGTACAGGCATAAGCTAAACAAGGATGCCTTAAGAAGGCTAGCACAAAAGCAACACGATCGAAGAGGCAAGGCCTCCTGCCTGGGACCTCCTAACTACTCCTGGTCGTCGGCGGTCTCCACGTAGTAGCATCCATCGGCGGTGGCATCTGGCTCCAAGGATGGACCATATGGTTGCAACAACCAGAAAGAAGAAATAAGGGGGAAAAGGGGGAGCAAAGCAACCGTGGGTACTCATCCAAAGTACTCGCAAGCATCAGATCTAAACTAAGTATGCATTGGTATCAAATGGAAGGGTTGTGTCGGTGGACTGAACTGCAGAATGCCAGAATAGAGGGGAAGGCCTAGCCTATCAAAGACTAGCATCTTCAAGCAGCTCCAAGCATCTTGCAACATGTAGAAGAGTAAAGAATAACAATTTATAATTAACAAGCATGTTGTAGCATTAATGCCCAGAGATCCTTCCTCGACTCCCTGCGAGAAAGCAATCCTGGAGCCCCATATCCATCACATATCAAGTATCGATTTCTAGTTGTATAAGATCAGGATACAAATCTGAACGTCCATTACCGTGGGCACGGTATTCAATATATATCTTCCGCAGGGTGCACCACGCTACCCAACACGCCGATCACTCCGCCGACACACTTTCCTCGTCATGCCCGCCTCGGAAGATCAACACGTCGCATCCCTACCTAGGCTCAGCAAAGAGGTCCCTCCGGTCTACATCCTAAGCACTCCGGGGTCTTGGGCCCTTCGCCTATTTCACTCTGGGTCGTTGCGAGCAGGGTGGATACCAACACCGCCTCGGATGGCCAGCACGATCCGAACGTGCCGCAATGCTAAACTGGACGTCTGACAAAGCTTCGGCTGATACTGCGACGTCGAGGCCCATTTCTATTCTCCCGTGGTGGTTAGTGCGTAAAGGCCAAAGGCCAATTCAGAACAAATACCCAAACCTGTTAGTGCGCATTAAAAGAAGTGACGGCTTTCAGACAAGTCCGAGCTATCACCCTCCCGGTGATACCGCTAAACAGCCACCGCCACCGCCACATCGCACGGGTGCTCTCGGCCCGCCCGGCTTTCACAACGGTCTCAAGTAAAGTCAAGGTAATCGGTGTCCGACATCAAGGGAAAACCCGAGGAATCACCCCGTGGATTCCACTCAATGTAATCATCAAGGTGAACGTAAGAGGACCACCTTCGAGGTTCACACTTGAGGCGCTGTACGCCGAGCCAGATCGAATGGTGAAGGAGGAAATCACCCTCATTGACCACAACCGAATAGCCACACTACAGAGATCTCATCAGGAGTGATGTATGAGGTTCCACCCTCGGCTCTCGATGGTAACTCTACAGACTCGAGCAACAAAAAGGGACGTGATGTGATGTGAGGTGTCGGGCTCTGGTCGTCTATCACGTTGACCGAGTCGTTGATGATGAAGCAGGGGCAACAAGGACAAGGTGGGGGTCACTGATGGATCACTTATCCAACCTATACTAAGCAGTTTAGGGTAAGAAGGTAGGTAACAATAGCAGGTACAAAAGTAGGCTATGCATCAGAATGGGAGCAATCAAATACAATAGCAAAATCTAATGCAAGCATGAGAGAATGGAATGGGCGATATCGGGATGATCAAAGGGGGGGCTTGCCTGAAAGCTCCGCTGAAAGGGAAGAAGGGTCGTCGTCGACGTAGTCGATCACACGGACATCAACATCGGTCTCGGGTTCTACCGGAGAGAAGAGGGGGAAGAAACAGTAAATATAATGCAAATAGATGCAACACAGATGCATGACGGCGGTAACACGCAGGGCTAGGGGTGTTCTAACGCGGTGCTACACGATACCGGCGAAGGGGGATAACATCCGGAAAGTTTTCCCAGAGTTTGGCATTTTCAGACAGCTGGAACGGAGGAGGATGGTTGCAGGTTCGCTATGCTAAGGACATGTGACAGACGAACATACAGCATATTTAGATTCGTCTCGTCGTTCTGAGCAACTTTCATGTATAAAACTTTTTCATCCGAGTTACAGATTATTTTCTAAGATTTTTCAAAGATTTAAACAATATTCTGAAATTCCCTGAAATTATGCTAAGTCTGAGAATTCGACAGTTTTAAACATCACTTGGCTGTTTTCAAAAGGCTACAACTATGGATCTGTACTACCTATAATTTTCTACCTTATATCAATTTTGAGCATTTTTTTGTGACCTACATGTTAGTACCAATTACATCCATATTAGAATTCATTTGCTTGATCATCAACAACACTAAAGTAGCTATAAAAATAAAGCTGTTTTCAGTTTTTCTGTTAACGGAACATAGAACTTTGTGATTTTCGTAGGAATTAATTCATGCATCGAAAGGATTTGGTCCAGTGGGATAAAATGAAGTTTATTAAATATACTTTCTACTCATATTATTTTTTACTCTTGTTAACCGTTGTTTTGCCGCAGTTTAGGGGCTGTCTAGAGGGTTAGCCATTGCAGATTTAGCAAAGCTAGCTAGTAGCATCTTCAGTAGTAATCAACAGCAGCAACAGTAGATTCAGTAGAGCAGTAGCAACAAGCGGGCGTGGGCGTGCTAGGGCATGGGAGCGAAGCTCCGGCGGGTGTGCGGGGGAAAACTCCAGCGGCAGCAGCAGAGCGGCAGCGGGCAGGCGGGCGGGGCGTCACAGAGTCCGGCGCGTGCGGAGGCACGGCCAGGCGCAACGGCGGCGGAAAATGGGGCGCGTGGGGCGCAACGAGCGAGTGCAGGCGACTGTGGGAGCACTTTGCCATAGCGAGTGGAGCGTCCAGGCGACAGTGGCGCAGGGCGTGGTCGGGTAGCGGGCGCTCGAGACGGGACACAACAGGGGTGCAGGGGCGGCCGACGCGAGCGAGCAGTAGCGGCCTGCACGACGGGGAGCTCTAGTGGGCAGCAGAAGCGGCAGTGAGCAGCGCACAGGCAAGCAACACAGCCGCAGAACAGCAACACGTGGACGGCGTTGGTCGCGGTTCAGGCGCGCGCGAGGTGTCCGCGTCCGCGCGAGCGGGGCAGCCAGGGCGAGGCGGAGTGGGTGGAGCGAGGCGAGGTCGCAGTGGTCTGAAGCAGGTGCTGCAGCGGAGCGTGGACGACGCTAGGCGTGTGCAGGCCGCAGCGAAAGCACGGGTCAGCCGACGGTTACGCACGACGACGACGTGCAAAGTGCGGGCGTAGGGAAAGGGGCAGCAGAGTCAGGAGCAGCGGACGGGAGACGCCCGGGCGTGGGGAGCACGGGCGAAACCGCGGCGACCGCGAGCTGCGGTGGCTCCAGGCGCGGGGCGATAACGTCCTACGACGGCGTTCCTAGGCGGGGAAAAGGAGAGAGAGGGAGTGGCGCTCACCGAGCAGGCGCAAGGAGGCCCATCGAGTGGCTTAGGAGCAGCAGAAGCGATGATCGGAGTCGAAGAAGGCGGCGGCGACCCAAGGCGGACGAAGGTTGAGGACGGGGAAGCAGCGGGCGTCCCGATGGCTTTCGGCCCAATCTCGCCCATGTAGTCGAAGTAGGCGACGAAGACGGTGTTCCTGGCACGGTCTCCAGCAGCGGGGAGGGCAGTGGCGACGGCTATGCCGGTGACGCGTCCATGGCGGAGCTCGGGAAGGTGGGGATCTGAGGAGGGGAAGCGGTGGAGTGGGTGAGGTGAGTGGAGTGGATGAGAGCGGCCGAGGGAATCGAGGGGGCGAGGGGGGTCCTTATCCCCTCCCGCGTTGTCGACAAGGTGGTGCGGTGCCGACCGCGGGCGGGAGCGCCCTGTAGAGGCCGAGTCCAAGGAACAGGAAGGAGGGGGAAGGCAACCGGTGCAGGGAGTTGGGTCGCCCTGTGGGTCAAGGCCTAGGGGCGTAGGGCTAGCCGGGCCACTGCCCAAAGGGGGAATCTTTTCCTTTTATTTTGATTTGTTTTATTTTCTTTAATTTATTTATAGTATTTTTTAATAGCAATTAGTTTCATAAAATATAGGAACAATACCTAAATTTGTGTTACTAATTATACCAATGTCACAATTAGTTTGAGGCTCAAATGACATAGTTTAGTATTTCTATAATTTAAAAGCATTTAATAATTCTTTTTAGCCACTTTTATATTCACAAAAGGGCATTTAAATATTTTACAAAAGTGTTGGGTCACCACCATAATTAGTTATGGAATATTTTCCACACTTTGAACATTTTATTTTGCATGTTTGAGAAATTTGAACTTTAGACTTTAATTTGAATTTGAATATGATTTGGATCAAGTGAGGATTATCAACAGTAATCATGGTGACATGGCATCAATAGCAGAGGATTACTATAAATTAATTATCCACGCGTCACAAATCTCCTCCACTACAAGAAATCTTGTCCCGGGATTTAGGAGGTAGAAGGAAACAAAAGCGGGGTATTCATCACGAAGACGATCCTCGAGTTCCCAAGTGGCTTCATCTTCAGAATGATTTGACCACTGAACTTTTAGAAATTTGACAGCCCTCTGACGGTGCAACGTTCACCTTGATCGAGAACGCGGATCGAATGCTCTGTGTAAGTGAGATCATCTTGCAGGAGTTGTTCTTTATAAGTGAGGTGGTTATTGCAATAAGCCTTGTGACTCAAGGCATCGGCTATGACATTAGCCTTGCCAGGGGTATAGGAAATACCGTAGTCATAGTCTGTAATTGTTTTCGTACATCGCTACTGATGGAGATCCAGATCTAGCTGAGTGACAAATACTTTAGACTTTGATGATCGGTGAAGATCTCGCAACGATTAATAAGAAGGAAATGTCGCCATAACTTCAATGCAAACATTGGTGAAGGAGCGTTATCAATTCTGACAAACGGAGAAGAGTTTCACGCATTCAAGGAAGAAATCTGTGTTTCAACATTTCGAACAAGATGATCATGGTAGCTTACAATATCATTTGAGGGGATGTAGATGGACGATTTTAGTGGCGCAAATGATAGAAGCGGTATGTGTTTTCAACCATTCCATTCCCAGAATGAGGTCAATATTGGATGACTTCAAAACAATGGGGGGAAACATGGAATTCCAGGCCTACAAGTTCAACGGGGACGTTGCGACTAACCATGTTGGTTCGACATTGACCCGCGGAATGCAGCTTGAAGTTCCGGCCAAGTGATGGCGGTTCCAACAGGTAAGGAACGCATGTGGCTGTTCCACCATCGAGTAACGGGACCCTTCAGATAATATGCCGCGAAGGTGACATAGCTGGCAGAGGCTACATCAGCAGACTCCAACTCAGAATTGAAGTCACGGAGCCAATCATCAGCATCAAGCGCCTGGGATGAGCTGCGGTAGATGATAGGGTTGAGTCGCGCAAAGTCATGCAATGTCACTAGGGCGGGTTGCGGATTCATATTGGGGCGCGGAAATTGAGCCATGATTCCTACCATGAACTGGTGATTCAGCTCAACTGTTGTATCATTATGACCACGAATTCTAACCATCCTGCTTAAATGCAACAGGGGGTAGTTTAGCAAGGTGCGCCGTTGTCAAAACCGCGGATCTCGGTAGGGGTCTCGAACTCAAGGCCTAAGGCGGATGGTAACAGGAGGTGGGGGACATGATGTTTACCCAGGTTTGGGCCCTCTCAATGGAGGTAATACCCTACTTCTTGCTTGATTGATCTTGATGATATGAGTATTGCAAGAGTTGATCTACCACGAGATCGTAGAGGCTAAACCCTAGAAGCTAGCCTATGGTATGATTGTTGTCGTCTTACGGACTAGACCCTTCGGTTTATATAGACACTGGAGGGGGCTAGGGTTACACAGAGTCGGTTACAAGGGAGGAGATCTACATATCCGTATTGTCAAGCTTGCCTTCCACGCCAAGGAGAGTCCCATCCGGACACGGGACGAAGTCTTCAATCTTGTATCTTCATAGTCCAATAGTCCAGCTAAAGTATATAGTCTGGCTGTCCGAGGACCCCCTAATCCAGGACTCCCTCAGTAGCCCCCAAACCAGGCTTCAATGGCGATGAGTCCGGCATGCAGATTGTCTTTGGCATTGCAGGGCGGGTTTTTCTCCAAATTCTGAGTACCTGTTGAGTAGTATCGGACTTCCCATAAATGTTGCACTCCTTGGATTCCGCACCTAATAATGGCTATCTTCCACGTGTCGAGCGAATGCGAGAAGCCAGGGCATTTTTACATTTGCCACCCTAGCCATGTGAGTAAATCATCTATTAAAGAGACGAGGATTCTCAGATCTAGATCACACCATCCTCCCACAGCGAGTATCCATCGGAGCGCGCCCGGAAAAAATCCATTCCAACATGGCCGGTCATCGCAGCTCCTCCTCTCGCTCCCGTAGCCCTAAGCCCGCAATTGGAAGAAGTGTTCCGTCCCCCACAGCCAATTAGTAGAGTTACAGACCTGTGGATTTCTCCTCCAACAGATATGGTCCCCTGCTCGAGCCGGGCTCGCCACCTACAATGGCAGGGAGCAATCGGAGAGCTTTCCCAACCCATCCATGAGGGAGCGGTATGCCTTGTCCCTTACTTATTAAGAGGGCTTGATTTCCAATTCATCCGCTCTCCATGGCTCCTCGAGTTCTACGGCCTCCACCTGCATAATTTTACTCCCGCCCATATTACACATCATCGGGCTATGTCGCCTTTGTGAGCTGTTTCGGCCGCGGCTCATTTCGAGCTATGGAAGAGGCTATTCGCCTGCACTTATACACAGAGGGGTCAATATACCAAGTCGGTGGAGCCAAATATGGCGATCGCCGGACCGGATACTCTATTCGCATTCAAGAAGACATGCGAGGACTGGCCTTCGAGTGGTTTTATATGGAGGACGCCCCTTCCGACCCTATTCGATGGGCCTTCATGAGTTTGACAACGCCCTTGAAGAAACGCCATACCGGGCGCCCGAGCCCTCAGAGGAAGATAACGGGAAGTCCTTTACCGATGAGTCGGATACGACGCTGCCCACCAGATTGACAAAGAATTGAGGTTATGTCAATATGTATAATGCAGGGGGTACATCCACTTCAATATCGGGGGCAACCCATGTGGCACTTCAACAGAGAAGACGATGCTACCCGCCGCGGTCGTAAGGGACCGGACTCACCGGCCGCCTAGCAAAAATTCTGTCTGACGGTACAAAGGAGAGGAAGAGGAGTTCATCCGCATTAAGCCACGGGATGGATTCTCCATGTACAACCCTCCAAGCTGGGTGAGCTGCCACTTTTTACTCCCAACCTTCCCACATTCTTCGTCATAAGTATTTACGCTGTTGTTTCATAGCAGAACTGCGAAAAGTCAGTAAGGGAGGTCCACAGCCCGCCTCCACAACCAGAGGACCCTCGACCGGTTCCTCGACCTCGACTTGAAGAAGATCCGACATTTGTGGAGCTTATTGACAGGAAGTTCTATCAATTGCTGCGACGGTGCCATGGTGGCCATCATAGCCGATTATCCGGACTACTCCCTCAGATCGCATGTAAGTAAAGCCGAGTCCTAACTTCCAAGAAGGATCCTTTTTCTGCACTTCACCCACCGCACATATATGATGTTTCACAGAAGGCCCTCAGACGCCATGCCGAACCCGGCAGTGACTCACCAACAAGGCACCAAGCCGGTAGGCTTAAAAGGAAGGCGGTCAGGACTGAGACGCCGTCGCAGAGGTATGAAGGAGAACCCCGCTCCGTGGTGGTCATCTTTTAAGACATAATAACGCCCATGTTTCCTAGTAGGAAAAACGCTCGCCGGACTATATCCGGAGAGGCTGCCGGTCACGCCTCCACCAGTAGGTATGCTGACGGGTCGTCCCGCGGAGGAGATGCCCGGGTCTACAGGCAATCTTCTGCCAGAGCTCTCACCACTTCACGAACAAGTACGACAGGTGATGCAGGGTGTTGCCCAAGCCTTGTGGCCATCTGCCTCCCTGCCAGAAGGCATGAGAGAGCTTGTAGAAAAGCTCAAGGGAGCACGGCGGCGCTTCCGATTATGGAAGATATGAGCCTGCCGACAAGGTGCAAGGGAAGCCTGGGCCATGGTGAAGACGCGATATACCAAGGCTGACCCGAACCACATGGCCGAGGTCGGACCTGGGGCCCGACGAAAGAGATCCCCCGCTTGGTTTATGACCAGTAGAATTAGCCGCAGTATTCTCATCAGATCAGAGGCTAGACAGCCTGTTAGATGGCATAGAAGAAAATTTTAGTCAGTCTATGTGACTGTGTACTTCAAGTGACATATATTGTCCCTAGCTGGATTGTAAATCATTTGTCATGGCGGAACCTTTCGCTTCAACCTCCGGACCCAACAGTCCGGAGTGTATCCGAATACCCGCTCAGTTATGTAAAAACCAGGGTATGCGTGGAAACCAGGTGTAGGGGTCATAAGTGCTTGAACAGATAAGTACCCAACTAGCTATGTTATATTACATGGATAGTAAGAAACATCTTCCAGGAGAATAGTTCCGTATGGTTTCTTTCTCGGGTACGCATGCATTAATATGTATGTCCTGATCAAGTAAAAGAGACGCAGGATATAAACTTCGGGGCATGTAGTACAATAAATAGAAATTGTCTTTTGTTCACCGAATCAATATTCTCTTAAGAACGCTAGCTTTCGCTTCACCCACCGAGGTACACATCCGACCGACCCGCAAGAATAATCGCAGAGGTGTCCCCTTATGCCCCAGCCAAATTAACGGAACGAGGGCATAAACACAAGAGCCAGGCAACCCAGCTTGGCCAAAACTTAAGTCATATCGATGCATATAGTGGTGAAAAAACGTACATGTGAAAAGTAACACATGCGTGGGGCCTAGAGCCCGGAACGTAGCTATATTAAACTTTTGTATAAGAAGCCCCTAGGTATCATGAGCGTAGCTAGCGCGTCAAGATTGTGTAGTCAAGACACATTTTAGCCTTTGAAGGCCTTGAAGAAAAAAAGGGGAAGAAAGAGAGAAAGAAAGAAAAGACAGATAACGAATATATAAAAAATTGACAGAGGTAAGGAGACGAACACCGAGTCCGGCGCTAGGCATATAACTTTCGGAGTCTGGCTGTGTTCCATGGGTTTGGCTCTAGTCGATTGTCTGATGCATCCCGCAGACGGTACGCTCCATCGGTCAGAACTTGGTCAATAACGAAGGGACCTTCCCATTTGGGATTGAGCTTGTTCTTTTTCTTCTCCGGTAGGCGTCGAACGAGTTCGCCAACGTTATAAGTTTTGGCCTATTCATCGCTTTGATACCTTCGAGCCTCGTTGTCGATAGAATGCGGAACGGGCTTTTGCCACGCCACGCCCTCCTCCGTATGCCCAACTGTCCCGCCGATCAAGCTCGGCTTCTTTTCTTCATACATGCACACTTGAGGCAAGTCATGAATTATGTCGCAGGCAGTACCGCTTCGCTACCGCACACCATAAAACATGGTGTGTATCCGTGGTGCGATTCGCGGGTCCGCAGCCCCCATAGTACGGAGTCGAGCCTCTACCCAAAGGCGTATCGGATTCCTTCAAGGATCGCACTAATCGGGTTTAATGCCGCCATGATAAGACCATTTGCTCGCCGACTTGATCGTTAGTTTGCGGGTGATAGATGTACATAATCGAGCTTGATGCCCATGTTGCTGCACCAAAGTTTTACCTCGTCGGCTGTAAAGTTAGAGCCGTTATTAGTGATGATGCTGTGGGGGACGCCATAACGGTGTACAACCCCAGATATGAAGTCTATCACTGGTCCGGATTCGGCCGTTTTAACTCGTTTGGCTTCTATCCATTTTGTGAATTTGTCCACCATGACCAATAGGTATTTTTTTCTTATGGCTTCCCCCTTTAAGGGGTCCGACCATATCAAGCCCCCAGACCGCAAAGGGCCAAGTGATGGGGATTGTTTGGAGAGCGGTAGGCGGCATATGGCTTTGGTTTGCAAAAAGCTGGCAACCGACGCAACATTGAACAAGGTCATGTGCGTCTGCTCGGGCCGTCGGCCACTAGAAACCTGTATGGAAGGCCTTGCTTACAAGGGCCCGGGCTGCGGTGTGGTGGCCGCCAAGTCTAGCATGAATTTCTGCAAAATAATTCCGTCCTTCCTCTTCGGAGATGCACCTTTGAAGGACTCCGGTAGCGCTTTTCTTATAAAGCTCTCCCTCGTGGACCTTGTAAGCTTTAGACCACCGCACAATGCAGCGTGCCTCGTTTGGGTCCTCGGGTAGTTCCTACCGAGTTAGGTAGGCCAGGAATGGTTCTGTCCACGGGGCGATGACATCCATTATCACGTGGGCGGAAGGTGTTATTTCGGTGGCAGAGCCTCCGATTATGTCAGAGTGTTCGGTATCTGGTGTTGTGGCCGGGTCCGGACTATTGTTACCGGTGTCTCCTTCCCATACCACGGATGGCTTAAATAGCCTTTCCAAGAAGATATTAGGTGGGACAGGGTCGCACTTAGAGCCGATGCGGGCGAGGATATCCGCCACCAGATTGTTTTCCCGGGCCACATGGTGGAATTCAAGCCCCTCGAACCGAGCTGACATTTTGAGGACGGCGCTATGATAAGCCGCCATTTTTGGATCCTGGCGAGAAGTCTCCATTTATTTGAGATATTGCAGGTTCGAGTCCCCACGCACCTCCGCGCTGAATGCCCATGGAGACCGCCATCCAAGACCATGTAACAGGCCTCATATTCTGCTGCGTTGTTGGAGTCTGTATAGTGTTTGAGTACGATTGATCAGATTCCGTGGGGATGTCAGACAACGCCCGCCTGCATCAGCCAACATTTTAGAGCCACAAAGTGCATAATCCAATTGAGTACGCTACTGCATTTTTAGGGAGTTCGCTTCATCCATTCGCGATGAAATCAACCAAGATTTGTGACTTAATGGCTCGCCGTGGTTTGTATATTATGTCAATGGGAGGAGCTCAATAGCCCATTTAGCAATCCGCCCGTGGCCTCGGGTTGTTTATTATGTCGTTGAGTGGTACTTAGAGGCCACTGTAATTGAACACACTTGAAAGTAGTGTCGTAGTTTCCGGGATGCCATGAAGACTGCGTATGCTATCTTTTGATAATGTGGGTACCGTGATTTGCATGGAGTGAGGACAGTGTCTACATA